>NIJG01000161.1:1165164-1259552 GCA_002201625.1 Euglossa dilemma
GCCTGCCGATAAATTATTCGCACTGGTTTCACGGATGCGCCGTTTAGCTCGGGACGGCGGCTCGTTCGAGGATAATTCCCGAACGCGAGGGGACATAAAGTTTAACGCGGCGCGAACGCGAACCCTGGAATAACGTCGGGGGCCGAGGGGGCCGTGAACGGGCAGACTTGTAACGCCAAAGCTTTTTCTCCGCGCCGGAGAGTCGGTCCGGTCGTACGGTAGGCAGCATAAAAGCGTCGAGGAATTTATCGTCGCGACGCCCCGTTCCCTGGTCCCGTGAACACCCGCGCGTATCTCGCCGCACGACCGCGTCAAATGGACGCATAAAGCTTGTTCCACGCGGTAAAAACTAGACGCGCGCGCGCATCCGTTATGTCTGGCAAAACCTGTAATCTTCCCCGCGCTGACAAGATTAAACGGCCCATGAGGTATCGCGGATCAGAAAGAGCAACCAACCACCGGATAGTTCTTCCATTCGATTTACGTCCTCGTCCAGCCGATTTCAACTTTCGACCCGATCGCGCCAAACCGACCGGCGGACTATAAGCCCGGCCGAGGAACAGTCGAGGAACGCGGGCCCCGAGAGTGGACCAAGGGAGAACGAAAAGCCTCGGCGAGTAGGAATTCTTTCGCGATCAGCCACGAAGGGAGTAGCTTTTTCCTCCTACGAGCGTACCAATGCCGACTGATCGAGAAGAATGAAGGAGAATGGAGGAGAATGGAGGAGAATGGAGGGGAATCGATGACGAGGTTTCAGGAACGAGGAAGCGGCTGCGTCGGGCCGAGCTATCCTCGTGATTTACGTTATCCGCGAGCAGCAATTAAACCGAATTTTTCCAAGATTACAGAGGTATTCGCTGTCGATCGGATGGATCGGTTCGAATACCGTTATCGGAGGAACAACCGTGTAGAGAGAGGCAAGACACACACGCACACACGCGTTAGGAGCAAATTGCTCGCGTCCACGAGTGTTTACATTATTTCTTCATTTGCATACGCGCCGAGCGACCTATTCAATGACGATGCACGTAGGATACATTCCTTGAAAAGAGCTTACAAAGCAATGGCGTATTTACGAGGCAACACCGGCTGAATTTATTAGTGTACAGAGAGTATCGTCCGACGCGACAACGTTAGAGAAACGTTTCCGTTGTTTCTTCCAAGGCGAAAGAAATCGTTGCAGGAAGACGCCACTTTTCTCGCCGCGAGAACGCGTTTTTCCGAAGACTGCGTCTTTCCCCGATCCAAGGTCGTTAATCCTGAATCGCGTTCGGAACCGAGATCGACCTCTCGATCACCCTAGGCGACGCCGACGTCGATCGCTGACTATTAAAAATATAAGCTTTCGAAAGGTGGAATTACCAGGAAAGAAATAATCGCGTTTCCGCGAGGAATTAGCCGAGGTGAACGCGGCAGATGAGACGCAGACAGTGCCGCGGTTCTTTTCGATAAGATACTAACGGTCCGTAAATGTAATTACCCGGCGAGTTTTCCGCAACGGAGAGAGATATTAGAAATTCAAATTCCGCGGCTTTTTCTCCTTTTTCGTTACCGCTTCCGATCCGAAGCGGCGTTCCTGCCCGGCAAGGCCAAGCCGAGTAGAAAAATTCTCGCCGCGCTTCGGTCGCTCGCCGGCCGCGAATCGCGATTGATTTTCGTATCTCTTTCACTCGCACGCTGCAACTGTATTACGATCGGGCCCCGAGAATCACCGGCCGAGCAATTTCCTCTCGAACGGAACGATTTCGCAATTGTTGCGGGAGTTGACGGCACCCTAAGGTCGACGACCACCGACGCTCGCGCGCCCAACGGCGAAAATATCCCCCGGACGCCGATAAGCGCCATTTTCTTCGGTATATGTCGAAATCGACCGTGCCCGTATCGCGGATCGAAGCTGCACGGGTGACGAAACTCGAAAATTCGAAAGGTAACCTTGATTGCCAGGGAATGCGGTCCTCGATTGAGCAATTGGGCCGTTCGAAATTCGCTCAAAACGGTGACGTAACCATCCCGTCGGAGACAACGGGGCCGCGTATAAACAACAATTTTGAATCGTCGATTTATTTCTGGCCAAGGACGTCGAAGAACACCGGCGAGGAATCGCTGACGATTATCAACAAATCGACGGGCGAGCGCGCCGATTCAGCGAATAAACTCGTACGCGTCCTTCCCGATCGTCCCTCGAAGACGATCCGTGTGTGTTCGCGTTTCATCCGAGCAGCCCGATTATGCAACGAGATTCCGTCATAGTCCGCGCGGTTATCGCCGAGCAGCGAGACGATTCCGAGAATTCCAGCTTGTAATCGTTCGCCGTGGCAACCTACCGTTCCCTTGTTTGCATAACGGCCAAACGTTTACAGCCTCTTCGGCGAATTTTTGCGCGCACGCGTTGTTTACATCGGCACCGTCCTACGATGGTAGTCGACTTGATAAGCGGCTTTATCGGCGAAATTTCGGTAAATACAGCGCGCTCGCTGTTGTTTAGATAACCGACGAAACGCGCAGTTGGGCTTCGCACGGAAGTTTACGATCCTTCCTATCGAGACTTCTTCGCGATAAAGATATCGAAGATAACAGAATGGTTGTATTTTCTCCGGGAATTTGGCGAAAGGAGGAGGTCGAGGAGGATCGATAGCGAAGAGATCGGTGTGGATGGCGATGTTGAACGGAAGGAGCGCAGCCCTGAAGCGCGACCGAGTACACGCGCCGACTGGTGATTATTCGCATTATCAGATGCTGCACGCGTAATGTCTCTGGCGTAATGGCTTCACACCGGAGCGCCGGTCATTACCTTTCACGGATCGCTATTAATAAAAGAACCAGGAGCAACGGTGAAGTTGATCGCCAGTCCGCCATTTCTCGCGGAACCACTTGCCACTCCATTAAGGATCAAGCGATGATGTTGCTTTTATCAACGTCCCGGCGTATTAAACGGGTTAATTAATTAATAGCTCGTCGATCAATTCGATGGAAATCTATTCCGTCCGCGGCGTCTGCGGCATTCCTTTCGGAGGATGAGGTAGGTTAATCTTGGCCTCTGCTCCAGCTACCGCACCGCGATATTTAGATTCCCCTCTCGCAGATCGCGCGTGACTATCGTCAAGGTGAAAAAACGACCATCGCAAGGATAGTTGATCCGACACGGCGAGCGTAGCGAGGCATCGGAGTCGAAACGGCGTCGAAACGGCGTCGTTTAACTCCTCGACACTCGGAATCGTTTGCAGTTTGCGGCTGTACGCGTGTTTAACGTCGAGCAATAAAACGGGAAAGCTCCTTCGTTATCTTCGAATTTTAATCTGCCTTACTGCCAATTTACCGGCGCTAAACTCGATTTAACCTCTTGTTTCGAGTTTACGGCTCGGGCGCTCGTCCCGGCATCGCGATGCCAAAATCGATTAGGCCGAGCAGCGTAATTCCCAAAGCTGTTTCTTCCTCGAGAACGCGAGCGGCGTTCGCTCGATGACGCGTAAAATAAAGCGAAGAAGCGGGCACGTTTTCCACCGTCTATCGTACCCGTCGAGTCAAAAGACCATTCCGCTGGAAGCTGTCACGCGCATTAGCCTATAATCGCCCGGTGTCCCGAGAGAAATAAGCGGAAAGGCTGGCGACGGTTTCTGCGAGAGCCAGCCACGCGTCGAGTTTTACGAATCCCACGTGTTTACTCGCGGCGGTATTACGCGAACAGGAAAATTCAATTCCCGCGGTCGAGATGGTTGCGTTATTGTTCGCGCGTCTTCGATTTCAGGAGAGAAATTCGCGGCAGTGCTGAAACGTTCGACCGGGAACAGGGTCAGTGAATTTCGCACGAGCCGAGCCTTTGTTCGAGGCACATCAAGCTCGNCCAAGCGCCGCGGCGCGCCAGTTTTATCATCGGGGGCCCCCCTGCCAGGGGTCCGTATCGGCGATAAAACCGATTGTTACCGCGGTGAAACCGTAGGACACTCGCGCCGAGACAAAGTGGATCGTAAAGAACGGATTGTTCCTTCCCCGAACAGGCACAATTTCTCGCTCCAAAGTTCCTCCTTCTTTCGTGCCGATTTTCACGGCGCGTCGGATCGGAAAATCGACCAATTTTCTCCTCCCTTTCCGCCTCGGGGCAACTCGTTCGAAGCAACACCTGGCTGCTCGGAGTATTTAGATCAACCTCCGAGTGACGAAACCTCCGCGGAGAATTGGTCCGCGTAAGAAGTCGGAACGCGCGGCGCAAACGAGGCACCGTGGAATTTCCACGAATTTTTCCGCGGCCAGACGCAAACAGGGTTGAGCAACGCGTCCTCCTCTCCCTCGACAGCTTCCCGAGCCGCGTAATTTTTCACCGTTAGAATTCCTCCGCGTTCAATAAAATTCGAATATAGCGTACAAGTAATCGCGCTGGTGCGCGCGTTCGCGCGATTTCTAAGCGCGCGGAAATGCTTTCGCGTCGCGAAGATAAACTTTACGCGATACTTACTTTTATGGCTAGGTACGCGGCTTTGCTTTCGGTCCGCGGCGTTTTAAGGTAATGGTATTTAAGCCGAGCTAACTGTGAAACCCGCGGCTCTCCGCGGCCTCGCGCAACTTTGTCCCTTTATCGTCTTTGGATCGCGTTCCATCCGACCACGCTCTAAACGCGCTACCTTTCCTTCCCCCTTTCTCCAGCGGGATGCAGATTTTTCCCCATGGAAATTAGCAAAGAGAAGAAGGGAGGAGATGGTGGCCGGGAATCGGCGATCGGTGGAACAACGGCTGCATTTTCTGCCGGAGAATTACTCGGCGATAACTCACGGTCGCGATGGAATTCCGACGTCGTATAATAGCCTGTCCGGAGTTTCTATCGATCCGATACGCTCCGTGGACGTCGGTATAAATCCGGCGAAGAAAATACGACGCATCGGCGAACAATCGTCGATTCAGGAGATATCGGTTTTCTCGTCACGCGGGCCGAAAGATCGATCGCCGGACAATAAGCGTGACGAGCCAGCGCGCGGATAGTTTAGGCCGCTTTTACTGCGAAAATATCCCCTCGCGCGTTTTCTCCCAGAATCCCCCGGAACACCGCTACTCCCTACTCCCCTATCCGGCAGGAACTTTCCAATATGCAAATCGCCCCTTTTACCGGTTTTCATTTTTCATATCGTCCGTTACGTAACATCTTATTAAAGGTTGCTGCCCGTGCGCCGTTAATTGCATACCGAAATCGAAACGGACAAGGAATCTAGGCGGAGCTAGGCGAAATCGAATTACCCGGAGGATGAATCGCGTCGTCATTACCCACCGCGATCGATCGGTAACCCACGAGGTCGTTACGTAAGTAGCAATTTTCTGAAAATCCCATCTGCTCTCGTGGCTCGGCTCGTTAATTCGTCGGACACGAAATCGAGGAAACGGGGAGAAAAAGAGTCGCAGCGGTCCTTTCACCTTTGACTTTCCTACTTTCCACCGGCGGTCTCGCAGGAATGCCAGAGTCCTGCGGCAGCGACAAGATATCGTTCGGGATTTTTCTCTCGGACGAAGAGGAATCGGGCAAGTTCCGCGGCGTTCCCATGGAACACGGTAGATTAACTCGTCGGCCGAGAAGCTGCTCGAAAATCGTTGCCGGTTCGCGCGTCGGCTACTTTTACTTTGCAAATCGACAGTGGTAACAGGTAGGCCGATCGTTCCATCGTCACGGGAATCCGCGTAAACTCGAGCCCGTGAGAAAGTCGTCCAGTCTCTCCGATCTCTCGGCAGAGGTTAAATCATCGAGATGGCGAGCGCGGTGTTCCTCTCCTTTCCTTTCGATAACCGATTCTTTGAACGACCAAGGACTCATTCTAGACACGTTCTGCGCCCATTCTGGACCCGTGCATTCGATAAGAAGTCTCGCGGACCGACCGCGAGATCGGCTTTGCGAATTTCGCCATGACTCACGCGGTGTCGAAACGTAAAATCCGCTCGGCGAAACGTCGTAACCGCTAGTCTATTAACCGGAGACGAATCGATCGTGGAAATTGTTCAAGAGCAATTTCGTCTTTAATGGCAGCCGGCCGGGAGAAGTTGGGCCGTGAAAATTAATGACGCGCCTGTACAATGTTATAGCACATTAATTATTTAGAACGATTATCCATAGTTCGAAATGAGAGTATCGTTTAATCCGCTTTCGAGCTATGGTAAAACGAGCGTTGTGCCGGCAGGGATACCTTCGTTCCACCGAAACTCGTTAATCGCGAGTTTTCGCCGAGCGGAGCGGAGCGGAGGTTCGTTGAACCCTCGCGGGCGTAAAAATCGAAAAGACATCGGGGGAAAGACGGGATCGCGAAGCGTGGAAAACGCTTGATACCACGCGGAGCGGGAATGGCACGGTAAAAGGAAACGTTTTAGCGCGTGAATCCTAAATCGCGCAGCGTCGAACGTGACTCGGCGCGACGACTACTTCGCGAATCGATGCGAACACGCGGATAAGCTATCGCGGTGACGAAAACTCGTTACACACCTAGCATGCAGCTTGTAACGGAGCTTCTCTGTTATACAACGCGAAACGCCTAGGAAACGTTTCGCGATAAAATTCTGCGCAATCGAAGAGAACCCTCGATATTCTGAAGCTAAATTATCCCGGCAAACTTGCCTAGCTTGTCTAACTCGTCTAACTTTTGTAAACTAATTAGCGCCGAGTAGGATTTTGCAAATAGATCCGTTTGTACGAGAAGAATACCGCTCGAAACGCCATCGCGGGTAATTAATTTTTAGAATTTTGCTAGCAAGGGACCGAGGGCCACTTCTCGAGCGAAAAGGGTCGAGCCTGCGGGTGTAACGTGACTTCGGACCGGGAGAAGAAACGAGGGGAAAATTTGTCCCGAAAGGAGTGAAAATTACGGAGCTACCGGGGGAGAAAGGAGGAAAGAAGCTGGGAGACTCGGTGCAGCTCGCCCTTGAATATTTTACAATCTCTTTGAGGAGGGAAAGCGCATTCCCACGGCGAGCCAAGGGCCTTGGTTACGGTATTACGTCGTTTGCTTTTCGACTTAGCCGAGCTCCTGCGGCGCGATCCCAACCATGGAGCTGCAGCTGATTAGATTAGATAACGGGCCCCGGCCGATCGCGAGATGTTAACTCGTTATATATCGACTTATCTTTCGAAGAAAAAGAGGAAATGGAAAAGTAATGGGATGTGCCGATAAATGCAACACCTATTAACGCCGATGTTTACCAGGCTTTCGCGGAATCTCTCAAGTTCACCTAGCTTATCGTGTACCCGATAACGTCCGATTTTTTCCGCTTGTAATACACGATTCTAAACGCTTCCACTCGTCATCCTTCGACTTTCTGCGTCGTGATTTTCCGTCTAACGCGAGATATCGCCGCGAAGAAACTGACACTCGAGGTAAACGAATTACGATCGTTTCACGCGAAAGTCGTGGCCGATTTCTGCCTGGTCGAATAAAAAAGTCGCCGATATATCGGTCGGCTTACCTTGTGATTCCTCGGTGACCTCGAGAGGTTGCTGCGTCCGTTGATGAGAACGTTGTCGTTGAAGAAGGAGATGGCGCAGGGCGAGGGTGGGCCACCGGGCAGCTCCCACTCGGCGTCGTCGGTCGACGACGAGTCCAACGTCGCGTCCAACACGATGATACCGCCGTCACCGACCTGCCGGTAGCGAGAAGAAAAATAAGACAAAAAAGAAGAGCGAGCTCTGGAAATCGGAACGGGATGCGTGGAATCCGGCGAGGTGACTTTCCAGTCTCGTCGACCGAGTTCCGAGGAAACGCGCGCCCGTCCTTTCGATCAGCCACGAAAAATCCTTCGCCGTTCGTTGGCACGATCGATTTTCCTTAAAACGGCCGACGTCCATTGACGCGAAGCCCGCGTGGTACCGGCTGCCGAGAGCCTCTTACGGCCAAAGCGGATTTCGCGTTCGCTCGCGCCCACGTGCTCTCGTCTGGCTCGCCATTTCCATCGCCATTTCCATCGTCACTTCCATCGCCATTTCCATCGCCATTTCCATCGTCATTTCCATCGCGATGGAAATAACGGAAGAATCGGAACCGACGCCGAAAAGGCCGCAGCGAGAGCGGAATCGAGAGCTCGCGGCGAGACGAAGCGCGCGGTCGTGCGGATAACCATAAGCGTCGTAACTTTCACGATACCTTTCCTCCGAGCTCTCGGTGTCGAACGACACGCGTGTCGACCGCGCGTTATTCGTCGACATCCGCCGCCTTTCAATTATTTCGCGGACGGGCATCCTCCTGTCGATTTGGAAACCGCGTCCGAACCAAAAGCGACACGCACGTCGCTCATCCGTCCTTCGAATTCCAGTAATTTCCTGACACATGCGTGTGTGTCTTCGTATCTACAGATACCGAGAGTACCCACTTATTTACGCTCGTATCTCGCGCGATAACGCGCCCGCTCGAAACCCGTCGACGCGTGGCAAAATCCGAGCGGGTGACGCCGCGACGCGAGCAGTTGCGCCATCGCGGCGATCTCGAGGAACGATCGCGCGCGGCAATTCGGCCATTTCCTCCAGGCATAATCGCGCGTGAAACGAAACGATCGCACGATTTCCGGTCTAGTTCCGGCCTCGGTATTCGCCCGAGATCTCTCGAAAGTGATTTCTTCCTCCTCGCGACAATCTCTCTCGCCTCTTCTCACCCGCGGCGTGGAAAGAATTCGGGTTGAACGGCGGGATCTAAGAAAAAATGCGGTCACGGATCATAACGCGAAGCCACATTACGGACGAGCAGAGATCGGGGCCGCGTAACGCAATGCCTGCATTTGAATGTAACGCGGCGGCCCGAGTGCACCGCAACGGCAAAGCTATCGATCAGATCGCGCGGCGAATTTTTCAAATTTCCCGCCGCGCTCGCCGCCGGAAAATTAATCGATCCGCGAGTTTCATCGCGCGATAAGGAGCGTTCATTGATGCGGTCGTGAGAAGAAAGTAACTCGATATATTCGCGGCTAGTGTATCGCTTTATTATGGCGGGCATACTACGCAAGCGATTTCGCGCGATAAGGCATCGTGAGAAAAATCGGCCGCGCTCGCCGCGCAATCTCGCGCGATGTTGAACCAGCTAGGCGGATTAGCTCTGACACCTTGGAATTAACGCTAATGCGTCGGTGTCGTAAATAGAGCTAACGATTACACCGTGGTCGATTCCGCGTCTTGCCCGAGCCGGCTCGAATTTACGAGCCCGACCGATCGCCGGTCCAACCGATGATTTACGACCGGACCTTTTCGATCATCCAACGCGGTCGCGTCTCAGCCCTAATTGCAACCGAGATATCGTTTCCCCGAGACACGGTAGTTGTCGCGGACGATGTCGGGTAGGAACGGGGGCCCGAAACGGGCCGATTCGAGGGCAAACGCGACGATAGGCGAAGGAGGGAACGGCAATGAACCTAAAGACGGGGTCCCTGACTCCATGAGAAATTCCCAGGACGTTTCTTTCCATTATTCCGTGCGTACCGGGGTATCACTCTTCGCCGGTTGGGCCTTGAACCCTCCACGAGTCCACCGCGCCGCTGTCCCGACGATATCGCTCCGAATACACCTGCGTTCGCGGAGGTGTAGGCCCGCATAGGTTGGGCCCTTTACTCGCGCTCGAGTCGCCTCTCCGGCCAGAGAGGCCGAGACCCGATCTACCGGGTGTCTAGAAAGAAAACCTTCGTCCTCTACTCGGTGTCAAGGGTTCCGAGTCGAGTCCTAGATACGGAGAAGCGCCGGGAACGCGATACGATCCTCGAGAGAGAGAGGGAGAGAGAGAGAGAGAGATAGAGAGAAAGGGAAGACGAGACGCGCAGAAAGATGCGATCGCTGTGGAGCACGCACTCGACGTCTAACGAGCACGTCTCTGCCTAAAGAATTTGCTAATCCAATTTCGGCCGAACAATGCGATCGCGGCCGAGATTCTTCGACGCTATCGCGGACAAATTTCCCGCATCTTTTAATTGTCTAGACGAGTCAACAAGCGCGGTGGTACTCATCGTCGATAACTCGCGGGTCCGATCGAGGGGCGACCGTCGAGATTCGATATCGAGGTTCTCGGGAAAGAACTGTAGCCGCAGACGGATAATCGCGTTCTCGCGAATCGTCGAAACTCGCTCGCTTGAAATCAACGACCCGACGTTATCGGGAAAGAAGTACGCGTATCGCGAAGATGAGGAGAAGGAGACGCTAGGCTGCGCGAGGTGACTTCCTCGAGGACTGGTCCGAGAGAAGACTTCTTCCGCGAGACGCCTCCGCGACTTACGCAGACGTCGGAACAATAAGTCTCGGCGTCGGGCCGAGAGCGCGATTTTATCTCCGATACCTAGAGCTCCTCAAAGCGGAAACTTTCTCCCCTTTGTTCTACCCTCCGGTTCGCCATCAATTCGAACGGCCGCCGTCCCGTGGGACGCGGGACACCGGAATTATGCAAGAGAAACCACGCCCCTGCCTTATTCTCCGTCTATTCGCGGACGCGACAAATTTATTTCTCCTCCGAGCTGCGAAACGCTCTCTCGCCGCTGCGTTTTAGTCAAAGCCGAATCCTATGAATCAGCCGGCCAAAAGTTCGCCCCGTCGTTTCCATCGCGCGTCGTTATGACTCGTCCCGACGCATCGTCGCGTCGGCGTTCTAAATTCGAGCCGGCCTCGCCGGCGTCGGCGGCGTCCACGCGTGATTCACGGGTCGTCGAGATTAATCCACCTTTCCGTCCTTCTCGTTTCCTATCAGAGGCATCGCAACGGACGGAACGCGACCGATCGAGCTTTTCCTGCTGCTCCTAATGCCGATCGATCGCCGTTAAAGTCGGCGAAGGTGATCGAGAATCCCGCGGCAGGATTTTAATTGCCCGCCGCGCGGTATTCACCTTCGACGTCCGTAACAGTCGAAGAGAATTCATTGGTCGGTTGAAAAGGCGCGTGTCTCTGTCGCATCGTCGATGGGAAACGCGTCTCTGCCGAAAACTGGATGCGTTACGCAAGAACCGGGGAAGGACGAGGGGACCGCGTGCGAATGCAAATTCGACCTACGACCAGCTGTGCGCGCCCGTGTGTTGCCAGTCGAGTTTCGCCCCGAGACCGTTCAAGGTCAAACGAGGTCACGGCAGAGAGCGAGTCGGAAAAGCGCAGTCCCCGGTTTTAATATCCAGCCAGAGCGGGCCAATTACGGGAGCGGGGAAAAAGTGGGCGAGAAATAAACGCGCAGCGGATACAGCCGGGCAAATTGATTCTCCCGGGTTTGAATTTGTCCACCGAGGGGACACGACAGCCGATATAAATTTCTTCGATCTCGCGGCAGACCCGAAGGCCGGGGCCCATCGCGGCTTATTTACCGCCTGGCCGCGATGATAAAAACGTAAACGGTAATGGGGTTAAGGAATGCACCAGCTGGCTGATCCGGAGTCGTGCCGGCCAACGGAGAAAAGTTCATTAACGTTGCCTCGTTAATTCTCCCGCGATCGCGTTCGAGTCCCGCCACTCGGCGCCGCGATTAATTTTCCCCAATGGAGTTTCGATAAGTCAGGGATCGTAGATCGAGCTCGCGGCCCGAAAAATCCCGAGTATCGGGCCCAGACATACGGACCAGTTTCCGCCGTTCGATATCCTCGCGGCGCGTACTCGGGGTAATTATTATCGATCAGCGGGATTAACGAAAGGATAAATCGGCCGATCGTGAACGTTGCTGCCGCGATGGTATCGCGCGGCAACCGGTTCTCCGCTCGTCCTGGACACATTCCGCCGGTTCGGAATCACGTGCTGAAAATTACGGAGCGCGTGGCGATGGAGAAAGACGGATGACGAATCGGCGGATACGCGAGGAACATCGGCGCGAGCAGCCCGAGAACTGGAATGACCAAATTCGGATTTCGCAGACCGCTCCGGGCGTCGATCGAATTTCCAATGGCGAGCGACACACACGCGTTCCCGCGCGGCAATTATGCAAGAATGCATTGTTCGCGGAGGGACGGAAGAGAAGAGCGAGCAACGCGAAGAAACCAGCGGCTATTGTCGCGTGGCCTACATACCAAAAATCGTAGCGGTTGATTCGGTTGCGACACGATCGTTAGAGCGCAGTGTTCCTTAGAAGGCCGGCCTAAGGAGCCAGCCTGAAACGCGATAACGGATCCGGCCAGCCTCTATCTCTACCTCGCGTCCCTCTACCACCGCCATATACGACAATTCCCATAGCGTCTTATGGAATGTCACCAGCCGCGATGCTGCCGTTTCTCAGCCGGCTGATCGGCTATCTAACTTCTACCCGGCAATTTCTCCGGCCAGCCGCGACCTCCCGCGACCTCCGCGACCTCCCGCGACCGCCAGCCAATCCTCCGGGGCAACTGCGAATTCGTTCCTTTCTCCCGTGTCTCAAAGAAACATCTCTATCGTATCATCGAGATAGCCGCGCGCCCCGTCTTCCTCTCGGATCGCTCGTCCCTGCTGAATTATCGATCACGACTCGCGATTATCGGCCGCGATAAGATTTCCGCGTGTTTACAGCGGACAGCTGGCCGGCTGTCGACCGAGCCGGAGCAAAGGGAAAAAAGAAGGAAGGCGACGCGATGGCGCGGATTCGCGGAACCGGGAAAGGCGAAAAGCACGCGCGATGCCGATTCCGGGCTGCGGTAATGGTTATCGAAAGAAACAAGGTCAAGGATACCTTCTGCAGGCGTAAACTCGATTACCGTACATGCAATACGGTAAACCTGCCGACGAAACGAGGGAACGGTGGTTCTTCCAACGATACGCGTGCACCCAAGTACGTTTCCTTTCTCTGCCGCGATCCCAGCCGAGGGCACGCGCTTGCAAAATTCCCGATCCAGCCGGTATGTATCGCTTCCTTTCCAACGCCCAGCCCCGCGTTCTCTTATCTGTCAGGATAAACGCGGGAAAAAACGCGTAAGCACGACGCGTCGATTGTCGAAGAAACTCGTCCGCGTGACGCATCGGCGATAGTCCGTATCGACTTGCTCGCCTCTGCGTAATTACCGATCGATGAATAACAGGAGAGACTGAGTCATCGAGGAACCCTAAACCAGCCGCTGGTTACCCTTCCGAGGAACGCGTATATTTGCACGAAGATAGCGCGTGTTTATCTTCGGCGATAGCGCGTACACGCGGCGAGGAACGTGCATCGATGTTGAATGGGACGCGAAACAAGCTACTCCGAGCGTAGTGTACTTCCGTTAAGCCCGAGGACACCGTTTCGTTTCTGTTTCCAGCCCGAGGAATGCGTACGACTAACCTGCAGTCCAACTGGGACGCTTCACAGGTCTTCTTCGTTTCGTTTCTTTTCTCTCTCTCTCTCTCTCTCTCTCTCTCTCTCTCTCTCTCTCTCTCTCTCTCTCCTTCTTTCTTTTCTTTTTCCTTTAAGGAGAAAGATAGGAAAGGCACGGTCGTTGCGCGTTTCGACGAGGCCGATTTTCCTTTCCGACTGTTACGCGCGCGGCGTGTTACGTCAGGCGGCCGAGCGTTTACCGCGGAGAGCGTTCGTGATAACAGTAATAACACGGAAAGCGAAGAAACGCATTTAATGGTTGTGTAATAACGCGTAATCATCGGCCGTGCTTCCCTTCCGGTTCTTACGTCCTTGCGCGCGGAGCGGCGGCTAATCGCGCGTTTACGGTGACAGGACCGAGAGATATCGGTCGCGCGTTCGCCAACCGAGTAACCGGCGTAATAACAGCGGAGGATAACCGGTGGCAACCGGCGAGGGAACGGGTCCGGTGTTATCGCTCAACATCCACGCGTTCCTCCGCGATTATTCCGGCCAGTGCCACTTTCCACTCCTCTTCTTCTTTCCAGCCGAGTACCGCGCCATTGAAACTCGGACACCGGCGGCCACGCGGAATTCTTTATTTCCGCTATCGCTGCCGCCGTTCCTTCTCCCGCGGCACAATTAACACGGGAGAGATGCCACGTAATCTCTGCTTTCACCGGGGATAAACTTTCGGAGGATCGTGAAAGATTTTACCGTTACGAGAAACACCGGGACGCGGCGCACGGCCGACGCGTACGAACCGAGAGGATCTAAACAAGCGTTCGACCGCGCGAGCAACGCCGAAACATAGGTTTTCTTTATCGTTGCCTGCGATCGTTATTTCTGGAAGCGGCGAGAGAGCAGGCTTATCGACGGTATTTACCTGGAACAGCGTGACGACGATCCAGTCTCGTATGAAATAAAAGCACGTGTGTACTTTCGGCCGACGTAATACCAAGTTGGTAACGCTCTGTTCTGCAATTAATTTCTTTCCGGCTGCATTACGAAACGCGCGTCGTTTCAGTCGGCTACCTCTAGGAATTCCACGAGGGTACTCTCAAGAATTCTGTTTCATTTTCCTCCTTTTTTTCCTCTTTCGATTATATCCGATCCGGCTGGTTTTGACTTTTAATCCGCGAGCGTTACCTCGCTCCGCGGCCGACGAAACGAACGAGCGCGGAAAAGGAACGCGTCGCGGCGCGGCGCGTCCGATCGTTCGCCGAGCGTGGATCGAGCGAGCGACGAATATTCGAAGAGGCGGCGGCGAGATCGGAGAAAGAAGAAGAGACTCTGGTCTTCCGAACAGAGAATCGTTCCACGACCTAATTCCGGTACTGGCGCATCACACGGTGAAGGGAGCCTTTTACCTCGTTACGAGCTCGGACCCACGGCTACGCCGGATATTTTCGTCGATTAATTAGACCAATTATCAAGGCCCGCGATGATCAACTGGATCGCGACGCGCTCAGGGGCCCGAGCAACGCTGCCAGGTGCAACGCTCCGAGTTGCGTAATTATTACGAGGTCGTCGAAGGTTAATTAACGCGACCGAGTGTTGCTCGCGATGCTATCTCTACCTCCTCCTCTCCGTTCGACTTTTCGTCAGCGCCTAGAGATGCAAGAACCGAGGGAACTTTCGATCGATTAACGCCATTTACCGGTGTCTATTCGGTTTCGCAACTGGATCCCGGGCAGGTCCGTGCAACCTCGTTATCGCGCAATCCAAAGCCTGCTTAATCTCCGATTAATTACCGCCGGCGAGAAGGATGTAGCGGTGGTCGGCGAGCCGATAGCGAGACGAGCAACGCGATACCATAGAGAGAGACGTGTCATCAATCGAATTACGCGCGACGCGCGAAATTTTACCTCTGCCCGAGGCCAGGCTCCTTAAAGGTAAACATATACACGCGTAACCGTACACCTCTGCACGCACCGCGGCTGCGAGGAAGGTGTAACAGCGGCTTTACGCGAGAGACGCGACGCGGCGAACACGCAAACAGGATCGCGTAGGTGTTAATCGGCTGATTTCATCGCCCGTTTTGTCCTTAGACTAATCTAATTGTTTCGGGGACAAGCAGGGGCTTCCTGAACGCGTACTCGCCGCGTTTAAAGCCTCGTTCGGACGCGCGTCACGAATTTCCACGTCGCCGTTGGAAATTCGGTCCTAATACCCGAGGAAACCCACTTAGAGCCTGGCTGTTTCCACGGGAGAAAAAGGTGGACGCGAAAGAATTCTTCTCCGTTGCAGGAGGCCTTTGCAGCCGATCCAAGGACGACGCGACGCGATTCCGTCCAATGGAAGATGGAAAAGTGTCACGAGGAGTGCCGTTCCACGCGTCGTGGCAAACGCGTTCCACCGCCTTTCGGTATTATTCCTCTTTCGTGCAGTTCGCCGAGGATTACGCGATCTCGATGCACGCTCCAGTTTCCGGTTCGTTAAACGGTCCTGCTTTATATCGGGACAGAGCGGTTCTTCCTTCTTTTCCGGCCGCCGATTCGCCGAAATCCCGTTAACGCCGGCTTCAAACGAGTCTCGGCGCGGAATTTCGCGAAAGGTCGCGCGATAAGAGATCGGCGCGTTCGCTCGGAGAGAAATTACCGTGGACCCGAGGAAATCGCGGGGCATTTCGCGTTCGACCGGACGATCGGACTTCCGGGTTATCTAATACGAGAAAGTCAGCGTTCGATTTGCCGATCGCGATCTTAATTTTCTGCGTTTTCAATGGAACATCGGCTATGCTCGGTTTCACTCGGTTTCACCGGTGGTAATAGACTTCTAGCGCCGGCCTAACGGGCTGGCTAGGCCGTTGAAAAGTTCAAAGCTCCAGATGAGAAGGATAGACGGAGAACGCGAAAGAGAACGAGAGAGAGAGAGAGAGAGTCAGGTGTCGTATTGCCGTGGAACAGAAGCGCGTATTTGTCAGAGGGGGTCGCGTTACCGTTTCGGTCGGCGAGGCATCAGCTGCGAGACAAGTTTACGACGAGTTGAACGCGCGACATCCTTCTACCCGAGGCTGGAATGGAAAACAAATAAATGTCGTGTTCGGGCTGGTTAAATGTGACCGCGTGCCGCGAATGCTCAGACGTCACTTGAAATTCTACGTGTGCCGCCGCGGCGAGAGCACGTACCGCTCTACGCCAGAGAACGCTTTTGTTACCTTCGGTCATATTAAAGAAAGTGAAACGCCTTCGATTACGATATGCACACGTACGAAAAGAAAGTGGTCCGTGACAGGGTATACCATCATCGGCCCGTGCCAATTGCAAATCCACTGGCAGTCCGATCACGAATCCTTAGGTTTCCCGTTGTCTCCGATCGAACCGACCGGAAGGGAATGTCGCTCGTAAACTTTGCCTCGAGACTCGCGACTTATCCTCCGATCGACCAACTTTCGGCCGCGTGTATCGTTGGACAGGTGCCCGAGGTTAATACCTGTCGGCCGCACCCTCTCTGGACAAGAGTTGCGAATACCACCGAGCGATAACAGGGAGATCGAACGAGAATAGGGATTACCGATGACTCACCTTCGGCTTCTCCCGTTTCTTTTTGATGATCAGTCCGTCGTTCTCGATATAATCGGGCACGTCCTTCCGGTTGCTGAAATTGAACACCATGGTGTTGTTCTGCTGATTCCACGGCTTGGTCTCCCATAGACCGGTGCCGCCGGTGTTGGCCTTTTTCGCCGGTTGAATCTCGTCGGCGCTCTTCAAGCTGACCACCACCTTGGTCGGTTGCTCTATGCTCTTCACTCGATTGATCAGATTCTTCTCCAGCTCTCGGTTGCTCAGATTCTGCTGAGGATGCTGCGTCTTGGTGGACACCAGCGGTCTTATTATCCCTATCTGCTTCTGCGGCGGGGACTCGGTTTTTTGGCATCTTATGGTCTTCGACTCGTTCCCCTGGGGATACGAGGTGTTGGTCGAAGACTTGATCAGACCCAGGCTACAGATAGCACCGATCGGCTTGTTCTCCGCGATTACTTTGGTCTCTACGTCCTCTTTGCTCTCTTCGATCTTTCTGTCGCACTTGTCCGGCTCTAGCCTCTCCTGCAGCCTAGAGGAGACCGTCGTCGCGGTGTCTTGCTCCGTTACGGCGTTCGTCGAACCGCCGGACAAAAACGACTTGCCTCGGGATTCCAGCAACAACGACGAGGACGGCGACGGGGACGAGGGCTTCGTATCCGTTCGAGTATCCGGCTGTAGCTCGTCCGATAGCTTCTGGCCGTTCTGCTTGAACCCGGGCAAGTAACTCTTGTTGGAGATCGGTTTGTCGCTGAAGCTGAACTGCATGGTGACCCCGGTTCTCGCGATATTCTCCAGCGCGGTCTTCGAGATGGTCTTGGGCCCGTCGATCTCCTCCGCGAGCAGCTCATCGTCGCTGGGACTGTCGTCCACGGGCGAGGGTAACTTGCACTCCTCCGAGGGTTTCTCCCGTTCCGTGGGACTGTGTATCCTCTCGGAGGGTTGCTGCTGCCTCGGGTGTTCCACGCCGAACACGTTGGCGACGATCTCCTCGACGGGCGGCTGCGGCTGGGGCCGCGTCAGCTTGCCAGATTCCGGCACGGAGATTTGTCGAAGGAGCTCCCTGCTGGGACTCGGCGGCGGCTTGTGGACGGGGCTGGAATTTTGCCTGGGCAGATCCTTGATCGGCGACGGAGGGCTGTGCAAGCGCGGCGAGGAACTCTGCCTGAGCGTGTCCTTCATCGGAGACGAGGGGCTCTGCAACCTGGGCGAGGAAATTCTGGGGGAAAGAACGGGCGTTACGGGCGGTGACTTGACGCTGATCTCCAGAGAGGATTTTAATTTACTTAATTGAGGCTCGGGACTGGGCGCGGGCGAGAATTTCAGTTTGAAGGATGGCTCGGGCGACGGGGACGGGGAATGCGACTTCTCGATTTGCTGGAACTTGCTGACCACCGAGGACACCGACTGCACTATCGGGTCGGTGATCACCCCGTCGATGTGATACTCCTCTTGCGTCTCGATCAGCTCCGCGGTCGGCTTCTGCGGCAGCACGATCTTCTTCGGGGAAGAAGGCGGCCTGGAATTCCCGTTCACGAACGGTTTAGGTTGGATCGGTGGCTTCGGCCCTACCTTCTTCTGCGCCTGGGCCTTGAACGTGTCGTTGATCGTTTTGAACGTGGCCACTTTCGCCGCGACCTCGCCTTTCGGCTTCAGCTTCTTCGCCGAGCCCTCGAAGATCCTCATGGTGGTCTTGACTAGATCCGGCGGCGGCCGCTCCGTTTCCGCCAGCAACGGCTTGATCCTCTTCGGCTTGTTCACCGCCTTCGGCCTGTCCAGCTCGCCGAGTCGGCTCTCGATCTTCACGGTGGTCCGATCGATCAGGATAATGTGGTCGTTGATCGGTTCCTGTTTCAACCCGTTGCTGGTCACGCGGCCCGACAACACGCCGTGAGTGCTGCCGACCTCGTCGGTGCCGTTGTACCTCATCAGAGTCTCCACGCTGCGAGCTCGTTTCATCGATTCGTTGCCGCGGCAAGCGTTCCTGTACCTGTCCGTTTTCGTCGCGGCCCCGCTCGTCGTCCTCTTCGTGTACTTCCTCGCGCTCTTCTCGCCGGGCTCGTCCTCGCAGTCCAGCAGATCCTCCAGGCTGGCCGCGCGTCTGAAACGTTGCACCGAGACGCGGCTCTTGTTCATCTCCTTCAGAGTCAGGTTAAGGTACTTGCTCTTCAGTTTATTCACGATACCCGGCCCGTACTGCAGCTCCTCCGAGCTGTCGCTTTCTCCGTCGTCACTGGCCGCGCGATTCCTCGCCATTTCCGTCTCCGTTTTCCCGCTTTTCGTTTTCGACAAATCCGCCAGAAGGTCCCTTTCCACTTTGTTCGTCCGACAGCCCCGATGCTCGTCGCAGTTCACCAACAAATCCGTCCCTTTCCCCTCCTGCTTCGACTCCTCCATCTCCGAGTTGTCGCCGTGCTCCGATTTCCGCTCCATGTCCGTCGAAGACTTGCTCAGCGTATCGTTGGCAACATCCTCCGAGTCGGAGCAGAACGAGAGGTCCACCTCGAGACGCATGTTGCACGCGACTGCCGCCGACGTTCCCTCGGTGGCGGCGGCGGCGACGGCCGCAGCGGCGGCGGTGACTCCGCCGGTGACGATGGCGCCACACGCCGGCCCTCTCGAGAAAAACGGCGAAGAAGATACAACGACACCAGCTATGGCGCTTCCACCACCACCACCACCACCACTGCCACTGCCACTGCCACCGTTCGCACTCGAGCTATTCACCATGTTCGCACTGTCCTCTCCGCTGCTGCCGGTCCGCGTTCTCGACGACGCATTACCGGTTATGCACTGTTCTTGAATACCACCGGTCGGATCGAGCAATTCCGTTGTCCCGGCGGTTGCCGTGCTCGACGAGCCGATTACCGCCGAACATAGCTTCACACTGGCTCCGTTACTCGCGAGAACTTTGTTCTGTTGCCTACGACGCTGAATCAAGTCCCTTTTCCACTGCGGCACGTTACTGCCGCTGGTTTCGCCGGCGCTGGTCGTCGTGTTGCTGGTGGTAGCCATGTTGGACGCGCGATGGGCGCGTTCGCAACCGCGCGCCCGAGCCTACGCGACACGCCGCACGCTCCCCCCACCGCACCTTCCGACCACTCGCGCTCTGTCAAAACGAATCCTTTTTCTTTCACCCGCCGCCACTCTCCGTCCTCATCCTCTGCTCCTACCGAATCTCCAAGCGATCAAACCTACCAGCAGCTGCCACGATTCCCTCGAATATCCACGTCTCCGTCGCATATGCACGGTCACGCGAGCACGAGGTTGACAGAACGCACGTTCCGTTTCTCCGGTCAATTATTTGTATCGTTCTCTCTCTCTCTCTCTCTCTCTCTCTCTCTCTCTCTCTCTCTCTCTCTATCTCTATCTCTCTCTCTCTCTTTCTCTCGAGCAATGGTATTTCTCTCGAATACTGGTCGCCGTCGTCAACGAAAAATTCGGTTGGATTCCTCTGGCGTAGAAGGCCGAAGCGAACGGTACAGCTCGGCGGAGGATAATCGGAAAAAATCGAAGGCACCTGTCGTGGAGAAACGCACGAGCATTCGCACTGACACACGCACGCACGCACGCACACGGAGCCGGGAGGAATGCGCAGCGAACGAGTGGACGTGCTATTTCACTGGATGGTAACTGTCGTGGCCGCTTCCTGGTGCAGCGTCGGCGAAGGCTCGGCGAAGGCTCGGCGATGGCTGGAAATCGAAAGTACCTGCCGGTGAGGACGCACTCACGGCCGCACTCACGGACGCACTCACGCACGCACTCACGCAGCCATAGGAAACGCGGAGGAAAGGCGAGCAGAGCCGTCCTCGCTCGTTCGCACGCACTCCGCTCCTGCCCCTGTCCAGATATCGCCTCTCTCTCCCGTCTCCGATCCAGCAGCCCCCTCTCGCAGCGCGACACAACCCATCCCAATCTCTCCTCTCTTTCACCCTCCTTTCCTAGCCCCGTTTTCCTTTACCGCCGCTCGCTCCACCACCCTGGCGCGTTCTCCTCTCCACCGAGCAAATCCCGTTGCTATCGAATATCGCGCACCGACATCGAAATCACGCGTACGAGGGTTACGAGGGCGCGTCGCCATTCCAATCGAGATTCCCCAGGGCGGGAAATACGAACCGCCAAGGGATGTTTCCCGCCCTCTCTCCCATTTCTCTTCTCCTTTCTTCTTTAAATTCCTGCAATTTCGTTACGGTGATCCAACGATTACGATCTAGCGTCCTTGTACCCTTTATCGAAGTCGAACGAAGCTGGGGAAAAATGTAGCATGTGCGGTGCAGGTTTCGAACGAGGGGGAAGCGCATCCGGCGAGCGATAATAACGAGTATGAGAAAAACAGGACGGATCTGAGAATCGGAACGAACGATGACCTAAAACGTGGAATCCCGAGCACTCGGCTCGTTTCCTCGTGTTCCGTGACGACTCAGTCCCGCTCGGAATGTTTGTTCGTTGCACGCTTTACGCCAAACTCTTGTGTAGGTGTTATTATCTCGTTACATCGTAGACTGGTGTTTTATACGTACGGGATTATATAGCCCTGGCTGGTTCACGAAATAGTTCACTTCCGGTGTCGGTGCTGCTATCAGAGCGTGCGAAGATTCATGGCAACGTCCAAGTTGACTAAAAAAAAGAAAAAAATAAGAGAACAAAGTCTCTTTAAACGCGTCTACTTATCTCCGCGTTCGATTAATTTTAGCCTTTTGCGGAAACTTCTTCGTTGCGAAATGTAATCGATAAATCGTTTATCGATCGGACGAGCCGATAACAATTACTTCCAATCGATCCACCGTAAAACGTGTAGTATCAAACGCTAATAATGCGCGCTGCTATCCCGATGATTAGGCCATTATGTTGCTATCGGTGTCGTGTCGCGTTTAAATCGTACGTACGTCGAATAGAACGGTTGATATCGACGAGAAAATATTCTACGTTATTGCGATAAAACCGGTGAAAGGTTCAATTTCGTACGTTTCGTATCCTTACGCGGTAATCGCGGTTATGATTTTACAAACACGTACGAGCGTATCCAAGTGTGCACGTACGTATATGCCTTTATCGTATGGGAAATTTAAACTAATTATGAATTATAATGCGAAACGTAAGAGGTATTATGGAAAGTGAAGGAGAAAACTCGGTGTTCTATGCGCATTAACAATGCCAGGAATTCATCGGGTAACGTAAGTTTCATCGAATGATAGAAATGCCTACAGATCGTTAAATGGAACGCGCGCAATTTATGCAACTACTTAGCATGAGTTAATAAGCGACGTAATAAATTCGTTATCGGGAAATCTGGAATCCAGCTTTAATAATATTTTTCATGCTGGCTGTAAACGTTTTTTCCGCGCGATTTTTACGTTCTAAGTAGTTCGACAGTTGTGCAACGGTTCTCTATCCTCGATATTCGCATAAATCATGCTTCGATACGCCGGTATTGTTAATCATTCCGTAAAGATGGTGTTGCCAAAGTGCGATTTGGAAATAGAATTTTCAGCTGGTTTCGCGACGAAATATCGCTCTCCTCGTTCCCGATAGGATCGCGTTTATGTCGAAACAGGAAATTTCGCGTTTATTCGTATTTGAATATGTTCGAAACTCGTACGATGTACTCGATTCCATTGGCTGGAGATCCTAACGTACCTTTAACGTTTACGAAGTACAAGGTAATATGGCCGCCAGTTCTCGACGCGTACGGAACCAGTTCCAGTATGAAACCGGTTTGGAACTAGTTTTCATTGGTTTTTCGGCCCCCTGCAAGACCGTGCCACGACCGAGATTGGCACTCGTGTCGGACTTCTCTCAGAGATTGGAACGGAGGTTACGTTACGAGAGCGTGTTAATATGGCCGATATTACAGAGCAGAAAGGTAAGAAAAGTAGTTTTCAAACAAGGTTATGTCCTATTATTGCCTCGTGTTCATTGTGAATTCCACGCTGCTTCGAATGTCTGGCGCTCGTGTTGTACATTTCGAAAGACGTACTAGCGTAGACACGCTTTAAGCGCCTAGTCAGTCCTATTTTACGCGGGAAATTCGAATATCCCTCTTCCTCTCTTCGCTTAGTTTCAAATTACTCTCCCTCGTTAATAAACGTATCTGCCGAAATAATCGCTCTCCCTGCTCTCGAATTCTTCTTCCTCGTTTATCCATGGTGTACTATATTCGCTTTGACATGTAAATATATTCTTGAAAAGGGGAAAACCTCGATGCGCAAATGGAAATCAAGGTGGAGCCAACGCTACAGTCGTATGTCGAAGAGGAACACGAAAATGGTTTTCCCAGTTTCGAAAGTAACAACGCAATTCCCTCTAGTGCTGATGTCGGTGCGTTGAATTTATGGACCAGCAAGGCTACCGCGTGTCTTATTAGCCAGTATAAGAAATATCACTCGATGGTAGGACAGTCGACTCAGATTCGAAGTTTGCGCGAAATGTTCGAGATGATCTCTCTGGAGATGCAAAAGCACGGATTTTACTTTAGTCCCCAGAAATGCGAGAACAAATGGCGCGTGCTAGAACGAAAGTACAAAAATCTGGTGTTCCGGGAACGATTGAAAAAGCCCGGCAGAATGAGGCATTACGGCCAGTGGGAGCACAAGAGAGCGTTGGACGAGATTTTCAAGGAAAAGAAGAAGCACATGTATCTGGAGGAAAGTGACTTTCCGCCGCCTCCCGGTTCTGCGCGGTACATGTTCATTTTACCGAAACCCATGAACGAGGAGCAGACGAACATCACCGTTGTCAATCAGCAACAAGAGGACCCTCTCGCGGCGCCGGCCTCCAACTCGTCCGCGAACAACAAGAACGAAACGATGGATCAGAAAGGGACCTTAACCACGCTGTTCGAAAAATTCCTCGACGAGATGGCGAAACATTTCGCGATCGCGGAGAAAAACAGAGAGAAGAGGCACAAAGATAAGATGGCAATGCGGCAGAGCGAGCTGGAGATTCAAAAGAG
Source organism: Euglossa dilemma (assembly GCA_002201625.1). NCBI lineage: Eukaryota > Metazoa > Arthropoda > Insecta > Hymenoptera > Apidae > Euglossa > Euglossa dilemma. The sequence goes on from NIJG01000161.1 coordinate 1,188,837, forward strand.
ACTGTTAAAACTGAAGGAACAAAAGCTAGAGTTACAGAAACGTCAGATTATCGCTGCTGCCCAGCACTTGCACTTAAACATGTAGTAAAGAACGTTCCGAGACATCGATCGAGACGAATTTCGCGAAAAAAAGAAAACAAAAACAAACGAGTGATTTGAAACTTGAGTTTAATACGATTCGCGTCGTTGTTTGTAATTTTTTATCGATCGTTTTTTCGAATAAGGTATTCTCGTTTGTACACGGATAGATACGAACGGAACGATACAAACGATCTTACTTGTGAAAGTTATTACGATGTAATTATAAATACGCATTTTCCGGTACACTCTCGTTCGCGTATACGCGAATCGCGTTTAGCGGATCGACGCTTACCAGTTGCGCGAAGCAACCTTCAGGTGGTAGCACCTTCCATCTTGCCAGTTCCGTCGCTGTATATTTCACTGGGCTATCGATGTACGCGAGTTCTGTTTTTTCGACTGCCAAAATGGTTGCTCGCGCGTTTCCCGCGTTTTCCTGTGACACGTTTGCGGACAAAGTCAGTGATGAATTTGGACGAACGTAAATCGTTTGCGAAGGATAACGGACCGAGAGACTTACGAGTTATAATCCGGTATGAAATGTTTAAATATATTTCTGTTTGTAGAATCCCCGTAGAGTGAAGTTTATAGAAGAAGTGTATCGCTTATGCTATACATATAACCGTACATCATGTTACACAGCGCAAAGACACGTTGGACGTGTGGTTTTATTGTTAAAAGTTACAGCGCGGTCGTTCCTGTTCAACGTTAAAGATTACTTTCGCTATGTATGCTGCCTCGTGTTCCTAATGACTCAATTTATTAAGCGGCGATTCAAAAGATTGCCTCCCTAGGCTTCGTCGCATTGATATTGCACCTTCAAAGGATCATGCAACGCGTAGGGCTCGACAGAGATTTATAGCGCTTAAACGCAATTTCATTATTCTATCTTATCGGATTAACACAGATCGGGTCTTTTTTCCTCTGCACTTTCGTTTTATTTATGGACGTTGCATGCAGATGTGGATCATAAATTACTCGAGCTCTCAACGGAAACATAATAGTAATATAATAGAGATGAAATTGTTTTGCGACTCGACGCGTTGCGAGTTATATTTGAAACGAATAATAAAATGGAANAAGCGGCGAATTTGAAACGGAGAGGAAGGAATTAAGGGACCGAGAGGGAGGAGGAGGAGGGAAAATGGAGAAAAAGGGAAAAAAGGCAGAGAGGTGGGTTATTTCGAACGAGGCAGGAAAGAAACGTATCGTTTACGAAACGTAGCGAGCACGCTCGTTAACCTAAAAGCGACAAAGGCCCGCGCGACAAAGGTAGGGAAAGTTAGGTTGGGATTCAATCGACTCGGTGAATCGTATAATTCGACGCAATTAACATTCCCGGAACGAAGTCATTGGATTCGTGATGCGATTAATCGAAACGCGGGGAGAAAAAAGAATCTCGTGGAAAGTGAAACGGAGATGCCTGGTTTTTTTACGGTTACGCATGGAAGTGGTTAGAAAAGGTAATTTTCATAGGAAGAACGTTCGCGTCGGCCAGGGACGGAAGAGAAAAGAGGTTCGATCGGAGCCAAGTCGGGCACGCATGCATCTCGATTCCGTAGTGGACTGCCTTGGTGTCACCTTACGTTATCCAGTGCATGACGATTATACCTTTGGAATGTCGAAAAATTCATTCCTGTTACGCAGCACGGCTGGAACAACGGCTAACTTTTCACCTCACGCCGTACGGCCGGTAGCGCGATTTTTCTCCCTCGATAAATTCGATTCTGGTCGATGGGAAAAATTGCACTCCTCTCGATGATAGCAGGTTCGATCGCGGCTGGACTCGTAATGGCGATTTCGTGGAGGGGAAGAGGAAAAGTATGGAAGCACGGTTCGCGGCGGTTTACGGGAATACCGAGAAACGACAAAGGGCAAACAATTTTACAAACCGTCGCGAATGCTTTTGGGGAAAAAATCGGGGAAACCGGTTACACCCGGCGGCGCGAGTGTTGGTACGCATTTACGACACGTACGCGGCGCATATGATACACAGAGAGAGGAGCGTGAGAGTTATACGCGAGCACGTGCAGGTACGTGGCAATAGGTGGAGGACGGGTGGTAGTAGCGGAGGGAAGGGCGCCGGTTAGGCTGGATACGGCGGTGAGTACGGCGGGTAATAGCGCGGAGGCGGCCAGTCGCGCAGTCGAGCCGCGACTACCGAGCGGTCACCACATCTTTCGTAATTCCGCAGAGACCTCGAGACGGGCAAAAGGGAAAAGGGGGAAAAAACGAGGAGGAGGAGGATCGGGAAACGTCGGATCGAGTTCGACATGAATGTTAGTCGGAAGGTGCAGGCTTCCGGTGCAAAGGCTACCTCCGCGAGGATCGATCTCGGTCTCGGGGAAATTTCGCGTGCACGCGAGTAAACAGACGGCGAAGGAGGACAGGCGATTCGTCGGTGCGTGTCCACGCACGCGTACACGCGTTCCTCGCGATATATCATGCGCAATGTGCATCGCAGCGATTGTGGTATCCGCTTCGCGTGACCCGTGAACGAGAGAGGAGTTTGGAAAATCGGAAAGAACCGAAGATCGTAGGTATCGAAAGGAGGGACCGCGCGTCTCGATGACAATCGTGGCAACGGCTGCGACTACTGGAAAAGGGAGCAAGTACGCGAGGACGAGCGGCCGTAGGAGCGTGCAAGAGGGGAAAGCTAATCGTCCGGTGTGGAGTTGACGCGGTGGCTACTAGTCCGAGAGGAGACAATACCGGTGGGGAAAAAGGGAATCGGGAAAGGATTTTTCCGCGGCAGATGGCCGCTGGAGCCGTATGCGCCGCGTCCACGGGTCTTTGGATCGCGTTTTGCAGCACGTTGCGAGCCCCGAAGGCTCCGTCTAAGTAACAGTACTTCCTCGCGCTCGTTGGAGTAAGCCTCTCTCCGAAGAACGGGACCCACACTCCACGAGTCCGCTCTCTACACGCTCCTTGCCTCTCGCCGCCTGCCGTCTCTCCGGAGCACACGCTCTCTCTCTCTCTCTCTCTCTCTCTCTCGCGCGCGCGCGCGCTCTCTCTGTCTATCCGCCTCTCCGTCTGTCGTGGCCGAAGTAGTCTGGCCGGTCGGGCACGGGGAGTCTGGTGAAACCAGTCCTCGTACGGTGGACCTCTCGGCCGGGACCTGGCGAAGAGAGGAGAGGTTGCTCGCTTCTCCTTTAAACCGGCACCTTTTGCACCTGCCGTGTGATTCCGAGTTTTTTGGCTTTCCAAACCCGATGCCCGGCGTACCCTGCCCGGCACTCGTTTTCCCGTCCGCGTCTCCTCGACGAGCTCCGCTACGCCGCTCCGACGCGCCGTCCCGCTGGTGAACGCGACGCGTTCCGTGTTTATCGCGCCAACCGTCCTCGGTCAATCCTCCAGTGGCACGCTTTTCCGCCGAACCTTCCGCGAGATCGCAAAGAGCGAGACCGGTGTGTCGCGGGCTTGCCCATCGTTTCCGAGAGGGAGAGAAGAGGATGCTCTTGTTAGGGGGCGCGAGGCTGGCTTCACCGGAGAGAAATTCGTGGACAGGGAGGACCGAGGAAGATAGAGGACACGTGCGGGCAGAGAAGCTCGCGTGAAAGCATCGGGATCATGCGGATGGTTATTGGAGCGTCCCGGAGGTCGCCGAGGTGCAGCTTGGGCAAATAAATAAAATGCAGAGGAGAGCGGAGGGTCTGGAGGAATCAGTGGTCGCGGGATTAGCAGCTCGGTGAAAGAGAGGTTATGTGCCTCTCTCCGGAGTCGACCTAACCTCCGAGTGTCTCGGTTCCGAGTCCCACTAATCTAATTCCTGCCTCTTGCCGAGCGTTCACCGTATGCTACGGCGTTTCGCTGGTTTGCCCATCGGTCCGGATAATTCGGCGTGCAGCAGGGCGGATCGCGGATCGGCCGGAAGGCCCGCCATTGCTGTATTCGAGGAAATCGCTGGGAATTCGGTGAAATCCGGAGAAATCCGGGGATTTGGTTGGCCGCGCGGTGCTGGTTCGCGGTGCTCGATCGGGGACCGTTAGCGATCGGGTGAATCGGATCGAGATTGGCCGGCGCGAAGAATAGCGCGGTGAAGTGTGGTCGGTGGATCGAGGCGAGATCGCAGAGGTCGACCTAACCCAAACCGAAAGTCAGTGTTGATCTCGCGTGTGCGTATTCCGTGTATTCCCGAGTATTCTGTGCATTCCCAATTATTTCTCTCGCGATCGGTGTTGTCGTGTGTGCCTGGATCCTGCGGCGGATCGATGGATCGACGTTGAGGACAGCCGAGAAGAATTAGCGGAGAAACAGCCAGAAATGAAGACCACACAGCGCGCGTTAAGGTAAGACCGAAACTTCCTTCTCGATACTTTGCTTTTACGCGCAACGGTTAACGATAACCGAGTGCCCCGGGATACGAGGTATAAAATAGCATATAAAATAAGATGTAAAAGCTGCTTCGTCCCGGAACGTAACGAGACGCGTTACTTCGAACCACTGGAGGAAGACCGGGCCGTAGAATTAGCTTGGAAATTCGTCGATCCTCGAATCCTCGCGGAAAGGAAAGAAAGTCGTTGGGACGCTTTGCTCGTGGCAGTTACGTATCCGTGACTTTTACTGCCAACGCTCCTCGACGCGTGTTTACCGTGTCATCGGTGTGCCTCGTTCGACCGCGGTAGAACTCGAGATATTCGTAGCGGACGATTCGAGCAGATAAAAGTAGTCGAATTTCACCGCTCGTCTTAGGTATCCTTCATTTTATTCGCAGTTCGTCTTTTAGGTCGGATCGCATTTCGCGGTGTTAAACATATTCGTAATTTTGCGTCTAAACGTCGGCTAGCACCGGGGAATTTATGCACGCCGATCGTTTATCGGATCGCGATAATAAAAGCGACGAAAAGACGGATTCTCTTATGGAGCGAGCGGCTGATAGCGATATCATCGTCGAATGCCGCGGATCGCACGTATCGCGGAATTATTCCGATAGCGAGAGCTATCGCGATTCTTGCGAATAGGTTCGAACCCGATAGCGTTCCCCGAACGAAACATAGGAAAATCAGAGATACGAACAAGCTTTTAGATACCAGAAAACGCCTGGAATTCGTTATCGTCCGATACGCTCGATTCGAAATTTCCCAAGTTGAAACCTCATTGGTCTTTGATCGCAACGTGTATCGCTCTGCGCGAATGAGACAGCTCGTTGGCTAAGAATGTCCGTAGGTGGTAGCGGTTGGCATTGATATTTGCATCGTCCCGTAACATCACTCGGCACACTTTTTCCCGGGCTCCGGCTCGCAAGCGATATTACACCGACGAAATTTCCTGATCTCGGGCCCTGCGTTTCCATCGCGCTTACGATCCTTGTCCTCTCGCCGGCGAAAGCGGGCGAAAGGGAGAGAAAAAGGAAGAAAAAAAAGAAAAGAATCCGGGTACCGAGGAATGATTAATGCGATCGTTCGGGAAGAATGTCCCGTTGGCTGGACCGCGAGCCCTGTTTAATCACGGGATTAACTGCCGGCCATACTCCGTGACGGTCCATTGATAAATTAACGGGTAGCCGGGTCAGGATCGCGAGCTAATTACGCTGCTGCGCGTAATTCGTTAGGCTACGCGTAATTCCCTCCGGGATTCGTCGCGAGAGTATTATCCTGGGAATTGTTATCCGCGAGCTCGCCTCGCCTGTACGACCGGGCGAGATGGGGTTCGGTAACGCGCTTTCCGTCATCGATTCGCAGCTTCGACCCGGAAAGCAACGTTCGTTTATCGGCTCGAGAGGATAAGACAGGCCGCGATCGCGCTATGTAAATGTTACTCGCCGCGTCTCGCGCAGGCTTTGCATCGAAAATGTCAGGTGCTCACCGATCGCTGGTGCGCGGACAAATTGAAATGCTCTTCGCACCTTTCCTTCCAATTTTCCCGAGAATTTTTTCCGTTCCTTCCTATTGCACCGGCATTCCGCTGATGTCCTCGTGGAAAGATCGAAAAGATCGAGTTCCAAGCGCGATTGCCCAGTGTAATCCGCGTTCGATCAGGGTCGCGTTCCTCTCGCGTCCTCGCGGTGAAAAGATCGAATTCCTGGTCGAACGTTCGTTTAGGAACAATAACAGTATCGCGGCTGGGTGTTCGCATACGAAAGAGGCCGGTTATCGCGACCGATCCGAAAGTGGGGCTCTCCCCGAAAAAGGGAATAGAAAGCGGGAAAAATGTCGGATAAGAATACGGAGCGGCCCGATCGGTGGATCGGTAGACCGAACCGGAAGGAGTTTCGATTCGCTCGAAGACGATATCGAATGGAATCTCGAATACAAATTATTTCCCGAACCCCGTGATTTTTCCTTTTCTACCGTAGTTATTTCCCCGCGATTCTTTCGTTTATCTAACACGCGTACAATTAAACTATTGCTTATTTTTTATATAGTTCGCACGGGTGTTCCAATTTTGAAAACTCAAACTCGCGTCTATCGTTAGTAAACATCGTGGCAATCGATGCGTTAACCAATACGACGATTTAAACGTAGTTGCAAGAAGAGAAAGGGAAAAGTAGTAAGAATAGTAACAGGAATAGTCGTTGACGCGATCTACGTTTGAACGATTCTCGAAGGAAAAATCCGCGATTATTCGCGGAAAAGCCGAGGTTACGTAGCGCTCTCCGTTTGGAAAATCGGTGAAATGAAAATGGCGGTGGCGCGTACTCGGCAGCGTTCACCGCGATGAAAATGAAGCCTTTAACGAACGCGGGAATTCGAGTCATTACGGAATCTGTTGCGCGACGCCTGGGAACGCACTTTCTTTTCCTCGCGTGGCGAAAAAGAAGCGTGGATGTCGCCGGTGACGCGCCGCGGCCCATCTTTCCCTTCTCTCTTCCAAACGAACCTCTAATTAAAGCGTTTCAATTAAGGAGATCAACCGGCCATTGTGCCTCTCCGGCTCGACTCCACTCCACTCGATTCGATGAATTTTCCCTCGACGTCTCCGCGGGCCTGGGAAAGTCGTCCTTGATGCGATTAATTGCAGAAAGCGGATTTCTCTCTCTGTCTCTCTCTCGCTCCGTCTCTCCGCGCTTCAACTCCCCCGCCCCCGCGTAGGCGAGGAGAAACACGGTCGAGTTTCTTCTTTCTTCGTTAACTCTTAATTGATCGAATCTCGTTGCACATTTTTCCACGCCGGCCGGTCGCTTCCGTCTGATTTCGTCCCGAGTCCGACGAGTTTCGATCTCGATCGAAAGCGGATCGGAGGGTTCGCGACGTTATCGCGCGTTCCTTAGGATAATTCTCGAATCGAGCGTTTCCTGCTGGAGTCGGTTTCCGGAGCGAGAGCCGGTCGTGGTCGGAACCCGGAACCGCGGCCGACTCGCGTGGATGGCGGGCACCGTTCTTCAGCCCGTTAATCTCGAGCGGTTCTAACGACGTGGAAGGTGGTTGCAAGGGAATCTCGTTAATCTAACTATTTCCACGTGGCACCATGGGATAGAGTTAAGGGCCATAACCGCGTAAGTTATTGCGCGTTACTTTGAACGTTGCGCCGTGCGTCGTATTTTACCGAGGGCCCGTTACCTAGGGCTCTCCTCGATCTATCGGAAAGAAAATTCGCTAAACGGTCCGCGGCGGAAATTGCGCGTGGGGTGGCACCGAGACACCTGGAATACGGCGCCGATGCCAGCCGACGCCAGCCGACGCCAGTCGGGCCCCGTTTTTAACGCGTCGCGGAATAGTTTCCGCGAACCGATCCCAGCCTTTTCAACGACCGCTCGTCCAAATGGTCGCAGTTTGTTTCTTCCAGCTACGAGTAACCGTCATTCGCGTCGTCTAGGTCGTTCGAATAAATCGCCTCCGAGCCGACCTTCTCGCTAACACCCTGTCATTCGCCTCGTGCTTCCCTTCGCCCCGTAATTACCACGCTATTGTACTACGACCATTCGCGTTCGTCTCCTCGACCTTTCCGTTCCTGCTCTTCTTCCGTAACGGCTCTCTTTGTCGTCTCCAGTAGCGCGTTAAACCTTTAACCTCTCCGATACTATACGACGCTCTTCCCACTTCCGTGGATACCTCCTTTTCCAACGATATTTACTATAGTACCTTCCATGGGTCTCACCTTTCCTACGATCCGGTAGCTCTACCGTTAGCACGGAAGAAAGAAGATTTCAAATTCGATCGGTTTAAAAGGTACCGACAACTAAAACTACTACTCGTGTATTAAAGGATCTTCCTCGCCCCGTTTAATAAACGCAAAAAATCTACCGCGAATATTTCTATAAAATTCGTGATAATTCCCCCAAAGACTCGGATTTTCAAACACCGCTTTGACGCGACATCCCACGCAGTCGGAACTTTAAGAGAATAAAAGAAATATTGGATTGTCGAAATCGGCGAGTGTGCCGGTAGTCAAAGCGAGCTCGTGGACACTGGATATACCGGTGTTTGCCATGTTACAAAGCTAGGTCCCTCCGAAGCGCGGGGTGTCAGGCTTGCGGATGAATTCGCGCGTGAGTCACGGGAGTGATTCACCTGGCCGGTGGAACCTGTTGGCAGAGAAATCACGTACCTCGAGATTGCGCGTGTAAAGTCGGCCCCGAAACAATCGCATCTTCCAAGCATTTGCAATCGGCGATGGGTGTTGCCCGCTCGGCCGAAACAGACCTGGCGTCGTCCGATCACGCGTCACCGCCGCTTTTTACCTCCGACATTTGCATATTTATAATCGCCTCTCCGGCACTCTGCGTGCCGAGGAGCAGACGCCGATTCCCCGTAGATCGCGCTCCTTCGGGAGTCCTGCTGCCTCTTCGACGCCGCGTCGCCGAGATTGGACGCTTCGTCGAGCGAGAAACATTACGGAGAAACGTTAAAACCGCGGTCCGCATTGTTAAGAGTCACGCGTCGTGATTCTAATACGCGGAAAACATCGCGGAAGAACTCTTACCTTAAACGCGATGCTCGGTGTCGCGTGCTGTGTCCGGTGGTCGGTCGGGAAGCGACGAAGGACGTTGCTGGAGATCGCAATAGGTAGTATAGACAACTGTTAACCTCTTGGCGTACGACGTGGACTGAGGCCGTCGAGGAATTCGGAGGAAAACACGAGCGAGGCTGGCGAGAGGCGTGGCTCGTAGACGAGCCTGAACGTAAACACAACGGCCGAGGCCCGCGGTCAATCCTCGACCGTGTCCTGTCCTTCCGGCTCAGTTCCCTGTTATTCCTCCGCGCATTAGGACAAGTGGCTACGCTGATTTCCCTCTTCACCCTGCCACATCCCGTTAGAACATCGCCGTTTCTCCGACCAGAGTATGGTTAGTAATATTTACTTTTCGTACAATTCTTCCACCGTTCTCGGAAAAATTCAGATTAGGAGATAAGAGTGGTTCGTGACCGATAGCAGAGGAATCGGTTCGAGACGCCTGCGCGTTTATTTTATCAGATTTTATCATTTTAATTTACTTTAGATTTACTTTAGACAAATAGGAATTTAGACATGCTTCTGCGGCGTTTAATTATTTCCATTGGCTAATTCTCGCCGGTATTTCTGCCTCGTTTACGCGTTATTCTTACGCCGCGTTGGTACGAAATGGCTGGACGTGTGAACGACTCCGGGTGATGGCACGTGCCATCGGGACTCGGATCCTAGGACAATGGGTTAAACGCGAATTATCAATTTCGAGGGTGCTCGATATCTTTGGGCTACAAAGAAAAGATCAAGTGAGTCACGTAGCCCGGACCATCCACTGTTTTGACCGCGTTAACTCGCGTGTTTTGTCACGCGTCGCTTCCTCGCGTCGCGTCACATCTCTCGCGCAATGCGGTACGTACACGGTGTAACAGTAAGAACGCTTTAGATTCTTGATACAGTTTATTTCGCTTCAGGAACGCGAGTTATGCGAACAGCGTGAAAAAAAATTCAAAGAAAAAACTGTACGTATTTATATAGCTTATAGCTAAACGGACGTAGGTAAAATTTGTTAATACACGCCGGTAATCGAACGGTAATTCCATAGAATTTCAGTGAAAAACTTGGCTACTAGAGGAGTTTGTACGGAAGAAAAGGCGGAAAAAATTTCGTAGCGGTAAAAATTGGCGCGCACCGCGAGTGTTTGCAGAGTTTAAGGTTGTATCACACCGTGAATTGGGAGGTGAGCCGAAGACTCTCCGGGTGATCGTTTTTCCTCGCGTCGGCTCCGCGGGATAATTGCTGCCGAGATAAGAAGCTTTCGCGTACGTTTGCGTTAATTAAAGCGGCCGATCGACGCCGGTGATTATAATTGAATCGACATTGTATCGCATTGTTCGGCGCGATAATAAGGGGCCGGATAGTTTCATAATTCGATAGATGAACTCGATACCGTGCTAATGGGATACGTCTGATCAGGGAACGTGGCAGGGAAACGGTTCGTTAGAGGATTACGCTGTATTCGTTATCGCTGCCGGCGTTCCACGGCCTCGTCCTACCGATCACCGAGCACTCCTCTCCGAGCTCGTGCCACCGCGGGCAGAAGCCAAGAGGAATTCCACGCTCGGTTTTTGGAAAGTTGGCTAATAAGATCGCGCGGCTACCAGTTTAGGAAGGCATCCGCCGGACAGAAAAACCGCGCCGCGAAATTACGTCGTCGTGAAATAACCGTTTGGACGCGAAAGCGCCGCCGGGACTTCCTGTTTCTCCTTTTTCGTCCCGAGTCTGGCTCCGGTGATCCGTGACGAGCCGCGATTTCAACCGCGATCCCGCGATATCCCAGCTGAAATTCTCCCTGCACGCGTCCTCCGCCCATCCTGCCAATCCTCCGCTCTTCCGTCCTTTAAATTCGAGAGACGCAGCTGCCCAGAGGAGCAACTGCTCTTTTCCAACAGCTGCTACCAACCTCTCGCCATTCCTCGCCAAATTCCCCATTTTAACCTTACAGCCGCCACGTCAAATCGCATAGCTACGATCCCGGTGCTTTCAAATCAAATTCTCTCCCTATCGATAGTAGATGTCGACGAGTAGTTTCGAGTATTTCCAGATATTTTTGATCGCCGGTAATCGGTACAAATTTCTACTCGCGTGAAAAAGGAACAATACGATTAGGATACTGGACACGGAATGAGCCAGAGCTCTCGACACGCGTGACTCACCACATGACAAAAAGATACGCGCATTGTTTCCTAATCCCAGGGAAGATGTCGCGGTTATGCTAATGAGCAAGGATCAATCGTTGGATGAAGCAGAGCACTCGCAATACCTTGCGCTCTCCGTAACGTCTATTTAAACCCGATCGACGGTACACACCTGACATACCGTCTTTTCCAAACCCATCCCGAATTACGCGAAATGGAATGTAGCTCCTTTTTCATACCTAAACGTCTACGCGTCTCGTTCTAAATGTCGCGATTCGTTTACCATTTGCTGTATCCATTTGAAGCTGCTCGATAATACGCGCCTAACGTATACCATCTTTCTCGAACCCATCCTCGATCACGCGAAATGGAGCGCAGCTCCTTTTTCGTAGCTAAACGTCCGAGCAATTAAGAAAATTCGCGTGCGACTGTCTCTGTGTGCGCGCGTCGTTAGACCAGCCTGCTGACGGATTGGCAATCACAGCTGACCGACATCTTGCGAGCACTTTACCGTACACACGCGGATTCGTTGGAACAGACAGGCCAGCCTTGACACACTCGTGGTAGCTCGACGCAACGAGAGACACTCGTCGCGCCGAAAATTGTCCATCTTTCCACGGAGTTGCATTTTTATCAGCTTTTTCGCGAACGCCGCTCCATCCGGGATAAACCGAGTAAGCCACTCGTTTCCAGCTCTGTTCCTGCCTGTAGAAGAGAATGCACTCGCGTGTTTAATCGCTCGCCTCGACGACGGACGGCCTTGCCTACTATAGCAATCGTTCCACGTTCTTTAATACCTATTTTCTTTCGGAATTTCTCGAAGCAGGACGTGTCCGATACAATTTCAGCGCTAGCCGGGTTTAACTTTCGCTCGTTTCGTCGTAATCCGCGCGCGCTCCTTCGTATCGCAGAGCGTTGTATTACCGATTCGCAGTTGGTTTTAATCGTTCCCAGTGCCAGAGGTCCGCGAAGCGTCTCTTTCCGCGCAATTTCGACGAATTCAACCGGTATCCCGTTGCGCGTGTGGGTAGAGACGCGGTGGAAAGCGCGAAATTTCGCAATGACGTCAATCAGTGTCAATTGATTTTCAGCCTGTCCAAAGATACACACAGCCCGTCCGCGTTACCTGTAATTAACGCTGGACCACGAATCGACTTCTAGAGTCGAGATCGAGGGGAAACGAGAGGGGAAACGGGGGTGAAATCGGGGGTGAAACGGAAGGAAACGGCGGACGGACGCGGGGCTCGTGGAAAAATTTGCGCAGCCATGCGACCGCACATTTGCGACTTCGCGCAGCCTCGTCGGAGACTGTAGGGGATCCTCGTGCGTACCGGAAATTAGGTATATCCGTGTCGGGATCCGTCGATAAGTCGAGTTCGTCACGCGACCTGGATATCCGCTCAGCCTTGGTCCTTTAACGCGAACTCTTCGACGCCAACTGCCTCGTAGAACGCTCTATCAATTACCAACCCCGATTCGGGACAATTTCTCCGGAAAGTTTGCCGCTTTTTCTAGGAAATATCACAATTTGTAGCCAACGACGTCATCCTTTCACAAACGTTCAAATTAAACTAATAACGATGTACTCGTTTATTATGGTTTGCGTGGCCGTGTTCGGTGCGTCAAAGTCAGTCGTTCTTTATCTACCTAACTAGAAGCTGGATAAATCTGCGTAAACATTCACAGAGGTTTTGTCGACGTTTTTTTCCCATAAAATTTTGTTTATCCGTAACAAGACTAGAACGTTATACTCGAGCGTATAATATGCTAATAACTCGTGTCCGAGCTGATGCAGAATATTTCGAAGAAAATGTTAGACCAGGACCCTGGTTAACTTGTAATAGTCTCTCCCTAGCATTCACGTTCGGCAGCCACTTATCCGCATCCACGGCATTAGGCTTCTTGCGTACAAGGCCAGCCAAAATTCGCCTGGAAATGTTGGATCTCACTCAGCTCGGACCCGAGTCTGATGTTCCTGGTTTAACCACGCGTCGCTCAGCTGCTTACATTTCCCGTCAACTCTCGTGTAACGAACTACGACGTCGCAATCCTTTGCCTGGCGTCACTCGCTGACGCCGTGAACCTCGGCACACCTGGTATTTCTCTGTCGTTGCCCGCCAACGGGTTTGCTAGATTAAAACTTTGGCGCCAAAGCGTAATGCGGGTCGACTCTATCTTTTCGAAGCTTTATACTCGCGGCTAAACACCGAACTAAAGACTCGAAGCACGGATTGGACTCGGAAGACCCGTCAATTTCATTTGGCTGCAAACTCGCGTTCGAGCGCACACGGTCGTGGGTTTAATTGAAATCTTCCACGGCACAATTGCAGTTGATTCCGATAGGAAAGTCGGGCGATCGGGGGAAAAAAGCGAATGCAGCGAGTGGCTATTTCCGTTTTTGAATAGACCTCTGATTCGCGAGCCGAAGGTTTTCGCGACGTGATTTCCGCGACGAAACCGTGGCCTACGAGTTGGCGAATTTGCGTGGCCTGTACCCGGCCTCTCGGAGAGGAGATTTTCAGGGTTCGAGGGAGGAGGAAGATCGGAGCAGGTAGAAAGGAATCGGGAATTTTCAGCTGGCCGGTAATTACCGAGCGATCGCGGAACCGTTCTAGGCTCGGATCACGTTAGATCGTCTCGGGCTAGTCTTGGTTCTGGACTAGCAGGCGATTAGGGGAAGCCCGAGTTTCGAGCAGTCGCCTTTCGGCGAGATCAATCGTGCGAGACTCGTTCCACCGGACTCTCTTTTTGCTTTTGGTCCCTCTGCTCTCCTTCTCTCTCTCTCTCTCTCTCTCTCTCTCTTTCCTTTTAGTCTCGCGTTCTACAGGACGCTCCAAAATCCGCGCCGACTTAACCACTCTCGAAGATAGAATCGAGAATACGCTTTGTAAAATTCGTTCTGTCACGTCTGATGAAAATTTTGGAAACGCGTGTTTCTTACTTTTTGAATATCCCGTGTTACATATTCGACGAGAATATACGTGGAATGCGAAACGAGGAAGGGAAAAATTGAAGAATTTCCAGAAAAGAGAGTATCGCGTTTCGTTGCCTCTTTCTTGGAATACCGAGCTTGGCGAGGAATGGGTTAAGCGAGTGTTGGGGAGATAGGCGTCGCGACGCGGTATTTTTGAGGGAACTGTAGCCGGTCGGGCAAGCGGGCTCGTGGCGGATTTTACGAACGCTGCCAAACCACTTTGTTCTTCCTCGTTTCTATTAGCCGTTTTCACGGCGTTAGGGCCCCGTTTAGCGGGCATCAACCACCGTGTCCGGGTATATATTTAACGATCGGCTCCGAAACGGTGCGCACATCCGTTTAACGACCCACGAAATTACGAAACGCCGCTCGTTAAAGGCTGAAAAGCGAGGTTCGATCGCCGGACGCGTATCGAATACGCGTACTTTACGATCGGCGACGTTCCGTTTTATTCGCCTTCGAATTTGACGTTTACGTCTGGCCGTGGTGTAAAAACGCGCCCGGTTCCGCCTTCGTCGCCGGTTACTTTCACGCTTCGCGAAAACTCGCCCAAAAATTTCGTTATTCTCGTGTTTCGGGTGAAGCGTCCGATAGACGCGATCCATGACACGCGGTCTATGACGTGGTTGAAGACGCGGTGCGTGACGTGGTCGTGGTGGATTAACGATAATCGAGGGAACTGGCAAGCGTGTAAGCGCGGACGTCGGAGCAAAGCGAAGCGGAGGGAGGTGGAATCGGCAGGCACGATCCGTGCCGTGTTTGAATTTCATTCTAACGCGCGTTGGCCGCGTCGGAGGAGGAGGAGAAGAAGAAGAAGAAGAAGAAGAAGAAGAAGAAGAAAAAGAAGAAGAAAACGAGGGAGAATAAATCGGCGGCGGTGGAGAGCGGCGGAGAGAGCGGCAGAGGCAACGATGCGATGGGTGGACTGCAAATACTCGGCTATTTTATACCAGAGATGCATTAGGCCGTGGCATAAGTACAGCATAAATGCACGTGCGTTGCGCTCGCGGCTGATTGGTTTACCACCTGCGGCTACTTGACTCTTTGCGCCTCGAATGGCCTTTAAAGTTTCCCTCTCGCCTCTCCCCCGAGCCCGCTCCCTTTATTCCTCTCCTTCCGAGGCTCTCTCGAGGAAGTCGATCGACAGTCCGCGATATCGAGATATCGAATCGATTAATTTCAGGGTCGGACGCGAGAGCGTTCATCGATTTCCCCGGGACTCCTTGGCGCCGCTCTTCGCGCCTCTTTGCGTCGCCTCGGAGCGGATCCGAGCGGAAAACAACGCGGAAGGGTGAACCGGACCGTGAGAAACTTTCCGCCCTTTCCTCTTCCATCTGCCCGTGTCGCGCGAAATCGCTCGATCGATCGGAATCATCGACGATTTCTCGATCGCGTGGCTGGACTCGAGAAAGCGTGACAATCGCTGTCGAATTTTGTCTCCGCGTTCGTCGAGGCCTCTGAGCGGATCGGACCGGAAGAGCCGAATGTCGGCATTGGATTTTCGGTTTGCTGGAAATCGCGGCGAAGACTAGAATGAGAGACGAGAGAGCGGTGGGGCAGAGAAAGGGGACTTGGCTAAGCGAAACGGCGGCGTATCGACCGATCGTAACTCGAAAGCTGGCGCAGTTTTCAGGTTTCACTTGGCGAGGCTGGCGTGCCGCGAGTTATTCCGTAAACGCGTGGCAAATACGCGAACGGGCACCGAAAGAGGAAGAAAACTCGGGGAGAGAGCCGCGGTCGGCGGAGATCGGTCGGCGATAAACGCGGAAAAGCGTTGGCTGGGAAAAACACGGCGGAACGAGAGAGGCGACTGGTTTTTTACCCGACGAAAATTCGCTTCTCGCCAGCCGGAGAGAAGAAGCGAGACGCGCTCGCTCGCCCGTGTCCCATTGTATGCGTCGCGGCCATCCAACTGGTTCCGACATAAATTTTTCATGCAGTCACCGATGCTCCTTCCACGTACGCGGTAAATTCCTCATAACTGGCCGGCCACCGCGAATTCGTAGCTAGCTCGCGGCCTGTTTGAAGCGCGCTCCCCGTTACCGATCCCTTTTTCTCTCCCTCTTTCTCCTCTTTTTTTCTTCCCCCTTTTTGCACACGGGAAAAGAGGAGAACGAGCGGACGCGATGCGCAGCCTCGATTTCCAATTCCACGCGCGGGTATTTATCTGCCGCGCGGAATGCCGTCGCGGAACACACAGCGAGATGTTATCGGCGAGCAATGTCTCTCCGCTCGCGGTTTTCATCTTCCGCGCGATAAGGGTTGTTGGAGGTTAGCAGCTAGTTCCTCGTTTTCGCGTCACCCGGCGTGACCGCGCGTGATCGCGCGTGATCGCGCGTGATCGACGTCCCTCGAGGTCGCGGCCGACCCCCTCGAAGCCGAGCTGCACCGTCCTATCATCTGCAATTTAAATATCTTCCTTCTTCCCTCCCGCGAGCTCGCCACCGCGCGGATCCTCGAGATTCGTGGCCGATTTACGTTTATTCGTCACACCACCGCAACGCCGTGAAATCGCGATCCGAGCTCCCTCTCTCCCGTCCCCGATTTATGGGCGTATTCAAATCAGCCCGAGTTTTACAATGCGTGAGCGCACGTGCAACGCGCGGTCGAGTTACCCGACCTAGGTATTAGGCTCGGCCTCCGCTCGCGTTTATTCCGCTCGGCTTTGTCAAATTTCGATTCGATTCCATTCGGTTCGATTCGATGGGGTTTTGCATAGCTGGTCCGAGGTAACGGGGAACGGTGCGGGTTTTCCCGTGGACGCCGCCGGCGCGACGCGCACGATCCTCTTGGAAACAAGAGGAACAACAGGAGATGCCGTTGTTGCTGGCGGGTGGAGTCGAAGGTCGATTTTAATGGGGAGCCGCGGCAGTAGTGCACGTAAGAGTGATATACTGCCAGGAGGAATTGCTTTTAATTGCTGTTGGGTGTCCGTGACCGTAGAGAGGCCACCTCTCCTCCTCTCCTTCTCGTTCTCTCTAACTTCTCGCTGTCTCCTCTTTCGTCTGCGTTCTTTCCAGCGAGCGAGGATCGGCTCCGTCGAAGAAGCCTCGCGGAGAGGACGCAGGCGGAGTCGAGGCTGGGATTTTTCCCCGGGAAACCGGGATCCGAGAGGAAAACCGGGCGATATCGCTCGCAGCGTGCATTGTGGCTAGCAGCGTGCTTCCTTTTACGAAATCCATTCGCAGCGGGTCCCGCGTTTATATGGAAATCGAACGCGCGTATCGAGCACTGGCGTTGCAGCGCTGTCCTTCCGGATACGGTTCGACCGGTCGTCAAAGTCGAAAGGGGAATAATCCGATTGGCCGTGCTACCGGTTCGGGTTCCCGTTGTTTAATAACGCCGCGATATCCTCGTCTAAGCCGCGTATTATCGGAGATCCAGCCTGGAGATTAGACCTCGGTCTCTCTCCGGTCCGTTGAAGTGGTCGCTGGAAAACGAAACACGGTGCACAGGCGAGGTTCCTCGGGGAGATGGGATCTAGAAGAGAGTAGCCGGACTGGATCGAGCCGAGGCTACTCGCGAAACGAGGCAATGGATGGATCATCCTAGATGACCGTACAAATTCGCCGATCGGTTGGGAGCGATGCGAGGCGAGGAAATCGAGCGACTGGTAAAGCGCGTTGTTCCGCGAGGCTACAACCTTTCGAGGTATTTCCTCCAAAGATGAAACGCTGCGAGGAAACTCGAGAAACGCTCTTCGAACGGTTCAGCCGCGTGTTTTTATTCCCGTTGTCCTTTGAAACGCGATAATCGAGATCCAAGGTGTCGCACTGGCCGCGCGGAAAACCCGTGTTTTTCACGCTTCGGCCAGTATTCCTGGGGAGGAGACGATCGACTCCGGGGGAAAACTTGGGCGATCGCGACGCCTCTGGCCGTGGCTAACGAGCCTTTGTCGAGGAAATGCTCGTAAACGCGAGAGGATTGCACAGCGAGGGGGAAGGATCGCGAAAGGATCGTAAAAGGGAGCGGAAAACGCGGAGGAAAGTTTGCTAGGAAAAAAGGTTGCAGGTGCCTCGGGGCGACTTGGAATTATCGAGCCCGTAAATCATCGAAAGGGCAATCTCTCCTTAACGCGTTTCCCATTACCGTCACCGATCGGTCAATACGGTTTTACGACTCTTCCTACCAACCATTCCCATAATCTCTCCGATCTTTCCAATTTTCGCTACTCTGAATCGCGTCCGAGACCAAACGGAAATCGATCGTCCGAAACTTGGTCGCTAATTCTCGCAATCTTGGCAACCTTTGTCGCGAACGGCAATCGATCCGGCGATGGGATAAATATAACGATAAAATCATGGACGAGAAAGTAACTCGGCGGCGAAGGTAGGAGCGATGGTAGCGGGCATCGGCGAGTTATGCGAGGATGACGGAAAGGAAGGGTCGGCGGGGCGGCGAGGAGGAAACCGGCCTCGGCCAACAGACGGGATCGTCCGCGAATGCGCGGAGAGGAGAGGAGAGGAGAAGAGAGGAGGAGGCGGGAAAGGGGAGAAAAATGCGACGGTCTCTGGTGGCGGCGTCACGGATGCATAGCTCACGATGACTATCCATCCGGCGCAATTATCGATGCTCCGTGCGGACTAATGAACGAAAACGAATGGCAAGCGTGGCTTTTAACGCCAGCCTTCGCCTTGACCCGCTTCCGCCCGCCGCCGGTCCCTTCGCGCTGCAAATTACGCCTGCGTCCCGAGTAACCATCTCTCGCCAGTAGTAAATGTAGATTTCGGTGGATCCTGTTGCGGGAGTGATGGTGGAGGAGGAGGGAACGGCGTGGAATAACGGCGAGAACGCGCGGGAAATGGGTTAGGTCGGATCCCGGGCCGGTGAAAGCGGCGCGAGGGCGAAAGGGAGAGAGGAAGAGAGGGAGAGAAATAAGGGAGAGGCGCGGCAGGAGGCCTGCTGCGACTTTGGAGAACTCATTTGCGAGAATCGTAAAACGATTACTGCCTGTTTGCTTCGCTCGGCGGCTCAAGTCAAACAAGAAATTGCATAAAATCGCAGTCGGCTGTCGGAGGGACAAGTAAAAAGAAGGAGAGGGAGAAAAAGAAGAGGAGAAGGGGTGAGAGTGTGGGGAGGTTTTAGTGCGACGGCCGTGATGTCCGAGTAAACGTCGGGAGCATGGACTCCGGCCATAGAAAGGTTGAAAACAATGACGAAGGCGTGGTGGATGTGGCGGTCGTAAAAGGAAGATAGCGCGAAGGACGGGGAAAAGGGTCGGTGGCGGAGATAAAGGGAGGAGAAGAGAGGAATGGAATGCGAAAGAGGGATCGAAAGGAGGTCGGTTTGCTACCCCTGCGGTGGCAGGATCTTGGCGAAAACGAGAAACGAACGCGTAATCCGGTCTCTGCCGAACGGCTATCGATCCTCCGGACTCGGTCTCTCCGCGCTAAAACTGGATCGGGTCGAGATCGAGTCTCTCTCTTTTTCTCTCTCTCTCCCTCGAAGAGACAATAGAGCGCGGACGGTTGTCGATGGAGCGTAACGAGATGAAACGCGACGGCGTAGCACAGGCGGAAAGTAAAAGTCGCCGCTGGCTGCGCACCCAGCCGATCCTGGACACGATAGCGAAAGATACCGCGGAGAGCATTGATCCGAAAATGGCAGCTAATTGTCGCGCTTTCTCGCGTCATCGTACCTAGCCGCCAACCGAAAGGTTTCACCGGCCGATCGCTTCCACGCGCCCATTCCGATCCCCGATCCTCGCTTCGCACCGATCTCGCAACCTTTTCCTTCGTTTTCTTCCCGATTTTCCTTCATCTTCCGCTTGTCTCCAGGGCTACGCGCGGTTTCCGGTGGACGAGTAGAATATTTTTACCGAGCAAATGTAAAGACACGTGCTTCATCCGAATCGTGGTTATACCAGCCAAAGGGAAGTACGTTCGAGAATTTTCAAGTTTTCGTTTCTCGCGGAAATAAACTCGGACGTTTATCCGTTACACCGGCATCTTTGTTCAGACGTTTACAGACTCGGGGCTGAAGAGCGACCGAGTCTCGTTGTGTCAACGCGAGTTGTTTAATATCGCTGATTCGCAAAGCACGGCTGCGTTGTGCTCGATTCGCGCGTGTTTTCCTACATGCTCGCCACGGTAAAGATACCTCTTTTACAAATTTTCATAATCACGATGCAACGCGTAACTGACGTTTCCGGTCAATAGCCGTGGGTGTAGGCTGCGAGAATTTTCCGTTACGCTATAGCACCGTACACGCTCGCGCTTGCGAGGCTTCGCCGTTCCGAGTAGAGTTTTCAGACGTGCTCGTATTAAAATTATTATAGCATTGCTAAAAATCGCGTGTCTTTTGTTTTTCCTGTACACGCGCGAGTCTAATCCAGTCTCCAGACTCTACCCTTCTAGAATACGATAAACAGACATCGTGTTCTTCGATCGCCTGCGTTTTATTTCGCAACAACTTCCGAAGGAAAATGGCAACTGCTATGGGGTCCAACGCTGTACGTATCCGCTCGCAAACGGAGTCCTAGGTCCCAGGACTCTGTTCTCGACACTGCGATATCCTGGGATCCGCGAACTCCAGGACACGAGAGTCTCGGATGGCGAACGCAGACCGAGTCGACCTTTATCGTCCTTCGCCTTACGAAATAATCGGCGGGTGGGGAGCAGGCGCGGGAGGATTAATCGTCCTCACCTTCGGTCGCCCCTCCTCGCCTCTCCTCGCGCCTACTCGCGCCTACTCGCGCCTGCTCGCGCGGCGCGAAGGTCCCGATTGGCCGGAGATCGGTTTCCTCGCTCGCGAGCTGCGATCCGCCGCCGATTTCATACGTTCACCTTTTCCTCGGCAAATGCCAAGTCCTCGAGAACGTGTTCTGCCTGTGACGCCGATATACCACCGCGTCTCGGTCGCGCTCCAGCGGAAAGAGCAGCGGGAAAAGGCAGAGAACCGCATTTTCCCGAGCGAACCGCGCGCCGCCATTAATTATTCCACGGGTTTCACTCGCTTCCCCTCTCGGCTCTTTTAACGCGGCCGAACCGCGCGGGCCAGATAGAACGCGGCGAAATTCCGGAAACGCCGGAGAAAACGCGCCATTTTCTCGAGTATAAAAGCCGCGAAATTGCGCGCTTCTCGCGGTGACGTAACGGGTGTTCGCGGTAATCGTGGACCATCGTGGATTATGACGCGAGTGTGCGATAAGAACCGAGAGCTCGCGGAAAATTCCGCGTGGAAAGTCGGGAATTAATTTAGGGAGGAGCTCGTTTCCAACTGCGTTACTCGAATTTTCGAGGTTCCATCGAGATCGCGATTTCTTTCGTCCGACCCGGTGCATGGTTTTCCTGGAACTCCGTGGACGCGGCTGAAGGGTTGGCCGAAGGGTACGGGGAACTGGGTCGTCGGCTGGCAAGTTGGCAAGTTGGCCGGTAATCCGTCCGAGATTAATCCGAGAGATTGTTCGCTAATCCGGAGACATAAGAGAGGAGCGTCTGGATCTCTCGGAGGTTCTTTTTTCTCCTTTTTTTCTCCTCGCAGCGTAAATTTCGCGCGGCCTTTGTCGCCGGCTAAACCGGTGGCGAGGCCTACGATAAAGCTCTCCCGGCCGTCCAGGCACCGGCTTTGGCCGCGTATTCCCTCCAATTGATCGGTAATACCGTGATTTATCGTATTACTTTAACGAGCAGCTCGACGGTTCGAGAATTCGCCTCGTTACAGGCGAACCAGCCTCTGCCTCTTCGCGTAACGCTACCTCCTCTCCGATTTCGCCACGGAGAAAGAACGTTTCGCGCGAGACGCGGTCGGTATGCAAACTCCCTGGCACCCGGGGAAACGCGCGAGAAGCGCCGGAAATTGTCCCCTTTTCCCACGAGGATCCGACGCTTCCGTTCACCGGTGGTTCGTTTAAAATTCATCGGTGGAAATTACACCTCGCGGCGGTCCTCGCTTTTCCTTTCCTATCCTCCTCTTCTCGACCTCGCCAAATCGCCGCGACGCTTCACGGTTCCCCGTTCTCCAATTACGCGGCATCGATCCCGTGCGTGCACGCGCCGCGACGCCGCGTTCCGCCAGAGACACCACCCTTTTGTTCCAAACTCGAAACTCGAATCCTCGAGGCACCGTGGATCGAGCAGACGCTTCCGTTCGGATTCGATCGGATCGCTGTGGGAGTCGGCGAGCGAGAGAGGAAGGGTGGAAGAGAGACAGTGGGAATTCGCATCCGGTGTCAGGGGACAAAGCCGCAGGACGATCGAGGACCGTCCGCGAGGATCGTCGAAGCGTCGCTCGCAGCGCCCTCTCCGTCTCTCCTCTCGGCTTCCTCTCCTTCGTCCTACGTGCGGTGAACGTCGTCCTTGCATTGAAAAAGCAGCAAGGTCGTTCAGGACTTATATAGCACGGTCCGGCAGGCTGCGGTTCGAAGCCCCGGCTCTCTCTCTCTCTCTCTCTCTCTCTCCGGAGAGTGTCCTGCGTCCAACGTCCTTTTCGATTCTCCCTCTTCGTGCCGGGCCCGTCGTGGTCTCGGCCGACGCTGCTCCTTCTCCGCCGCTTCTTTTTCTCCGCTCCTCCAGGCTCCGAGACGGTGTACCACCGAGGAGGTGTCCTGGCTCCGTAACTCTCCGACACCGAGCAAACTGTGCATTACTTATCTTCGCGGCTACACGCTCCCACACGAAGCCTGACTCTGATATACGAGAGTGGCGACGAAATCCGCGTCGCGGGGTAACCGGAGAGAGATAAAACGTCGGGTAGCCGTAGCAGAGCCGCGCGATTCGTTACGCCGGTCTCGAGCTTTTCGTCGCCATTTTTCCTTTCCTCCCCGGTCTCAAAGGACGTTAGGGAACGACGGATTATCCGGGCCAGCCGTCGCGGCGGTAAAATAATACCTCGCGAAATTTTCCCCCGAGCTTTACGAGCGTTCACGGTTAACAGACGCTCGAGGGTTACGAGCCGTAGACATCCGATACGTTTCCTCGTTTTCCAGCCCGACATCTCGCGAAGAAACATCCCGCGTAACATGCCGCGTTCGGATCGGAGGAAAGTTTTTCGAAGGACGCGCGGCTGGCGGCGCGCAGCCATTGCCAGAGGATTCCACGGGATTTATGCCAGCGCCTCCATTTTACTCGTCTTCATTTCCCATCCGCGCTCGTTCCAACGACGGCTTGATCGTATCTGTCGTTCCTTGTGTTACCGGCTTTGAATTACGACCGCGGTTACGAGGATCCGCGTCTTTTCCCGGCTTTGCGCTGCAACTGCGCTGCAGCTGCGCTGGAGCTGCGCCGCGCAGGCGAGGATCCATCGATCGCCGTTTTCGCGCGTCTCTCCTCGAAACGTCTCCGCGAGTTTTCCTCGCGGCCGAAACCCGTCCGGTTTCGCGGCGAGCGATGCACGCGTGACCCGGTTTCCGGCCCCGTTCCGCATTCGGATCGATACGTATTAATTTTTAGTTCGAGGTTAAAACCGTCGTTTATCTCGACCGGCGGACCGCGACCGGCGTGTCGAGCCACGATAAATCCCGTCCCCGCGGTTACGCCAGTCCTTTATCGTCCCCGTCCACCGGTAGATTTATTCCTCCCCGTCCAGAGGACGACTCGGCGCGGAGAAATCAGCAACGTCGCTGCACCGCGTTCTCTATCTCGTGCCGCGAATTCGAAAGAACTCGGAAAGTGTCACGCATAATAACGCGATACGCGACCCGACTCCACGATCCACCGACTAATTGACTTCCCGAGGAAGGCTGCTCCGGACCTGCTAATCGCGCTATTCTCGAGTCCTCGAGTCTACGAGAGGAGGAGGAAAACGATCCAGCGACTCGGCTACCGATTTACGAGCGATCAGCGAGTTAGGTGACGCGCGTGACGAAAAGTAGGCGCAATCGATGACCCGGATGACGAGGCTAGACAAGGCTCGGGTCTAGCGTCACCTGGCAATCATCGACGAAGCGATTATTCGGTCTCGATCCTCTTTCCGAACAACTCCGGCTCGCGCAGTGCGTCGACGTTGGAAAATTCCGGAATCGGATCGATGGAAAGATCGAGGAGCGTTTATCGGGCGTCACACGCACGTCGGAGTGCGTGTAATTGCACGCTTCGCGGATATTTCGCGGATCGGTGGGTGATTTATCCGCAGACGTAGATCCTCGAGGGCCACCGAGGAGCTTCTGCGGAGCGAGTGGCGGGCTGGTCCGCTCTGTTTGGGTTGTCGCGGTGTCTGGAAACTGTAGTCAAGGGCGACAGACCAGAAGGCGCCTGGGGTTGGCTCCACGGGTGCACGCACAATCGATATAGCCACTAAAGTTCATGGCGCAGCAACCACCAACCACCAACCACCGACCACCACCACCACCACCTCCGCGTTCGCTACTATACCAGCCGCGACCATCACCTTCCACGTCGCACCGACTCCGCTCGCCTTCCTTCCCCGCTTCTTCCCGTTTTCTTTTATTTCGCCTGACCTTAGCTACCCACACGTTTGCACGTGCTTGCACACCGTGTCGAAGCGTTCCGCCGTTTAACCTTGAGTTTCCTTCGCCACCCTAATCGGCCGGCCTTTTCTTCTCGGCGGTAGCCTCGCGTGGCACGCGTACCCACAGGGTTACCACCTCCCTCCTCATCGCATAAATCCACTCGGCGTGCAGTTTCCACGTGTTTTATCCTAATGTATGCCCGGGGTCGCCGCGTCGCGATGTTACTTAACGCGTGATCGTTGCGCTCCAGATTTTTCCCGCCCCGAGTAGAACACGCTCGATGCCGCGGAGATAATTAGCCGCGGTTCGACCGCGCTACACGCGCCGTGCCCCGCGCAACGCCGCGTAAATCGTTTAACGCGTTTTAACCTGCCGGTTGTTGCACGTGCCAGCCTCGGGGATTGTTTGGCCGGAACACGGCCCGAACCGCGCATCCTCCGACGATCCGCTAACCGCCCCGATTAATTGCCCTCTTCCTCGGGATAATTTTCCGCCCGATGCTCGCCACGACGCCCGACCACGCTCCTAGCGGATCCACGCGGCACGACGACATTCCCCGAAAGTCGAAACGGTCGGAAAATCCGCGAACGCGGCCGCGGATTTCGCGGACAGTTTCCGTCTCGCTTTCTCGCGATGGAATCCGGAGATAACGGAGGAAGTTTTACGTCGTTATTCTCGACGCAGCTTCTTCTCTCCGCGCCGCTTCGTTTCCTCGTCTCTCGCGCTAATTGATCGACTAATTAATCGCGTTCCCACGTTACTCGGGAACCAGGGCCGTTGAATCTCGCGGGAGGAGGTGCCGTCGAAAACGCCGGGCGTCGCGGGAAGGGCGTTTCGGCGAGCTTCTCATCGCGTCGCCGCTTTTTCCGCGAGTAGTCGGACCAAGAGCTCGCGGAAAGGGTTGTCTGCGAGGGAACCGATTCGAGCTTATCTCGCGTGATGGATAAATCACGGGAGACGGGAAGAATTTCGCGATCCTCTGCCGGATATCGAGAGAAACGAGCCAACCGTCGGCGATCGGCCCGGTACGAACGCGATTTCGAGGATTTGTCGAAAAGCTCCGGATTCGACGCGGATTGGACAGGATTGGATTGGGATTGGATAGGGATTGGATAGGGATTGGATAGGGATCGGAGGGAAAGGAGACGGCGGTATCGCGGAGGAGGCCGGAGGTTCGATTAACGCGTAAAATACAGCGAGAAACGTATCGCGTGTCGGAGAAGGACGCCGGGCGTAGTGGTGTCTGGGTAACGAGGAACGAATGGAAAGTGGCGAGCGCGGTCCCCGCGAGCGTTTCCGTTGCGTTCACCAATTAGATAGTAACGCGTAGATAGCGGCGTTAATCCCGGCGCGATGCGAGAAAAAGCGAATAATTAATTGCACGGCAGCGCGGATATATCATCCCACGCTTTTTCCAGGTATCATTGTACGCGCCGCGTATACGGCGGTCGCGTCGCGCCGCGCCGCGCCGGTGTGTATCGGTTTCGCGATGGATAAAGAAAATATAGGGACCGCTCGAGGACCGAGGAAAATTTATGGCTCTCTGTTTCTCTTTCTCCTCGCTCTTCCTTCCGACGCCAGCTATGAAAGTGGCGTCGTCACGGAGCATCGCGACCATTGGGAAAGTCCGGCGTAAGAAGAGACTCGTAGAACGGAGAAAGAGAGAATGAGAGAGAGAGAGAGAGAGAGAGAGGGGAAGGAGGAAAGAGAAGCGAGCGTCCAGAGCTGTACCAATAATGATGGTAACAATGTTGACCTCGTAGGTCGGCGGACACACCCTTGCAATATACTCGTTTCTCCTCTCCGTTGTTCCCGCTGTTCTTTTTCATACCGTCTCTATCCCGGTTGCGCGCATCCTCGCTCCTCGTCGGCGGAACGGCCGCTGAAACCCCATGGGTTCTATAATAAGACGTATTCTACGGTACACCGTCTGGTACTGCACGTGTACCTGATTCCATGATTGGCCGGTACCCCGCAATCTACCTCATACGTGATCTATCCTCCTTTTTTCCCTCCTCTCCCCCTTTCTCGCCGTGCGTGTGTATCCACGCGGCTTTTTTCCTACGCTCCTTTCCTCCGCGTCTTCTTGTCGCGCCTCTCCGCCTCTCCTGTTCGCCGCAGCACGCGAATTGCACGCGAATCCGGAGCGCGGGCCAGGCCGACGCTCCGACCAGCGTCCTCGACGAAAGGGAAAAGAAGGCAACCGAGAAATCTCGGTGTTTTCCCAACGAGCTCTCGCCGCGAATCCCCGAGCGGTTATTCCCCGGGTGATTCGAATTGCAGAAGAGCCGGAGCGTTTTCCGAAGTTTTCGACGCGGAAAATAGCGGAGTGGGGGTTGTGTAAATATTCAGTCGTCGTTTCGCCCCGGAATGACGGTTACGTGTCCGAATGTTTTGTCGGGAAACAAGCCGTGACTAGGGGAAGAGGGTGGCGGCCTAGGGGCGCGGTTCGGTTGAAATTAAAACGTATCGAACGTCCGAGCGACGCCGGTGGTTGGCACGTTTGCCGGAGGAGGGAAAAGAGAGCGCGGAGATTCTTCCATTTCTCGGAAGGCTGCGCATCGTCTGAAGGACGTAATAACCTAATTCGAAGTTGGAGATATCTCTGGCGTACCGGGGGATTTTAATGGAGACCGACTCGCGTCGGGATTACTCCGATTCTTTGAGATTTATACACCGAGCCACCCTTCTCACCGGCAACCGCGTTCCTTCTGAAAAATTCCAGACTCGATGAATTTTTAATTTTCAATTAGCGCCTACGAGCGTCGCTACGTCTCTCTCTCTCTCTCTCTCTCTCTCTTTTTCTCTCCGTTCTTCGCTCGTGTACCGCGTCTCGCGTTTCGAATGCTTACACGACTACTCGAAGCTGGTCGGGGAAAAAGGCAAAGGAGAAAACGATACTCTGTCCTGGCAGGTGAAAAGAAGTTCCCTTTCATAGCGGCCGGAATAGATCGGATTCTACTTCCGCGAACCGGCGGTACGTTGCAGGCGGATGTCACGCGAGGTTATGGTCGCCGGTCGGATGACTCCGGCTCCTAGCCCTTTCCCGAATACACTTTTTCAGCCAATTATCCGCGCGAGGGGCTTGTCCGTGACTGGCCGATAAAGTAGCCAGAGACAGCTCTTTATTATTTGCGGCTTAATGGCGTAGAAGATACGTAGGCCGATCGTTATTAATCGTCGTTAATTGCGATGAATAATCGAGCGGGGAAGATGGAGAGGGCGCTTAAGCAGAGGCGCACGGCCTGACGAACGATCGGTTATAGTCGTCGTGACGTTTCGTCGTCCAATTAGCCAGCCGATAGCCATCCAACCAGTCCTTAATAAACCCTGAAACACTCGTTTTTGTTCTACCTCGAAGATGAACCATCGATCACCCGCGTACATCCTCGATAATAGTTCTTCCCTCCACCCCCACTCCGTCCTACCTCCTTTTGCCCCCACCACGCGACGGGCCGAATCCCGGGTGGGGGTAGAGCCGCGTTGCGGAACGCTCGCCGACGCTCACCGACGCTCGCCGACGCGCGATCTACTGGAATCGCTTTCGAATCGCTAATGAAAGTGCACGAGAAGAGCGATAATCGGACTGGCGGTTCTTTCCTCGCGCTTGCCAACCGAGTCTCTGGCTCGAGAGAGGAGAGAATTTTCTCGCATCGACGGCTGGATCGACGGATCCCCGAGGTCTCAATCGAGTGGAACGCGTAGATTCGCCGGTGCCAAACGGTCATAAATAACCGGTGGGACTCGTGTTCGATCGGTTCCTGTGTTACTCGAGCACACCAGACACCGCGTTAAATCTCTTTCCCTCTATATTATCTTGTCGGTTTAGCCGCGGCGCGTGCTCGCGTGCGCTCGCTGCTGCCACCGCAGATAAACTGGATAAGCTTGATAGCGTTTAACAACACGCGTCGCGATTCTATCTTCGCGACGTTGTTCCGTTCGCCTGTCTAGCCGATACCGAGGTTCCCACTCGGGCTAGAAAAATCCTAGCGACCCCTCTGCCTACCCTTCCGAGGCCAATTTGCTTCTCACCGGCGCGATTAAGCGCTCGTATCCTCTCTCCGGGATATCTGTGGAGGACGGTAACCTGGCGATAAGGATCGGTCGCGGCGACAGCCTCGCGTCTCGATCGATCGGTCCGATCGGTTAATTGGATCCGGAGGATCTGCCCGCGATCTCCGTGACACTTTGGCGCATCGGAGCGCGCCGCGGCGCGATACCGCGTTAATTGCTCGGCGTCGGAGCGCGCGAAACGCATCGAGGGAAATGGACGGGATCGGATAGCGGTTGGAAAGAGAAGGCGGCTTAATTGCGATCGAGATAGGCCGGTACAGGCGGATCGGCTAGAAAACGAACGGGTACCTTCTTTCGTTTCTTCCACGCCCGTACCACGCCGCTCCTTATCTTCCACCGCGGCTTTTGTTCCCCGCTTTTGTTTCCTTCCAACCTTCCTCCGACTTTCACTCGTTCCAGACTCCCGTCCGTGTACACGTACACGTCCGCTGCTCGATAAATCCCTCCTCGATAGATTACATCGCCGCCGCGTTTAAACCTCCGCTCCGCTGACATCCGCGTCGCTGCGTACGCGCTCCGAGCTATATTCTCCGTCGTTTACGCGTGCCGTTTGTAAAAACCGATACCTCCGCGTTGCCGCGGAATATTCGCAACGATACCGATGCGTATCTCCAGGAGGAAATATCTCCAGCGAAAGATATCGTCGAGAAAATTGGAGGATTAGAAAATAGGCAGTTTGGATATCGACACGACGTTTCGTTGTCTAACTCGCTAGCGCCATCGCGACTCGTATCTTCGATAAACGCAATACTATCTGGTAGAACTCTGGTAAATCGGCTGCTTGGCTCGTGGCGGAATGGAGCGAGATGGTAAGGTTGGGAAAGTCAATGTCCAGCTGGCACGACTTCCGGAAGGCAGTAGTCCGTAATCGGACCGTGTGAATCTCCTTTGTTACGCGCACGTGCGTGTCCGGCCGGCACGGCGGGCCCCGCTCCAGGCCCCGCTCCGGCCGAGAGACGCCTCGACGAAAGGTAGATTCAGCGGCGGACGTGGAAGAAAGAGGCGTAGGAGGCGGTGAAGGAGACAGGCCGTTGCGACACCCCGCCATGGTCTACATTCGTCCCGATAGTTCAAGAGTGCAGATCCTTCCCTCTCTCGCGCTCTCCTCTTCTCTCCGTCTCTCCCGGCTGTTCGTATCGCTAAAACCAGATATAGTTTAGATCGTTACGCGCCGCGGCTTTCACTTTTCCTGCCTCTCCAACACCCACTCTCCGGCGACGTGCTGTGGGAGAGAACCAGCCGCGATCCACGGCCGCCGCGGTCGCAGCTGCAACACCGACCCCTCTCTTTCCTCTCCCGATCCGTCCCCGATCCGTCCCCGATCCGTCCCCGATCCGTCCACGATCCGTCTCCGAGCGGATTTCGGGCCTCGCGGCCCCCTCGGGTCGCGTCCGGGGCCGCGTGACCTCGGCGACCTCGAGGCGCGAGATTCCAGGGGAAATAATATCGGCTGGCTCCGGGATAAACGCGGTCCGGCGTCCTTGACCCAGTGATCTCGTCCAGAGACGGATGCAAAATTCAGGACTGGAGCGAACTGGATCCGCCGGTGCTTGGGAGATATTTTCGGTGGTCGAGGAGACGGACAGGGAGCGGCTGCTGCTGGTTCTCTCCGGTGGACGACATCGATCGCGAGGAACGCGGATTTATCGCGCGACTCTGGTCCCGGCGAGCGAACGCTTCTGCGCCCGTACCCGCTTTGATAAATCATCCGAGAGCGGCCGGACGCGGCATTAACTCTATTATTATTTACGACCGGCCTACGAGCTGACCCCCGCGTTATTTCTCGGTATTACGCGTTACCGGGGATTGTAATTCATTGTCGAGGGCTTTGTGCGCGTTCGATCGCGCGATACGACCACTCGCCGTAGAACACCGTCCCCCTCTTCCTTTTGCCGTGTGCTTTTTGCCCCCCTCGGAGGGGCCACGTTACGCGCCGTACCGCCGCGAAACGACGAATGGCCGGACGGGTACCGCCCGGCGATTACCTCGAAATTGCGTCGAACGTTTCACTCGTCTTCCGTGCAAAATTGCCGGCTTCATCCGCTAATTTGTCTCGGCGCCGTCGGCCGTCTCGCTAATTAAATCGTTCGATTATGCCGCTCGATTTAGCTATCGCGCCGGCACCGGCCCGACACCAGGCTAATCCCCGTCCCGTTTAATCCCTCCTCGCGAATCGGCTACACGATCGCCTTTTAATTCTCCTTCCCAACGTTTCTCCTAGTTACTCTCCCTCCTTCCCTTCTTCCGTTCCGCTTCCTCTCTATTCCAGAGGATCGAACCGTCGAGATTTCTTTGCAAAATCGACCATCCTTGCGTTTCCTTCCTTTCTAGAACGATTATCTCCTTGTAAATTCGCGATACGAGTCATACGCAATGTTCGAATTTGCAGTATTTTCGCTTACGAAACTACGAATGGAAAAGAGGAACGGTTCACCGAGGACTCGCGATAAAATCCTTTAACTAGCAATCCATCTGGCTGTGAATACGAGAACAGTGGCCGTTACAAATTGGACATTAGCGTCTTTCGTTCGGGTGACGTCTGTTCGTAGGATCGCCGGTATTATAAACGCGTTAGATATAATTTAGCTACGCGAATTTAACGCGGGAGACTCAACAGGTGTTGGACTCGTAGTATAAGAGATTAACAATAGGATTAGCAGAGCGCTTACTCGCGTACGCTGCGAAACAACCTAGGTCGTATCCGTTGGTGCGACACGTGCCAGCTGCTTCGCTACCTGAACAGGAAGTGGTGGATGAAAACGTAAATAAAACTAATTACCGGCACCTGGACTTGACTCGCTATAACTCCGACGTCCCGTAGGTCCCGGTTCCTCCGGTTTCATCCACCGACGGACACGTTTCTCGAGGATTCTCGTGGGGAATCTCGAAGACGATGGGGCGCGGATCCTCGGAGGCAGAGGCGACCTCGTGGAAAGTAGGTTTCGGGGAAAGGCGCGGTTGGGTAATGGAGCTGGAGTCTATCTGTAGCGGTAAAACGGGCTTAAAAGCAGAGGGACGGTCGGAGGGAGGGAAGAGGGAAGAGGGATAAACGAGAAAGGGATAAGGCAGGCGGCAACAGGCTTATGCACTTTTCTGGTTGCGGGACGGTGTCGCCTTAACAAGTCGGGAAACGGAAACCCGTCCCGGAACAGATCCGGGAACAGGTTTTCTCGGGGTCCGCGCGTAATCGAAATGGCCGTGCATCTGCATACCGAATCGCTCCGCGGGACGCGCTTCTCGTTATCCTTCTTTCCTCGCGTTCGCCTGCTTTTTTTTTCACCGGCCGATTCCGCGCGACAAAAGGGCTCGAGAGAGTAACGGATCGATCGATCGGCATCCGATTTTTGACGGAGAGATAATCCGCCTGGCGAATTAATCCCGCGCCAGCGATTACTGGAGCAAAGAATCGGCTTCTCTTGCACCGTTGCATATCGCCGCGTGCCGTCCCGTTAGCGCCGCTGATCCACCGCGGCGTCTCGACGCCCGGATCGATCCCCACCGAGCCACGCGCGACTCGTTTGCATTCCGGGGCCGATCGGCTGGAAACTCTCCCTTGGCGGACCTTCCGGGACCATTTCGGGGAAGTTTCAACGCCGACAGGCAGGCAAAGAGAGGAGCAAGGTCGCAGAGGAGGCTTTGATCCTTTTCACGCTGAACTCACCACCAGCTCTCCGACGAATTTTTCATTCCTCGACTTTTAATCTTCCGGAACTTTTGATCATTTCGAGAAACGTTACGCCGCCGCGGGTTTCGTTTAATCGCGGCTACTCCGATTTCGCGTAATCGGATTTCGCGTAAATCGTGCCGGGAGTTTGGAATATCGATACACGGTTTGCGCGAGCAGTATGCGATTTACGGAACACGCGTGCACGCGGTAACAGCGATTACGAAACGAGGGAGAAAAAACTGGGAATACGGAGGAAGGTGGGAAGGAAAAAATCTAACGTTATGTCTTTACCGTTCGGTCTCGGTTGTTGGGCCGGCTACGTGGTCGTTGAAGGGTCCTGTTACGAACAGCTCTCTGGCTACAGAGAAGCAGCAAAGTATAAATAGCCGGTGAAACGTGCGGGCTCTCAGACACCCGTAGGCTTTAGCCTATTTCACCTCGTTCGCGCCGGTAAATAATTGATACGAACTTTGTAATTCGAGTTACGCTCGCAGATATACCATCGCGCGGGCGAACGCTTTTGTACTCTTTCCGATCGTTCATTCCGGTGCAAATAATTCATACGAATGTAAATTTTGTAATTCCTGCTACGGCATCGGGCAGGCGTAGGCTTCAAAGCTGCTTCGCCTCGCTGGCGCCGATAAATAATTAATACGGATTTCGTAATTCCAGGTACAGTATCGGCGACTCCGTTGTCTTAAAGCTCGTCTCGCATCTTTCACTCCGATAAGCGGTTAATATAAATTTCATAATTCGAGGCACAGGCTTTAAGCCAGTTTCGCGTTGTTGACTTCAATGAGCGATGAATATGAATTTCGTAATTCAACCTTTGGTATCGGATACTTTATCGAGCATCCGCTGTCTTTAAGACTACTTCACATCATTGACTCCAATGCGATTATTTATTTCATTATTTCTTCGAGATCGTTCATTGACGGTAACAGAAGATTCCCGCGTAATTCCATAACAATCTTCGGAATTATTTCCAAAGGCGCGCATAAATTTTGCATCGTCCAATCGGAAAGTTGGAAAACGCGAGAATATAAATTCCCCGTAGACGTTTCACTCCGGTGGAAACAACTCCGGTGTGTTATGGAGAAAAGCCGTTGGCACCTGGAACCACGTACTGGCAATTTCGTCCCGGAGCGGTAACGACGTCGAGGCTTGGAGAGATGGCGAAGGTTGATTCAATAGAAACGTCGTATATCGCAATCGCGGCTTGGCAGGATTTTTCTTGCTCGCAGGTTTCAACGAGGCGCTACTTTATACGAGCGGGCAATGGTAAACATAATTCGCTTTCTTCCCGATGTACCTCGCGGCCTCTTAGGGCGCAATAACGTTTACCCGCCCCTCGTTTCTCATCCACGGGCACCGTGAATCTCCATCCTGCCCCCTGGAAACCGATTCCAACGGAAAACACCTCCTCCGATATTTCCTGCCACCCTCTCGGACATCCGCCGCCTCACTCCCTCTCTCTCTCTCTCTCTCTCTCTCCTCTCTTTCAGAACCGGAACCAGCCGCGATACCCGACCCGTCCCGGGAAGCTCTAGAAACGCGTCGCATCCGCGAGATTATTTTCCGACGCAAAAGCGTTCCCGATCGCTTTTTCTCCTCGCGCGATTTAACCGCCATCTAATGGAAATCGCGTTGGAAACTCGGTGCAACGTGTCGAACCGTGACCGGTGCAACCGTCGGTCGAGATTCGGGACAGAAGCGTAACGGCTTTCGCGAAACGGCAAAGTTGCGAATCGAAGTGCGTCGAGGAAAATTCGAGAAAAAGTGGAACGGCTTCTGAGATCGAGGTCCCTGGTGTTCGAGAACGATTATCGCGGTGTTTCGGAAGAGAATCGGAGTGGACTTACGCTTCGAGTTTCGGTTATTAATCGGTAATTAAATTTCGGAAATGAATGGCAATTGGTGCGTGCACTCTCGAATGTTCGACTCGTTTCCGAATTTATTAAAAACGCGATAACGTCCGCCGTGTATCGCGTTCATTTTTTAGATATTGCCGCTTCATGTTTTAAGCACCGGTTCTTTTTATCAGCTTTTTCGGGGATGGAACACAATATTTAATAACAAGCCTGGTCAAATAACCGGTTAGCCGGTTTCGGATCTAATCGAAGTCCCCGGAGACGAGTCGTTTTCCCTAACAACCACCGAATTAACCCTTTGCAGTGCAATCGAATTAACTCGTCTCGAGGTCTTCGTCTTCAACCTCCTTATTATAAACTACGCTAATCGCGCGACCATAATTACGTTTCGCGCGTTTCAACCTGCGCGAAATTCGAAGAATTTCTCAAATCTTTATCTGATTTCATAGAAGATCTTGGAAGATCTGAGATTTTCCTAATCGACATCTCTTTTTCTATTTTGTAACCAATTACTTAGACGGCATGACGTCGCTCTGTCGTCCTTATATATTCTCCTTTCGCGCTTTTCTCTCTCTCTCTCTCTCTCTCTCTGTATATCGCCAAAGTATCTCAGGTATCGCGACATATTAAACCTAAAATTCCAAACTCTGCTGTTCTTTTCTTTTCGAAGCTAGATCGATAAATCTTTCGAGTTCGATTAACCATCGATAGAATTGGACGTGGAGTCGTTATTATCGAACGAGGGTGGATTTAACGCGAGGTTAGCACCGGCACTATGAAATAGCGGTTAGCGTTTAAAGGTTAAATCTGATTGCGAGGGATTACCGAGGATAAGGCTGCCCGGACACGTAGAGTTTGGCACTTGGAACGGGGAAACAGCGTGGTCGTCGAGAAGTGGGTCGAGTGCGACGGAGTAAATCGGTAATCGGACGTAATTAAGCCGTTTAGTGGAACAGTCGATTAAGCAAAGAGAGGACGAGACTTTCGGATACTCTGCGCTCCTTTGTGCCACGAATTTCCATCCGACTTTCTTCCGATTTATCGTTTTTCCCCGCGGATAGGATCACGCGCCGTTAGCTGGTTTCTCGCGTTCCGGTTTCCTTCTATTTACCGGCGCAGATCGTGTCGCCGCGTTGATGCGTCCTCCCAGTGCCGGGATTTTATTCGGCCTCTTTTCCAGTCCCTCTTCAGCCCATTGTGCCGGCGACCTCCTTGTCCGCGCGTGGAAAATCATCCTCCAGTACTCGTGCACCGTCAAATTCCACCGACTCGCGATTCACCCGCGATATCTACGCGCTTCTTCCGTAATTAGCGCCTCGTCGAGCAGCGTTTACCAAGCAATCGCGACGTTTGAACGGAACGAGCACGCCTATCGACACCTGTCGATAATAATTAGGCGAAAACCACGCGTGTCTACCCAACGATAATTGAGCGGAAGGCTCGTTTCCGTTCGCCAAGCCTCGACTCCGTAATTTCGCGAACCTTCGTCGACGGTAGACAGTCACGGTTTCCGGGTTTCGTAAATCGACATTTTGGCAACGATACTTTTTCTTTCCACGACCACGTCGATATCGGGAAAGTCGGGATATTTCCGGCTTCAGGCAGTTCCAGACCTCCGCCCTCGTTGCCTTTCCTGGCACGTAACGCGCAGGCTAATTCGCAAGCTTCCGGCATCCGGTTGCGAGCACACACAAAGTGCGGCGGATGAACTCGCGGAAGCTTCGGGGATTCCGAGAACCAGTCTAATTGTCTTCCAATCCCGGTGATTACTACTCGGCTGCTGTCATAGAATCCAGGAATTGTTGGAATTCTCGGATCGTGATCGAAGCTCCGTCGAGTCTTTTTCCACGCGCTTCCGTCGTGAAAATATTACCCACTTATGTATAACCTGTAATTAATCGATGATTCGCTTTAACCAACTGGAATCTAGCTCGCAGATTAGAGATATTTTCGTCGAGCTCCGAAATGAAAACCGGTTAAAAAATAACGTATTAAAAGCGAATCGAAAGCCATTCACGAGAGCCTGGTAATTTTCATTTTCCCAAATTTTCGGCTCTGGAGAGCCGAGAATTAAAATATCCGCAGGCGGGATTTTATTCGAGGTATTTCCGCGGATCGTCGGATTTCCCTTCCGTAATTGTTTTGGCCCGCGCGAGATATACCCAACATTGAGCAAACGAGAAACGTGGAATATAAAACACCGGTTAATCCAACGTTTAGTAACAGCGACAGTATCGGATAAATAATTTACTATCGAAGGGGAGGATTAATCGACAACGCGAAACTAGCCGTTTTACTCGAAACGCCGGAAAATAAAGATTCTGTTTCGCACAGTCCAATCTTCGAGGAAGTACGCGTAGTCATCCGCGTGTGTCGTTAACCTTTTCGCAACGGGGGGTCTCGTCGCGGAGTCGAAGGTACAAAAACATTACGCGAACAAAGTCTTTAGTGTTCGGGACGAATTTTTTGGGGGGAAAAAAAGAAAGAAAGAAAAACCCAAACATCGCGATACCGCTTGCAAACCTTTGCGAAGGATTTTGGTGTTCGGTGACTGTAGTCACCCGTGGTAACTATGGTAGCGACATCCGTAGACACGAAAGGGTTAAAATTTGTTCGTTAAAGTCACCGCGAATATCGCGAGACGGACATCGACGAGGATAGGAGGAAGATTGGGCGCGAAAGCGAAGTTTTTGGGTTGGAGACGCATTGGAAAGACGGGTGAGCTAGAGTGGCGCGAGGCGATGAAGATGTCGGGTTTGTCGGAGAGGCGCGAGGTCCTCAGAGTAGGCGAAGAGGGTCGCCGGCGAGGTGTCTACCGGGAAGAAGGGATGGACAAAGAGGTCCTATTAAAATTCGAGCAAACAAACCGCCCGGCCGGTGAAAGAGATGCGGCGAGGATAAAAACAAACGGAAGAACCAGTCGATCGGGTTTCTTGCCCGACCGGAGCGCGGCTCTCTCTCTCCGAAAAGGCGCATTCTCACGACTTTTCGTGCACGCCGACGATCCACGTCTGGCCAACGATATCGCCGGATAATTTCTCGGCCAACGAACGAGACTGGCGGAAGACAATCGGCAGATATCCTTTGTCCCTCTCCCGGCTTTTTTCCACCGGTTCCTCGCTCCGACCGGCTCGTTTTAAATTCCGAAACGCAGCCGGGCAACGCCGGCAAAAACTTGCCGGAAGAGACGGTCGCCAATCCGACTTTCTTCCAGATTCATCCGCGATACGGCTCCCTCGATATTAACTCTTCGGGGTTACCGGGGCTAAAAACTCTTCCCAACTTTTACGTCGCTTTTTCTCCAAAGTGGCGTGTATCTCGGCTCGTTTGGAAAACTCAAACTTACTCGTGACTACGCTCGAGAGCCGAGGGTAGAAATCATTGTTGCTTTATTAAACACGAACAAGTTTGTTTATTCTGTATTACACGCGGCTGTTCTGTTCTTACTGTGCTACGAGTTCCCCTTTTCCGTTATAGATATTGCAATAGACAGTAATCGATCCAAACAATTTGTCCGTCGTAGGATAGCAAATTGATATTTGGGCAAAATACAAATGTATATACCGTTATAATGTTTTTCATATTTTTGCGTTATGTAATTCTGCCTTTCATTCCTGTCGAAACGTTTATGGTTATATTACATTTACCGCGAAGTTAACGCTAGAACTACTAATTCGGTGTTTAAAAAAATTAACGTTGACTCACATCGAGATGCAACTGCAATTACTACACATAGTTAAGTACTTATCTTCGTCGTACCAGTGAAATTACTATTATCGTCCCCCTTGTTTGGATACCTATCAAAAATGGTAGTTCCAGCGTTAAACAACGAAAGTCGATTTTCCACCGGAAACGCGCTTCATTTTTTTGGTCTTCTTTGCACCCAACGCGAGCGTCGCGAGTTTCCGATCCGACTATTTTAAACGCCTTGCGCAAAATTCCTTTCCAAAGTGCCTCGTATATTCGTCTCCCGTGTCTCGTGCGATCGTTCGCTTTCACCGGGTTAAATTTCTCGAAGGAAAGTATCGTTTCCGCGAAACGAGAAGCGTAGAGGGTGAAAAAGATGGCGTAGGAAGCCAAGACCGATAATTTTATCCCCGTTGCGCGGTTAACGAGCCCGTAGAGTAGGAAACGCGTTGCATGTCCTACGCGTAATTGCCTCGGCATTTTTTCTCACCTTACGTAACCATAGTTAATGCCGATAATGCCCGCCACCGTGTTAGGCGAGCTTACCTGTCGATACCAGAAACGCCGGTTGTTCCATTTCCCTGGATCGTGCTCGATGACAATATTAATCGACGCGGCGTGCACCACTCCGACTCGGGTTCCGGCTGTCCACGTTATATCGATACCACGGTTCATTTTCCAGTTCTATGCGGTCTCTGCGATGCCAGCAGCAACGGCAAATTTCGGTGAAACGGACGTCGCGTCTATGGAATTTGTGCGAACTTTGAAATCCACGGAGAAACCTTCTGAAATTTGTAATTTTCGTCTAGGCTTGTAAAAGAATATCTTTAAAATCGGGACAAGCCTCGAGAGAGAATGGAATTCGTAAAAGGACGGTCAGGCGCGAATTTTGAAAGCTGTTACAAAGCTATTCGCTATTTTTTGCAAAAGAAAATGTGTGCCACGGAAAATATTTCCTGGCGGAACGAACTTTTTTGCGATGCAGATATTATCGGCGAATGCTTTAGGAGACTTTAACGAATTTAAATAAAATTGGAACGGCGTTCGCGTACTTTGGACTAGTAAAAATTGCCGGAGAAAGTTGAGAGCCCCTGGTGAAGGGGTTACGCGTGTTCGGTTTCGGTTGTTCGCTTCGGGAAAATTCGTAAATGCGTAATCGTTCCGAGAGGCGGACACGTTGTGCCACGGCTCTGACGTCGCTAATTAAATGGGTTGGCATAATTGAAATTACCCAGCAGCCGTTCCGTTCGCAGTTTCGCGCGGTGGAAAACAATGAGACGGGGAGATGCGAAGAGACACCGCTGTCCTGGTTTCCAGGATTCGACTTCCGCTCTGAAATCGGCCGCCATATTCCTCTCGTGTATATACAAAAGAGTACGAGCAGCTTTTCCGCTCTACCGTTCCTCCTTCGCGTTTAACCGACGTTTGTGTCACGAACGTTGCGCGTATATAACCCAGCCTGTCGTGACAGAAATCTGGAATCGATTAAAATTAATTTTAATTAACCCCTTGTACCGTAATAACGAAGCCGATAACGAGTTACGCTCGAACTACGCCAACATTATATTTATCGCGTTTTAACGCGCCAAGAATTCTACGATTACTCGCTTTAGGACTTTGTCGCACAGTACAACGTCGATTACGCGAATTTTCGATAACGCGAATAAATCTCGCGGAATTTGCAGTAAGGCGAATCGAAGGGAAGCTGAGGAATTCGCAGAAGGAGCACGAAGGGCGAGAGAATGGACGACAGAGGATCGTCGACCCAGCAGACGTGGAAGTTTCATAAATATTTATGGAAATGGACGGTACGCCCACGCAGACGCGGCCCGTCGACCTTAACCCACTAACACTTTCTCCGTGGCGATGGTTTTCGGCAGGCAGCCGAGTAAAAATTCGAGTTGCGGCACGTAGCAGCCGGCAATAACCTACCCGTTCACCGCAAATTGCCTTCTGCTCCACCCTCTATCACTCCCTTCCCGGTTCCTTCCTCCAAATCGCTGCTAGCCCTCTCGCCGTCCACCGGATTTCGCCTCTTCGTTCCTCCTT
Organism: Euglossa dilemma; assembly: GCA_002201625.1. Taxonomy (NCBI): domain Eukaryota; kingdom Metazoa; phylum Arthropoda; class Insecta; order Hymenoptera; family Apidae; genus Euglossa; species Euglossa dilemma. The sequence goes on from NIJG01000161.1 coordinate 1,228,666, forward strand.
TCCCGAGCAACCTTCGTCGGCAACGTTTACCGCACCGCGCTGTTTACCTCGTTGTTTACCTCGATGTTTGCCTCGCTGTTTACCTCGCCGTCGCGCTCCGAGGAACAGGAAGCGAGGATCACGAAGGCCCGTGTACCTCGTGCTCGAAAGAAAAGGCCGATCGATCGGATATATCGATGGAAGAGAGGGAGGCAGAGGGACAGAGGTCTCTGTTCTCGCGTCTAGATCGCCGGTCGGTGATTGTCGTTAGCCGAGTACCATCTTCGCGAAAATTTTACTCCATCTGTTACAGTTCTTTATCGGTATTATTTTATTACAATTCTTCGTTACCAAGGTACGAGGTTTATTAGCGGCACAACGGTTCTCTCTGGTCGCTGTTGTTTCGTTAGTGCGAGCGAGGAAAAGGAAAAACGCTTAAAATGTCAACCGTTCGCTAGTTGTCACATCTATCTCTTGACACATAAATTTCCAACGCACAAACAGCATGGATCTTAACACCGTAGACTCCCGTTTGAGAATGTTCGAGAACGAAAGAATCTCTGGGAATAATTCGCAAGTCAAACAGCTCCGAACTTGTTCCGTGACCAATTTCCACCGAGCTAAACTCGCAGCGCAAACTACGGGATATATCTGCTAGTTGGCAGGGAACGGGTTAACGCGTTAACCGTGTTACACGCGAGGAAATGTGGACCAAAGCACGGCCGCGTTTGCGAGCTGCCGGTGCGCAAGCTCGCGTGCGGAATGACAAAAATATAGATCCGGTCGAGCGTACGCGGACAAAAGGGTAAAATGTTTAGGCTGGCGCGCTCAAAGGGTTAACGAGGCTGGTGCGTGGTGGGCGTAAAACGTCGGCGAAGCGAGTAATTCGATCAGGGTTGGCTGAAATTTACGACGCGGCCGCCGTGGAAGCTGCGTAACGTTGTTAAACTTTCGGCGGTGGCCGAACCGCCGAAGGAAAAAGAGTAAAAGCGACGGCAATCCGATTATCCGAGTTGCTCGTCCAGAAGTTCTGTGAAAATTCCGCGGGACTGGAGCTCTGTCGACGGTCTCTCTGTCTCTCAGGCGAGAAGAGACTCACCTTCGGGCGAATTCAATATTCACTCTGGCGTAATGGGAACCGACGGCGACGTTCTGCAAGGTAATCGCCACGCAATGGCGGCTCTCGATGACTCGGAAGCGCCGGAGAAAAACCTCTCGACTTATGGTAATCGTCGCGACGCCTGATCTCGGGGGATCTACGATCGTTCCACGAGGATGACAGTGCCGTTGTTCGAGTTAGTTGCGAAATTGCTCGTAGCGAGTCACGGAGTATGGGTATCCTCGAATTCTTCGACGCGAGTCCATCGATCTTGGATGACCGACCCTCCTTTGTAACTTCCACTCGGACCAGATCCGTTAAAATTACGATTCGAAAGCGTAGTTAACGAGTAAGCTAGGAATTAGAAACTGTTAGAGTCGTTTATTGCAAAACACGCGTTAGCGGTGCAACGGTTCTCTGGTCTCTGCGGTTACGTTACAGCGAATCAGAAAACAAAAAGCCAACCGTGATGACTGATCGACGACGCCCAATCCTCGCGAAATAAATACTATCCTGGACACGGAATACTTAACTGCGATTTGGTCTTTCGGCGTTTCGGCATTTCAACCCTTCCGCGTCGCAAACGAACGAGATACAGACGTATCTTATAATTCGTAGTCATACCTATCTCTAGGCACGCAAACTTCCAACACGGATGCAGTTACCATCTTAATAAGAACGACGTGGAAAGGTTCGAAACTAAGGGACAATCGCATGGTAGCTGTGGCAGTTACAAAAGATTAGTCGCGAATCGATAGGTACTCTCTGTGGAAACACCGTTACTAGTCGTATTATTCGAAAGTTCAATAGGATATCGACTGGAGGAAGGCGTCAGCTCGCCGGAATTGGCCCGGTCCGCTCGATGTCCCTGGATCGATGGACGCGGGATTATTCAGTCGGTTCCTAAACCGGAAACAAAGTTCTCCCGGGTGAAAATTAAACCTCTGGAACGGGTTTCCATTTATAGAGGGGTAAAGGAACTCCGGCGCACGCGATCCCGGTTAACGTTTTAATTATTCGACGCGAGGGAAGTGCACTGCCGCGATGATTTTTCATTCCCTGCTGAATTAGCAAAACACCGTTGGAAAATATCTTTGATTCACAGCAGAGAACGATCTCATCGGTAGATCATGGTGATCGAATTGAACTCGAGATAAGTTGTACGCTGGAATTTTTCTACAGCGAAACATTCCTTTTAATTTAACGCGTACATTATTTTACCTGGTACAACTTTACTGCACTCTAATTACACACCGCCGACAATACGCTCGAGCTGTTCTTAAACGCTACACACACACGCGTGCACGTCGTAACAACCAACGCGAGATGTCGCGATTATGTCTGTATTACGTCGATAACGCAAATCTGACATTCCGTGATACAATGTATTCAGTTGCTCGTTATAATTTCGACCCTAACGATATAAGCGTAAACGATATTCTCTCACGATGACTAGACGTCCTCGATCGTTAGTTTTTATTCGCCAAATTATTTATATGCCAAAAATGACAGGCGTGGCTAGAAAGGCGCAGCAACACGAAGCTAGAGATTAAAACTCTCGAGGAACGAGGAAATTGAAGAAAAACGGATTCGTTGGTGGAAAATTCGATATCGGAGAGCTTTTGTCCGAGAGGATCGGGGCTGAGGTTGGTTTGCTAACCTCGGCGCTCGGACACACCGATAGAGAATACGTCCGTGAGAGCGGTGCACGCGAGGAATCGTACCGTGGAGCGTAAAAAAGAAGCAGAAGTGGCGGGAAGCTTTCTTCTCGTTACGCGAGGATGAGGTAACTGGAGCGTTACGCGCTGCCAAGTGGTAGCGATTTTAATTGCGCGAAACGCACAATCGGTGGACGCGAAACTGGCACAGAAGCTGCCAGTCGTTTTGTTTCTTCTCTCGTTAACAAACAGCGGAACGAGCCTTCCTCGCTTCGTCCTCTCAGCTTTCCTCTCCGCGATCCTTCGAACCATCCAAAGCGATTAGGTTATTACCGGTGTTTATGTGCGCGTTTATATTTCGGAGACACGCGTATCGATAACTAGTAGAGGGCTGGTCCGAGTATCGAAGCTTGGCTTTCTTCGAGCAAAAGCACTTGGACCGAGTACTTAGAGCGAAGTAAACAGCTTTACCGAGGAAAATCCTATTCCCTCGCAGGTTCGCAGGTGATTACTGGCGAATTACTGGGACGCAGTTGGGTTCAGGTGTCTGGAATCGGTTTCCGCGTTAACGAGTGATCGGCGAGGAGGAAGAGGAGAGAAGAAGGAGAGAAGGTTTTTGGTGCAGGACCTTCGGAACTCGGGTTTAATTGGTTCGTTACCGGCACCGAGTCCGCGGCGCGTTTGCAGGCGGGCAAAAAGGAGGGAAGAACCGGAGGAAATAAGAAGCCGTGAATGAAAACGAAGCCGTGAATGGTGTTCTCCGGCCGCGAGCCAGCGAGCATAAAGATCGTGGTTATGAATCCGCGTTTATGTCGCGTCCCGGGGCCGGGGCCGGGGATGGGGCCCGGTTCTCGTTAAAACGCAAAGGCGGAGAAAAAGCTCGTTACGGGACCGTCTGCCGCGCCGCGATTAATCTTGTTAACAGAGGAGGTAATGGTCGACGGACACTCGATTAGTCTCATTGATTAATACGCCGTTGATAACGGCTGATCGATTAGCCCTTGATCGAGCCGCTGTTATCGCCCGTCTCGCTCGTTTTCACGGAATTATCGCCAGCCTCGTCTTCCGGTTCTCTTCGATAACGCGAGGATAACCTGCGAGACGTCGTTACCTTTATCCGAGCGACCAGCCATTTTCCCTGGAAATCGATCGGTAATTCGTCTCGATTAATCGGGATTCAGGCAGGAAGCTCTCGGAGCTATCAGCTCCGTTGCCGATGAGACGATTTCCAAGCCATCGGGAACACGATTTCGTTTGCTCGATTTTCTTACACAATTTAGCGTTTAATACGTGGTTTATTAACCCTTTGAACTCGAGCCTCAGTCGCTATTTAATCAGATTCTGAAGATAGATGTTCATCGATGTATTAAATTTGAAATTACTACGTCTTAATTTCTATGCGATTTCTAAAAATATCGTCTTAGACAGGCATTTTATTGGAAGGATTAAACGTGGTATATATATTACGAGAAAATCCTCGAACCTCCTTGAACTTGGAATGCATCTGACGGCAAGGGTGATTTCTACGGTGGTTTCTACAAATTTAATAGACGTCGCGGTTAGCGTAGAATTGTCACGCATTCCACAGTTTTATTCCACTTTAAGGGACTATCCCGTCCTTTTGTACAGCGAAAGGGTCCGAAGTTGTTGGAGATTTTTACAAGAGGGTTGAAAAATTGGAACGCGGTGGTCGGGTGTGGTCGTGTTGGGAATTATCCAGACGATTCTGGTCTGGCGAGACCGAGGGCAGAGGCGAGGCTTCTCGACCTTCTGGATCGGTTGTTACGGTGAATCCCACCGCGACGAACGCGGCGAAGCGTCGGCAGGACGCGTGGAAGCCGTGGTGGATATCGCGGAATGAAACGAGACCGTGAAAGAAGGCGAGGGGCGCCGATAATGCAACCGCACAAAGGCTCTTCCTAGTTAGATAATACCTCGCGAGTGACTTATCTCCGATTTATTCCTCCTCGTCTCCGAGCACGCGCGACGATGAACGGAATCCTGCTCGATTCGCCGTACGAGATGGTTGGGATTAGCGTGGATTCGGGTCAGGTGCCGATAGCCCCGAATTAATTCGGAAATTGGGATCGTCCTCGAGATAATTCGACGGGAAATGTTTTTCGCCGTACGGAGCGCGCACGACGCCGTGGATAACGGGGGAATTACGCGACGGGGGACCGGGCCTTATGCCCGATAATGACGGTATTTAACAGCCATTGGTGAGAGGAACCCGGCGTAATTCCGAGAGTCGAGCGCGGTAATAAACGTAAAGCGCCGTTGGAACGCGTACGCGTTCCCGCCCTCGCCTTCCACTCGTTTCGTATTAAATTAAAATGGCTGCCTATGGCTCGCACGGTGGACCACCTGAATCCAGGGTTTCCTCGCGGGAACGAGGTCGTATCGCGGCCCGATGCCGGGCCCCTCGTCGGCGCGTGCCGTAATCGACGCGAGTTCTCTCGCGTTTACGAGCTAAGGAAAGCCTGGAATCGTTACGTCTACGGAGAGAGAAGGAAAAAAATGTTGCAGTACAATGGGTTAACCACGAGCCTGACCCGCGTTTATAAACGATCTCTCGTTTTACCTGGTCTCCTCGTCTCGCACGACGTCGTAAACCGAGGGATTAACCAGGCAATGATCAGCGACGCCTCGCATCGCCGCGTCGTAGTCGCGGCAGCGTCGTTGGCTCGTTTATCGCGACTAGGCAGGATTAACGTACTCCCGTGTAACGAGTAACACCGTCTACGACGCGATGTTTCTTCGCGATCCGCGGTAGATGTACCGGAAGGATTCGGCAAGATTTAGCGCCTGCTCTCTGGCGGTCTGCCAAGGTGGTCTAGTTCTGGCACAGCCCGACATCAGCCAACACGCTTCCTCTCCTCTCCTCTCCTCTCCTCCGAGGTACGTGATGCATCGCCGCTCAACGCTGCTTTGTTATTTCCAGCAAATTTCCTTCTCTTCCAACGAATTTCTTTACGACCAGCCGGGTGCTTTGATTTATCCCGCCTTTCCTTTCCTATTCTCTTACTATTCTTGCCTTACCTTGGCTTTTCTCTTCTTCCGCTGATTCCTCGGAAATTCGCGCACGAGGGGAGTCTAGCCCGTTAATTTTAAGGGATCGAGTGCTTGGGAGAGTAGGTAGACAGACGAACGGCACTCGAGACTTTCGTCTCTCTCGTGTGTTTCGAAGCAACACCGGGTATATAGAGAAGCGAGGAGCTGAAAGACGCGAGCTTCCGTCCGTGATCCCATGGTCATTTCCCGGAACGCGCATTACGAATTAGTAACAGACGCCCACGAAAGTGGTTGGCGAGCGGTTGGACTGTGCCGAAAGAGCCGCCGACGCATCGGCCGTGTTTGGTCGGCCTCTCGGGAGAGAAGAGGAGAGGAAGCTCGTCCCTGACTTGCCGGCCTTTTCCTCCCATCGACCGGCGCATTATGCGAGCGAACCAGACACGCCGATCGTCTCGGCCTCCCTCCGAACCGACTTCGCTTTTCGACCTGTCCGCCTTCTCGCTTCGCTTTTTCGCAGGGTCTACTTTCCTTCGCGAGTTCCTCGCTTCGCTTTTTGGCTCCGTCTGCCTTCTGCATCCGATCTCGCGATCCTCGCTTTGTTTTTTCCTTCGCTCTGCCTTCTCGGAAGTTTCTATCTCCGGTGTCACGTAGCTGGTTCGTATCGTCGAGTATCCGGGATGGAAAGCGTCGTTGCGATAGTATTCTATCGATAACGAGGCTGAACGAAGAGACACGTCCTCGTTTTTAATCGAATTCTTTCAAAGTAGCACGCCCGAGTAGTCTATCGTGGTCTATTTTAAATTGACTTTACTTTTCATTTCTCTGCTCGAATATTCCTAGATTTATACGGTCTCTCGTTAGTCACGCTGATACCGATGGATCGTGTCGCTGCAGTGGCGCATCCGCGGTACACCACTGACGCGAAAGAGGGTTCCGAAGATGACAGGGACGCTCGAGACTTTTGAAGGGTTAAATGGAACGAAAAGATCGCGTAGGATGTTCCATGGTACCTGGAGTTTCGGTTAGATCCGTGAGGAGCCTAGCCCGAGGATGCCAGCGTCGCCGGAACTTCTATTTCAGCGTGTCGCGGAGATTGGTTTCCGTCGCGGGGCCTGATAACGCGGCCGTGTAAACTAGTCGGGTAGAGACTGGCGGCTCTTACGCGCAGATTTACCGCCTTTGCGCGCCCATTAAATTCACGTCCATCGCTGTGTCGGGTTTTTTCCGACAGGCCAGCCCACCCACTCGCCCTTTATTTCAACGCGTCCGCTCGATTCCGCGGCTGGTCGGCGCGAGTAGGTGTGCGAGGTTTTCCCTGCTCTTCGATTCGCCCGAGCCTCTCTCGGCTCTCTCGCTGCGAGTCGGGACGAGTGAAACGCCTGGTTTCGCGCGGGAACATCGGAGAGACGCTTAGGTTGGTCGGAGCCGACGCTGTTCGCGCCTGTGTCGTCCTCGTCGCGCGTGCATTAACGCGGCAGACCACGTAGGAGGAGGCGTCCTTTGTAGGGAACGTGCTCCGCGCGATAAAACGCGCGGAGGGAAACCGGGTGGTAAACCAGACTCCGGGGCGTAAAATTGCGGAATTTGCTCGTGTTTCTCCGGTGAACCTTCTTCCCGGTGCAATGAATTACGCGACGCCTCGCGGCTAGACGAGATAATCCTCGCGACTGTTTCGGCCGGCCTCGGGAGCGAGGAGGATAAAGGGGAGACGCGTCCGCGGAGCTTCGGCGAGATCTCGATTAACCGGTTCGATCTTTGCACTCTGTCCGCTGTTTGGATGCGGCGTTTGTCAGCGGAGGATTCGGAAGGGAGGAAGAGGGTTGGTTGGTGGATGGTTCGGATGGCCGCGTGGAAACTCGACGTAACCTCTCTCTCTCGAGGCATCTCGGCCATCGCACGGTCCAGCGAGCGAGCAGCGGCTAATGCACGCGCGCAGCGCGCCCCACCGCGCTTCGTGTAGGAGTAGAAAGTTGCTATTGTGCCGGGATCTGGTTTTATATAAATAGCCGCACTCTCGGGGCCCGATCCGCGCCTCGAGTTTCCGCCGAATAATGAAATAATACGCGGCTCGTTAAAACCCCCCCGCGGAGAGGTCTCGTCCGCCTCGCGTTGAATATTTACCCGCGGCGTGGAATTTTCGCGACGCGTCTCTGACCCAGAGTCAGCCTGCTTGGGATTCACCGTCGAGACGCCGGGTTTATTCGTTCCTGCCGGTTTTCGCCGGAGAGACGAGTAACGGGCTCGTCCACCGGCCAGAGCTCCTCGAAACGTGCCACGCATTTCCCTCCAACCACCGTGCAATATCCTCCGGTCGAGTGTTTTTCAAACAGACCAGCGACCGCTTCCACTCTTGGCCGTGCTTCGCTTTCCCGCTCTCGTTTCCACGGGTCACCCCGAGGCTTCAAGGTCGCCTCTCCAACGCGAGCAGGGATCTCGAATCGACCAGAAGCGGTGGTCTGTTGGTCGAGGAGCGTCTGTTCGAACGCGGACGGGTCAGTCGGCTAATAGCATTCCGCGACAATCGCATTTCGCGGAAGCCTCGCGGTCCGCTTCGGTTCGTCCAATTCACCGAATCGGCTAATCGGACTAGCGTATGGCGGTCTAGGGGATTTTCGAGGCGGCCTAGGGTGGCTGTCTCGTTCGAACCGGTGTATAATAACGTTGAAATTCACCGGAGACCGGGAAGGTGAGACGGGATCGCGTACCGGTCTCCTTCTCTCTCTCTCTTTCTCTCTCTCTCTCTCTCTCTCTCTCTCTCTCTCTCTCTCTCTCTCTCTGGCTCTCTGGATCTAGTCGCGGTTTCAGCTCACGACGGGGCAAAACCGCTGCTCGATCGTCCAAGTAATCTGTTGGAAGCGTGTCGTACGCTCGATTTCCCTTTCAGATCGGCGATCGTATATCTCTCGGGCCGGCGGCGTGATTAGAATCGTAAAATCGAGGTGTATCGGCCGGCGGACAGGCCAGTCCGCTTTATGGACGCTCGTTTTACGCGCGCCCCACCTAGCTGCAGCGTCGCGCCGCACCGCGCCGCGCCGCGGTTACGTGCGTGTCCGCTCGCGCCGGCCTTACCGGTTCTCTCGATTTCTGCCATCCAATACGGCCCGTTATTTCGTCATGGATTTAGATACGCGAGAAACGAGCCGTTTCTTAACGCTGCCGCCCAAGGACGTCTCTTTTCAGCCTGAATCGCGACACGCCGATATCGATAAGGCGTCCCTCCTTCCCTCCGATTTCCCAGGTTTCTACTCGTATAGGTCGCCGTCGCGCGTTCTCGTTTCGCCGGAGCTTTCGAACCTCGCGGCTCCACCCGTTCCAGCTGCGCTTTTCGCGTTTAAAAGCTCGACAACCGCGCTTTCAGGAACGCTTTCCTCGATTCTCGGTGCTAATCGGTGAAACCGGAGCGACAAACGAGACGGATGGTTGGACTAATCGACTGACGGGCAGCCGCCAAACGCGGTGGAACGAACGAGGGCCTACCGGAAACCTAGCGACTTTGACACGGAGGTTGAAGTTAGGTTGAAAAGAGATCAGCTCGCGAGTAGGCCCCGAGTTCGCGTCGGTCTCACGCGAATCGACGCCCAGACGACCAAAAGGAGCGCCAGTCGGCTGGAAGGACGGCGTCCGCGGGCAAGAGAGCGGTAGAACGTCGGCTAGCCGCCGCTCGAGGAAGAAAAGCTTCTATTTATAGCGGGACGCGTCCTCGCGAGCGGCGATGCCAGGCAAATCCGGAATGAATTTAATTACTTAACAGCACTGGGAAACGGAAGCGGGTAAAGGAGCAATGGCACTTGTCGGGGCAACTGTCGAAAGAAAAGGCGAGGCAGGCGTTAATTGCGGCTTCGGTTCGAATAGTTTCCTCGGAACTTTTCTGCGTGGTCGGCGAAACGGCGCCGGTTCGGGCGGCAAAAGGGGAAGGAAAATGAATTTCCTTAACGAGGTTTCGAGCGACGCGATTAAACGTCAGCCGCGATGTTCCATCGGGGGAATAAATTATACGCGGAGCGTGGCGAGGCTGGTCGCGACGAGGAGTGGATCGGGGGCAGGCAAAAAGCGTGGAGAAAAAAGGGGGATAGAGGAAACGGCGGGTAAAAATGGGCAAGTTCTTCGCGTCTAAGGAATCCCGCTTGGCAAGGTCGGGAAACGGCCTAGCCGCCGGCTATGGCACTCTTTTGCCTTCGTATTGGTACGCGAACGTGCATCTATTTCCGCGTGTACTCGCGCCGCGAGGATCACCGGCCTCTCCTCGCGCCGCTCCGCCACCTTCCCGACACCTTCCCGCCACCTTCCTCCAGCACCGGTCATCCGTTTATCTCGTCCGGCTTCCTTGGAAAATCCAGCTGGAAAATTTCTTTCCATTATTCTCATCGCGTTAGAAACTCTTTGATAAATTAAAGAATAGACGCGTTGTTCGCGTCAGAACGAAGTTTCGCGTAGTTTCTCAAAGGTCCTCCCTCTCTTTCTGTCTTATCCTAAGCGAGTGGTTGCCGTTTTCCCGTTTAACGTGTCGAAATTCGAGGATCAAACCGTGAACCACAGACGGATGACGGATGATCGGGTTGGAGGAAACTCGACTGTCAGCCAGATATGGCCGATGCGGCGATCAAAGCGTTAACTACGAACGCGACTCGTGTCGTTCGTTTTTCCCGCCGCTGCGCGGGGTGTTACGGAATGAATGTCGGAAAAAGGCTGGCTATACACCGGGAACTTTCACCGGCGGGATTCGAGAAATAATTCCGAAAGTCGAACCGATGATAGACGACCGCCGGGGAGGAATAANTCCCGCCGCTGCGCGGGGTGTTACGGAATGAATGTCGGAAAAAGGCTGGCTATACACCGGGAACTTTCACCGGCGGGATTCGAGAAATAATTCCGAAAGTCGAACCGATGATAGACGACCGCCGGTGAGGAATAACGAGGCTCGCGACGCGGCGCGGCGCGTCGAGATTAATGCAGTGGCAAGTGGTCTAGCTGCGTTTCCAGATCGACTTCGTTATCCGGTTACGCGTGCATTCCAATAATCTTACATAATGTCGGGGAAGTAGCGGAGTGGCATTCTGCGACCGGCTGGCAACGGTCGGCTAGGCGAGCGAGGCCGAGCTTCCTCCGACCGTTACTTCGTCTTCCATCCGCCATTCTTCTCACCTGCCAGCCAAAATCCCTCCTCGACGAATTTTAATTACTCCCCGAGCCCCGACTGTCGCTTTCGAACAGCCATTGTTCCACCGGGACCGCCATTTCCACGCGTAATCGTGCCGCGTTCGTTCCGCGTCCGTTCCGCGTCCGTTCCGCGTCCAGCTCGTGTCACGGATCCAAACTGGTTGCCACGGTTTCATACGTAACGGATTGTAAATATCGCGAAAGGATTGTCATCGACCGAGATCCCGGTGTGACCCGGTCACGTTTAATGCCTCCCGATATTTTCCCCCTTTCCTGCGAGATCCTATCGGTTATGCAGAAACGTGACCGTGTCACGGTCAATAGCAATGAAATACCGCGACGAGTTTCCGCGAGTATCTTCTCGGCGATCTGGCGGCACATCGAGGGAATACTTTCAAAACGTGTCGTTCCATTCTCGCCATTGGGAGAGCATTCGGATCGCGTAGGTGCAAGCGGCAATCTCGATGTGTCGCGATTCAATGTATTTCGATTCGCGATTAGATGTACAAAAATTATACGTCCGAAATAAGAGTGACATATCAGCTCGTGGATCGTCCGTGCGACACCCAACTCGTCGTGCGTAAAATATTATACGGCAGATGTCGCGATTATATCGATATAGAGATTGGACGATGGTGGTTTATCGATCAAATAAATTAACGATATAAATCCGTGGGATTTAAGATAAGGATCCGATTTATTCTTAATTTATTTCAATTATAATACAACTCGAAAACTCCCAGACTTTAACTACACGCGGCGCTAACAAACTTTTCGATTGTTCTTGTCCCTTTTATATTTGTTTGCCACGATGCACTTTTGTTTTCTTATCGGCTTCGTCCGATTGATGCGTTCTTTAGCTAATATTTAGCTAATACAACGAGTCCAGGATTTTCCCGATTTACTCTTTTCGTAAAGCTACGCGAACACGATGAAAAATGCGCGATACTAACTTGCATAGCAAACGGACCCTCGCGTTGCTCGCGAACGCGTCTCGGATCTCCTCCGGTCGTAGAGGAAGCCGAGCAGGTAGAGCAGAGCCGCGTGGAAACGCGTCTTAATTCGCGAGGTCGTAACGATAGTGGTTAATTACTCGATCAAACAATCGTTCGTGAGCTATTAATCCTGGCAGCGTGATCCGCAGACCGCCATCCGCGTCCGTTCTATTCGCTGCAGCGACCTCGAGGCACTCGCGGGTCGGCTCGTTAGCGATCGAGTATTCTCGAGAAGCGAAGCGGAATCGCGCGAGTATACGCGACCGAACTATATCGCTTCTACGACGAATTTCCGCTCGTTATCCCGACCCGTGTTTCAATATTCCGACGAGCTTCGCCGCGACTCGCCATCGGTCGCAACTTCCAAACTACCCTTGCTGTTTTCGTCGCGTTAAAATAGCATTACCGCCGTGCAACGTAAACGAGAACTTCTCGAACCGGAGTTATTAGCTTCACCGGAAAGTTCGAAGCGAAAGGAAATAATACATTTACGACGCGTTTGTTCGTATTTATCGAAGAATGTAATTTTATTCCTCACTCGTGACTTCTTGTCAGCGTGATGGTAATTCGTGTATTTTGTTTCTGTCGAGTAAAGTCACTTTTGAGGGCGATTCGAACAGTTTTTACATAAAAATTTTCCGAGACGGAGAAACGGATGGTAACTTGTATTGAAGATTTTCGCGATCGAGCTCTGCGATTTTCTGGCGAGCGGTCGAAGCGGGATATGGCTCGAGTTGCGGTATGATTTCTTTCCTATTGGCCAATATCCCTTTTTCTCGAGTGTTTCGTTCGAAACGTCCATTTGCAGACGACGTGTCTCCCAGTTGAGCTTTGCGTCGTGAAGCTCAGAGCGTATCGGTCCTTTAACGTCCCTTCGAGCACGCGGCATCCTCTTCTCGAAGTCCAAGCTCGGTTTTGAAACGGAGAGAGAGAGCCTCTTTTTCTCACGATGCTCTCTAATCCGCTATTCATCGCCGATTATCATCCGGTCTAAACACCGTTGGTTTCTGCTCCGAGCGAGCAGAGACGCGCAAATGACTCGGTGATGCAAATCTCTTCCACTCGACTCGACGCAATTTTCCGAATATGGTGCGAAATGGTTCGTCGAGCTGCTGTCGAGAAAGGACCTCGCTGTACGAGCACGTCCATCCGTGTCGAAACCATCGCGGAAAAAAAATTTGAAGCTTTGCTACCTTCGCCTTTAATTTCGAACTCGAGGTCTTCGAAGTCGCGTAAAAATTCGCGAATCTGGAAAGAAACGATAGTATCTCGCGCTTAGAAGAGGTAATTATCCATTGGAAAATGAATATTTTTGAAAACCGATGTTTTCTAAAATGAATTTCTTCGGCGCATCGCGGCGAGGAGATAAAATCGGCCGGTTCGCTCGCGAGGATCCGCGGGATAATTAACGAGGAGCGAAAGGAAGGAAATGGAGGTGAGAAAGCAGGCGTTTCGACGTCGACCCGGTTCCGTCCGAATCGCGTTTCAATTCACCGACCCTGGGGAAACACCGCCACTCTGAAATGCCTTTCCGATCGATGCTACAAAGCACGCCCTTGTCCCGGCGTTCTTTAGAGCGCCGCCGATGTTCTATGCCGAGGGTTTTCACGTGTCAGGTTATTGGAACGCGCCGGTATCGCTCGATTTCCATTTATTTCTCCCGCGCATTGTCCGCCGCGCCTCCCAGTCGATCCTCTCGCGCTCCTCGCTCCGGAATCTCGTTATTTTTTCGATAAACCCGCGGTCCTGTCGCCGGTCTTTGGTCCGGAGAGGACCGGAAAGGCGAGGGTGAGATCGGAATTCGCTGGAGCGAGAGGAAACTTGGAGTCAGGGCGGTTCGCCAAGTCCCGGCGAACTTGGCCGACAAGAATGCGAAATTTCGAGGAAACTCGGAAACCGGAGGCGCTTCTTGGGGAACGGTAACTTAATCGGCAGCTGGAAATAAACACCGCTGGCGAGATTAGAAACGGAGCGCGGGATCGATCAGAGTCGGCTGAGCTGGGTCAACCTTCGTTGATACAATTGCGAAAAGTGTGCCACGCGTGCTCTCTGTGTGTGGGAACGATATTTCGCAACTTGGAGCACACGCACAGTCGCGATAGGTAAAGCGGATAAGACGTTAACCGAAAGAAACTTAATCTCGCGCCGAGTATCCGCGAGATTTCTTCGGAACAGAGATATATTTATCGATAATCACACCGGTGCGGTGAAACTATATATATTTGTGGAGAAAACAGGCGCGAAACCTTACGTGGAACGTGTTTGGCGTATTAGCTCGGAATCGCGAGTGACCGCGCGTCGCGACGCGACAACGGAGAGCGCCGCGATTTTATCCATGAGATCGGGTTATTTCTGATAATTTTGGTTTGGTTTGGACCGCGTCGCTTTTGCGCGACGTCGCTTTGGAACTCGGGCTGGGTCGCAAAAGCGCAATAGCCACGGTGGGAGAAAAGAAATGCTGGTGGGTCCGTGGCGAGGACTCCTCGATGGTATTCCTCGACGTGGAAAGGCGAGCCGAGTGGCGAGATTAGGGAAGGGACCTTGTCGGAGTGGAGGCTGGCGGTGGAAACGGAAGGACGCGGTGGTCGTTCCCGTGGAAGTTCTCGAGGCTAATTGCCTCGCAGCTCGATCAACATCTTCCCTCGAGGAGAAGGAGGCACGCGTTTGTTCATAAATCTTCATTCGCGAGGTGTCGTTAGCCTGTGAAATAAAACCGAGTGCGCGCGCCGGCGAATGATTAATCGCGACGGGCGTCGTTTGTTACGCGGACGCCACGGAGAAAATAGTAACACGGTTGCGTAACCGACGCCTCGCGATCTTCGTTGTCCGCGAATTTTTGGTTTCTCTAGGCCGACGCGGTTCGGCGCGGTCCCGCTGCATTCCGCTCGGTTCCTCTCGGTTCCGCCCGGTTCCACGGCACCTCGTCGCCGGGGTTGCTTGCCGGTGCCCGCGTCAAGCCGAAGATTAACGCGCGACGACATTCATCACCCTCTGCCTCGCAACTTTCCACTTGGAACAATGATGGACGACGCGGCCCGACTTCTTAACTCCTAATCGATTATCGCCAGATCCGCCGTGGTCGCGCCGAGTTCATCGTCGTCGTCCCGAATCGTTACCCGAACAATCGCTCCCCCGAGCGTATTCTTCTCGCGACGTCCCCGGATGTAACCGGCTAATCGTGGAGGACGGGCTCATCCCGGGAAAATCGGAAAAATCGACGCGACTAACCCCTTGCCACGCTTTAACGAGTCTGGCTCGTGACCAGAATTTTCAGCTCAATCTGAATCGACGTTCCGAACCAAAGGTAGACATCACGAGTCTAGGTATTTTCCTCCCAAACGTGCTATCTAAGAGTCAGCTCCGCCATTCGACGACGCATCGTTTCGGCCCGAATTATCCGAGTTAAACGTAAGGGGTTAAGAAAGAAAAGAGGATTAGATGGCGACATGGAAACGAGAAGGCGCGTAACGCGCGCCTAGCAGCAGTTGGATGAGATCTGGAAGCGTGTCAGGGTCGTTCCACGGCCCGCTGCTTCCCATCGGAGAAACTCGTCGCGGGATTTTTATCCGGCCGTTTTCGACTCGCCTGCCTGTCGAGAACTCGTCTAAGGATCGCTGGATCGCGTAATAGCGGCTGGTTCGCTTCCCACATTTGTTTCCAGCGACCGGTCCCAGCCTCCATTTGTTGCCGCGTCGCGATCGCCGGACGCGTGCTCGTTTTTCGCCCCGGCACCATCCTTTCGTGACACGATCGCCGGTCTAAGTAACGACCAGACCGGTCACCGCGGTTCTCCATCGAGAAATCGCTAGTTGCCGGACTCGCCACAGCGCTCTCGTCGACCAGCCATTCTTCCGAGCTTATCCTTACGAGTATACGCTACTCGTATCGTGCGGAGCGCAACGTTCCTTCGCGGATCGAAGGCCGATCCGATTGGTTATGACATAATAGGTTCACCTTTTTGTAATTCAATTGCAAACGCGAGTACGCGAAACGCTTCGGTTTATCGATCGCGTCTCCGAATAGGTTATGTCGGATCGTGCGGCTACGTTGGCGCAGCGGTGTTAATTATTTAAGACTTCGTTCTGCCGGAGAGGGAAAGGAACAACGGGGTTTGGAATTTTTGGTTCGATATATCGAGATACGCGAAATATTTGGCGATTTACAGAGAGAGAGAGAGAGAGAGAGAGACTGCGAGAGGTGAATCGGAGCACGATAGATAAGGACGATAGAGTGACGCTATGCCGGCAAAGTAATTAGTTACAAAACGAAAATAGAGATGTCGCGATTGAGATAATCCGTCTGTCGAAGAAGAAATAGGAAGGAAGCGTAGATTTTAACGCCAGATTTGCGAGACCCGTGAATTTGATAGATGCGTTGCTCCGTTTATACGATATTAACGGATTTATTAATCAAGTCTGTTAATATCGCGATTGTTTTCAAATTAAACTCATCGTTTGTTTTTTAAAGAAGTTACGTGCTTTCTTTACCCGTAAACTTAGCGTTAAGACACGTCGAACGCTCGACCGACGAGAACGGCTGGTTTAGACTAATTTTTCGATTATCGGTAAACGTAATGGTACGAAAATAGAAAAGAGGAACGAAATCAATGGGAACGATGGGACGAGAAAGAGAAAAAGAGGAATTTTTACGTTTATCCGCTTCGAACGAGTTGCAACTTCTGCCGGTTTCCCGAACGCCGCTCTGCCGACGCGTATTGTTCGCCCGTGGAAACGTACGTCACGAACATGGCTGATTGTACCGAAAGGAAAAAAATGTTGAATGTTAAGGAAGAAAAAGCGAGGCTAAAACGACCTGAAAGCCGAGTGACCGTGAGCGAATTGGCCGGGAGCGCGTTCGCATCGGGCCTGGCTTTTTCCGCTCTACAACTTGCCGCGTATAACGGACAGGAAACTACGGCGAGCGTGTACGTCCGGAAGCGTTGATGCGCTGAATGCCTCCCTTCCGGTGGTACTGTGTCGTCGACATCGCGGCCCAGGCGAACGGAGACCACGGCGCCCGGCGTCGCTGCTACCACCTGCCTTCCTGCCCGCTAAGCAGATGGCGGTAGTCGTCGGTCAACCGACCACTCCTCCTTCCTCTCCCCCTGTTCCCGCTAAACACACACCCTTCCGCCGCTTTTTTCCACCCTTTCCTATCGGACCCTTTGATAGAGCATCGAGTTTCTTTCCGAGCAAACTCCCCGTCCTCGATCGCTCCTTCCCTTTGAACACTGCTGCGCGAGCAAACTCGAGAAATCACTTGTCGGTCTTCCGTCTTCTGTTCCGTCTCTCAGCCACGATTCTCGATACGAGTTGTTGGCGCAGAGCAGAATCGCTTTTCTTTCCAAGTACGAAAGATGGAGTTCCGCCCCGAGTGTATATACCAGAGCTAGACTATAAATTTCGGAATTTATTTGCTATCGGAGAGGTGCCTCCTCTTCGAGAGGTTTTCGTCCGGTCTTCTTGCTCCGCGAAACTTTTGGCACTTGACCAGAAAGCTTCGACGTGCGTGTACTCGTCGCGGAAAGTAAGGTATTACCGTTTGCTGGAAACATTCGAAATTTCATCGAGACGTAATGAAAATGTCGTATAGTCGAGTGATTAACAGGAAGTGACAGGTGTGAACCGACGATCCGATGCTGGTTTAAATCTTACGATTCTATTTGCCTGAGCTTCCGGAAGCTTGGGTTTCCCCTTGGGTCAGTGTCGGCGGTTTTACTGGACCTTCCTAGTCCAGGTTCTATACGGTTTAGTTCCAAAGCTCAGGCTGTTCGGTAAACCCACGTCTTATGCCTATCGTTGCGTGCGAATCAAGATTAGAACGTGTTTCTGTCAACTAAAGTATAAAGTAAGCGAAATTCCTCGAGATTGAGCGATCGGAATACTACGATTTAAAGATCGTCGGATCTGTCTTTGTATATCCTATAAGGAGATGAAAAAAAGAAGAAGGATGCCATTGGAAAAAATATCAGTGGTCTCAGACTCTGGTCGAAAAATTAAATTTAAACGCTGGAACTTTATCCTAAAGAATTGTTCGGTGACGTCGTAAGGAAGAGAAATATTTAGATGTTGAGTGTCCCAGCCTGTATACCTGAGACCTAGAGGAAGGAGAAATAAAAATTTGTTCCCGGAAAAACTCGTGGCGTATGAAAAAATGGAGGAACCCTTGCGCGACACGAGCGCTCGGTGCTCGACAAGCTCGCGGCGATTTTCGGGTGAAATTTGTCATTTTTCGGCGGAGAAACTGCCAGCCAATGGTGTGGCTGGAAACGAGAATGTACTCGAGGGTCGCAGCGTGAAAAATATAAACAGCCATCGGTCTATTCCGTTTATCGCCGCGGGTCGCTGGACCGTGACGCGAAGCGTGTGCTTTTACGCGAACGAACTCGCCGCGAGCCCCGGCTCGTAAAAAATATCAGAGTGGATTGAAAGCAAAAAGACACAAAGAGAAGGAGAGAGAGAGAGAAGGTCGAGAGAGCGGACGGAAAAACGGTTTACGACGATGGTGCTTAAAATGTCGGTGCGAGGAAAATTAGGGGTCTGGTTTCATCGGCGTAATGCCTTCCCTTTCTCCCCCTTCCTTTCTGCAATTCGATAAATTTCATTTAGCCCCCGGTGCCGTGGCTTTCCATTCGGTCCTCCGCTTCCGCGTCTCGCACCCATGGGATCCCATGAATGCGAATTCGCGAACTCGCGTTATCCTCGTGTCTCGCGTGTCTCGCGAGCTCTCCTCGGCTTCCAACGGTGCTCGAAACCTTCGCAAACTCGAGCACCCTCGAATTCTCCAACGATTCGCAAACGCAGAGACCACGAATATTCGGAAATATAACGAAAACGCGATCGATCCGTCGCGAAATGGAGACACGAGAGCGTAGACAGCCTGACAGCGGCGTCGCGAAACGCCATTTCGAAAAACTTTCCTTTCCAGCGAATTTTCGCCGACAGTTAATCAGTGCTACCAAGCGTGATATGGTACTTCCTTTTTACACCTTTGCCTGTTTTCAAAAATTCATAGGATTCCTTAGGAATTACCTCTGGTGTCTCCTAATCTATATGTTCCAAGTCCATCGCGTATTTGTTTAAAACGCGCGACAGGAATAACGACTCCATGACTCGTACTCGTATTTACACTCGCGAGAATATGGCGAAAATTCCGCGGACTTCCAACGCGAAGCGATCGTTTTTATTTTCGAAATCGAATTCAGTTGACCGATATGGGAAGTCGACGCGTTGACTGTAGCGGAAGAACGAGCGACCGGAGTGACCAGGTGGACTAGCCGATACTTTCGGCCGGTGCACGCGAGCAAACATTAATTACGCGGCATAGTGCATTAATTAATATCGCCGCGTCCGTTTCCTGTCCTCGATTTTTCTCCGTCACGGGGAACAACGGGAGAGAAGCCTTTTTTCGCCCACCGGCGTCCTTTCCGCGGAAACACCGGATATATGCATACATATAGACGCGGCTGTTTTAATTATCGATGAAAAGCAAAGCGTTTCCCCTGGCCGTGCCCGCGCCCCCTCTCTTTTCCCATTTCTCTCCGCCTGGTCGATAGGATAGGCGTATAAAATCGCGTGTCTGTAATTCCTGGCAACGTTACTTCCATTGCTTTCCGTTTGTCAACGATACGTTACCGATACCGACGTTATTACCGCGTCTCGTCCCAGTCCCCGGTGCAATTTCGCCCGATCAATCCACCGTTCCTGCTTGCGGAATCAACGCGTGTTCGCCCCCTTTCTTGCGTAAACTCGCAGCGGATCGAAAAAGGGTCTTGCTCGTCGAATTAGCATTTCGTCGCGTTCTTGATTAGCGAACGAACGCCCAAAAGTTTCTATTCTCAAAACCTAGTAGGCCTAGTCTGACGTTTAACCCTTTGCGCTCTAAAGATCGATATTAATTAATACACTAAAAATGTCGAGAAAGTCTTCGAATTATTGTTTTTCTGTGACGAAAAGATCATCGAGTGCAAAGGGTTGGAATAGATGAGCAACAGTGTAATCCCTTGGCATCTCTTCTATCCACGAATACCGGGGATTATACAGTGTCAGTCGTCCAAAGTTCCATTGCCAGGAACTCGTTTATTTTTCTCGTTAAGGGTTAAACATCCCTCGAATCGAAGGGAAGTAATTTTCCGTCTGAAACACGAGGTTCCTGTTTCGATGCCGGGCCGAAACAGACTATTCCGCGTCTGCAAAGCGAAACGATATAGATACAGATAGAAGAGGACAATTATCGCGTGTGTAGAGGCCTGAGGCTGAACGAGCGACTCTCGTGGTGCCTGGTCGATTGACCTATAACCTATAGATGTCGAGTGCGAAATCTCCACTCTAGATTCAACCGGTACAAGGTCTAATCGCGTAGGGAAATAGAACCGCTTGACCCATCGGTGAGTTTTCCGTGAGTTAGCATGCCAGGGTCATTAGAGGGAAGTTAACCGAGTGGACTTGGCCGGAATGAGCCGGCCACATTCCTCGAAATCCGCCGCGATTCGATAAAATGAGCTCATCGCGCAAATCAGCCTTGGTCTCTGTAGAAGAGGATTAGCCTTGGTCTCAAAGGGAACGAATCGCGAACGTGTCCCTCGCAATCTGACGTTTTATGTTCTCGACATTGGTTCACTCGATTTTTCCTCTTTTCCCTATTCCTCGCTTCATCGCTGTCTTCGTCTTCTCGTGCGACGAAGCATTCGTTTGAGATCGATCTTGTCAAGAGGCCCTTATCCGCCATTGACTCAGGGGACTCGCATACCCACCGCATAGTTAGTCGTATTACTCACCCTTACTCGCCTTTTCCAAAGTCCAGAAAACCATCTTAGTCAACTCGTGACTAAGATCAAAATTATCACTTCCTGAAAATCCCAGAAACTCTATAAAGGCAAGGGAAAATCCGTCAGGATCATCGTTACCGTGACTTCCACCCTGTAATTTGGATTTTTCGTAATAAACTCCTTCGCTTTACGCGTATTGCGAATTTTCCCGTGACAATCTTCGGGAGCTATCGGAGGTTGCACCAGGGGTCCGATTGGAATTTCGAAAGGAAGACAGAGGCGCGTAATCGTCGGAATCGGAGTCGCGAGCCAGAGAAGGGAGCGGCGAGAAGCGATGGTGCGCGGATTTCGAGGCGGTGAAACGGGTCCTAGTCGCGAGAGACGGAGCGTCGGCAGAGCGTCGACAGAGCGACGCCTGCGGATGGAAAGTGGAGCAGCCTACGCGTGCCTCGCGCGGGTAATCGGCCAGCTGCGCGGGACCGTTGGAGACGCGGCCGAAAATCGCTCGTTTTTCCTTCCCGCCAGGCGGAACTGTCCGAGTAACGGCCCGTGCCTGCGTAGAGAAGAGGCTGCTCTGATTTACGAGCCCGGGACAAGCGTCGAACTCGGCTATAAATTACCGGAATGCCAGCCGAAATCGGTAACGGTTCCCGGCGCCATTTTCCTCCCGCGAATCCTGCAAGTGCTCGCGAGACGAATCGCGCGCCGATACTCCGTCGTTTCCACTCCGGCCGACTATCGATAACCCCGGTGACCAACGCCGAGGATTAATCGTTCCGGCGAGTAAAGCGAGCGCGAGTCGATCCTCCTCGCTTCGATAAGCTAGTCGACGTTGAGTTACGATCTCGGACATCGAAAGGTCGCTTCGATTATCGCCCGAGATCTTCATCTCCAAATTGAATATCGCTGCCAATTCCTTCCGAAACCGGGATCCACGAGAATCTAAAGAATCCGATGGATCGCATTACCTTGAATAGCAGATTAGATAGACGCGAATACTCGTCTAATGACCCGTTTAGGGTTTCTTATTTTTGGAACGATTTAAGAAACGCAGCTGCTTTTCGGAAAATTGACGATTCCTATTCTTCCTCGAATAGGAGCGTAATCGATACAGTTTATGTACCCCGTGTTTACCAGGTCTGTTAGCTGACCCTTCGCTCAAAGGAGAAGGTATCATTGGCAGGTCGGAAACTTGTGTTTGTAGGAAACCTGAAATCTCCTCTTGATTCCCTCTGACGATAACCGCGTAACTGTAACTGCTACAAATGCGTCCTTTCGCGGTTTCACAGTGGACCCCTCTCTGAGCTTGGTCCTCGAGCGAGGCTAGCCTCCTTCTTCTTTCTCCCCGATCACGACGAACTCGAGACACCCTCGCCCAACTTCCAACGCGAGAACGAACCCCGTAACTTTTTTATCCTCCGCGTACCCCTTCGCTTTTCCCCGAAAATGGCGCGTTTTCGCGGCAACCGGTGTTCGCTGAAAACGCAAGCTCCTCGAGAGTGACCCGATGGATACGGGAGATTAAAATTCGCGTGAAACGGTGTAATTATAAACGGTACTTCACGGGATAACAGGTTCGGTCGGTTTATTCGCCGCGACTGCGAGGTTCGCCTTTAATCGATTATCCCCTATTATCTGGAGATACGAGGACGCGGTTCGCTGATTCGAGACTTCCGCGTGATTAAGCGTTTCGTCGGCTGGAACCGAACAGGGTGTGTTCCTCCGCGGCGCCTGCTGCCACTTCCCGACCAGTTCCTCTCCTTTTCCATCCTCCATCCGTCATCCGGCCCGCATAATCCGCCCTCCGGACCGATCCCGACCGCGTTCGTTCGCGCGATCATCCCCGCTCGTTCCGCTCCGGCGATAAGCACGCGATACGCTCGAGCTCGTTTCCTTTTCGTGGCCGGCCGCTGATAAAACCACGGGTCAAAGCTCCGCGCGGAAAACCTCGGCGCTCGCGTGTCCGACGTAATGGCTTCCAGTTCCCCGCTCGTCGGCTTTCTTGCACGGCGCGAACAGCGGCCAACCGATTGCCAACGTCCTCGCGACGCCAGCAACGGGTTTCTCCTCGGAAACCGAGATTCTTCGCCCGAAATCTTTAACCGGCCCGACTTTGGCCGAGTGTGTCTCGCGGGACCACAAGTGTTCGTGGGTAAAATTGTCGAGAGGTTAGGAGAAGATAATTATTAGACGCATCGAGAAATTTGTACAAGTATTTCTGATGACGTTGACGATATGGAGCAGAGCTAGATCTTCGGAGCTGCCTCGAGAACGGAACGAGAACGTGGCATGCCATAAACGATAACGTCGCCGCACTTTAGAGTTTTCGAGGATTTCGATAGAGAAGACCGATGCGAGGACGAAGCGGTCGATTTAGGGGGTTGGTCCGCGCGGTCCCCTCGGAGTGAAATCCTCGTCGAGCTTAATCGAGAGAGCCGCGATGGATAATGGAGCGTGGCTCGACCCTCCCGTGCCCCTGTCGTCGGCCGATTTTCTTCTAATTCCATTCCCCTGACGCGCTATCGCTGCTGTCCGGACGCGTAACTTTGACGAGCGAAATCGGATAACAGAGGTTTATTAAATTTCGAGGGATCGCGAGCAGATGGCGACGCGGCGATAACGGGACGCTTGAACGCGGTCCAACAGCCTGCCGGAATCTCGGACAGCGCGGACGTTGCCGAAAATATGGCGCCGTCGGGGGAAAAATACGGCGTCTCGGAGGTTAGCCGAGGAATAAATATGGCGCCGGAATATTCGAAGGGTATAAAAGCGATTCGTAACCTCGTTGCGAGAACATGACGGGGGATATCGATCGGCTGACAGAGTGCTGCGGCCCTGGTACGCGAATGCACCGCGTTGCCTGTCATGTTTCATCGACATTCCCCGGATCGCGATCGAGATACCGCGAATCCTTGCCCGATGACCGAATCCCGGACGATTACGCGGCACCTAGCCACCCGACGCCACCCGACGCCACCCGACGCCTTCTCCGCGCTTAATGCGTGTCGCCAAGTGTTACGGAACTCGAGGCAATAATTTCCCGTGGGATCGGCCTGGTGTAAATCCCGCGAGATCAGTTTGATCGGGACAGGGATTAAAACCCTGGCCGCTTCTAGCCTCGCTGATACTCGATAGCCGGTTAATTCGGCCAGATAAACGACGCGAGCTTGTCGGCCAGACGATATCGATTTGGAACAACTGCTCGGGCCGAAATCACGATCTTACTTCCGATTTATTTTTATTTCCCAGCTAACTTGTCTAACTCCGTTCCACGAATTTCTTCGGCTTCGGCGCCGAAGAATTTCGGTCCTCTCGATGCAAAAGCTCTTGTGCCGCGATCTAGTTTCCAAGACTAATCTAATAACGCTAAAAATTGGTTTTCATTCGAATTATATTTACGTTACACAGTCTGGTAGCTTTACCGTTAAATCTCCAAGACCGATTACGTTGCGTTTTATTCGCACAGCGAGTATAACTCGTTACGACGTAGCAAATGACTCGTTCGATTTTCGCGAGTTGTTTACTCCAGCTCGCGTTCCTTTCTCTCTGGAATATTCGTTTGAAAACGGCGGATCATCGCTCGACATAAACAACCGGATGAAGTATGGCGAATAATTTGGTCTTAACTTGGCCAAAAGCTTGGGAAGCAGAAAAATCGGCTCGTCACGATTAAAGGAGAAACAGCGAGTTGGCTCTCGTTCGGCGTTTCTATCTCGACAGGGTCTGTCGAACGTGCGAGGAGTAGACGCGGAAATGAAAATGGAGGATCGTTGAAATGGAAGTGGTCATCTCCGCTGAAAGCTTGCGTTTCCTCTAATCCGAACATGTCAAGGGATTATCGAGGATTCCGCGGTGGCGAGTGCGGCAAGAATCATTCCACCAACTGGCTTCTTCGAATACTAGACAGTTACTCCAGAAATCGCTGTTACTTTGTTAAATACGAACGAGTCCGTTTGTTCTGGAATATATCCAGTTTGTATTACACGTGACTGTTTCTATTTTCCGTTATACATATCCTAATAGACGGTAATTAGTTCAAACACCCGCAGGATGACTACGCGAATCGGTATTTAGGCAGAGTACAAATGTATACACCGTAGGAATGTTGGTTCACGGAAACGAGAACTTAAATATATGCTTCACGAATGAAGATAATCGTAGCGGTACGTCGAACATGAATAACTATAAACAATTGTGTTTCGATCTGAACAAAGCAGGCAAAAGTTTTGTGAAAAGCAGTTTGTATGTTCTCAGAAATTGTAAAAACGAAATATCTGGAAATAGTCATTTCGACTCCTTTGGTAGTTCTAGTGTTAATAATAATAATAAAAATGGTTTATTTAAAATAATAACTAGACTATTGACTCTTGATACTAATAATTCGCACACTGACATTGACGGCCGAGTACTAACTCGTTTATAACCTGTCGCCCGTCTTTAACCCTTTGTACTCGAAGACTTTTTCGCTATGAAAGGGCTTTTCTTGTGTTTCTATAAGCTCGGTGATACCTTTTATGTCCAAGTATGCAAAGAAAATTATACGTTTGCGTCTTGGACCACGCTTTTCTCGCGTATCCTAAACATCCGCGCGCACTTGAAACTAAGATCACGCACGCATGCGCTCTGCTATGCAACATTTACATCTGGCAAAGTTAACGAGACGCTTCGAAAACACGTGTGTCCAATGGCGAAGACAATTACGACGTGGATCGCTACGTCGGGTCGCTAGACGGTGCTCTATTTCGAGGATTCGCGTAGCAGCTGTTGTTAGAAGGTTGAAGAAGATGGGAGATGGAAACACGGGGCAAGATCGTCGTTGACTTTGGCAAGGGGACCGGGAATTTGCCCGGAGTTTGCTGCGCGTTTTTAGCGAGTTTTCGCGAATCGCGTCATCCTCCGCTTTCATCCTCTGAAATACCCGGAGGAATTCGCAGCCCCGGGTTCCGAGAAGTTTGGCCGCGTCGACTTTCAGAGAACCGGCTTGTCAGTGTACACGCGCATTTGCATCGAATGCGCTTCTTTCACCGCGTTGACAGCGAGAACGAAAATGAAAAACACGTTTTCCATCGTCGACCATTCACCGCGCACACAGTGGCGGGGTTGTGTGAATCGCATAACTTAGTCACACGCAGCGGAAGCTGTTTCTTGGGTTTTTCGGACTGTCACACCGGTGCTTCGCCTGATTCCTCGAATAATTAGCCTCGCGAGGGCGAGCTTAATTAGCCGGTGCTTAACGCGTTCTGCCCTCGTAATCCGCGCGACGACTCTTTCGGATCGGAGAAGGAGGAAACTGGCGGATTAGCCGAATAAACCATCCAACTCTCTTCCTGTTTCCCGATTTCTTGGGCTGAACGGAACTGCAACGTTTACTCGAGGCATTCGGATGGAAGGTAGACGGAATGGTCGGAGTAGAACGCGTGGTTAGCACGTCGTAGAAAAGAAGTGTTGGCATGCACGCGAGGCTTGCAGGAACGAGGACGCATTACCACCGTTATTGTTATCGGTGAAATCGGAGGTTGGCTTGGCGACTGGCAGGAGGTGGTTCGGGGAGGGAGGAGGGGCGTCCCGACGCTGTCAGAGGAGGTTGTCGGGCAGCTGCAGCGGATGGCCGCCGGTCGGGGCTTGCAAATACGAGGATCGTGCAGCACGCGTACCATCGGCGAATATTCGGCCGCGGCAGTCGCGCGCAGTTGCGCGCCGGGCGTCCACCGAAGCAGTCTCGGACGCGTTCCGTCTCGAGTTGGCCGCGTGCGTCGCGGCGCCGGCTTCTTTCGTCTCCGACCTCCGTCCACCGCTCGTGCGGAATCGGTAAACAAAGACTCGACGCGTGTTCTCGTCTCGGAGATGTGCGCCGAAACGGTGAAACGGAACTGCTGGTGAAGTATCGGAAATGGTTCCGCGAAGGAAGATGGTCCGGAGGGGGGAAACGTTCGGTAACTAACGGTTACGGCGGGAAAGGGGAAACGAGTGCCGGAGAAATGGTCGTTTGAATAACCGAGACGGTGTTTTACCGAGGGAAAAAGGAGAAGAAAGTTGGCCGAGCTTCGCGAACCGCTGTAGGGAATCTTCGCGAGAAGTTTTTACTTTGCACGCGAGCGAGCATACGGTTGTTCGTAATCTTATCGGGACTTGGCAACGAAGAAGCGCAGCTGGTCCGTTCAATCGTCGTTTCTTCCTCCGCGTCGGCAGCAGAACAGAGCAAGAGCTCGTCATCCGACGCCTCCCGATTGAAATTAACCTCACGTCCGCCGCTGGCGTCCTTTCGCGCCTTTCTCGCCTTTCTCGCCTTTCTCGCAACGCCACGCGTTCCCCAGATGATCCTGCTGTCTTATAAAAAATTCACCCGCCAGACCCCGAGATATCGCGGTCCCTCCTCGCGAGTCCGCCCCGATACTCGTCTCCAATTCCTCTGCCACCCGACTGCAAACCGATCGAAATGCTCGCCATGCTCTCGCTCCCTCCTTCCGTCCTTTCTTCTCGATACCCCGGCTGATCCGCAGGGAATCGGCCTACCCTGATCGGCGATTGATACCTAGAGAGACCGACAATTAGGTTCTCGCGAAGCTTCTTAATCCCTTTGACCCTCTCCAGGTTTCTACGGCAAACTCCGCTTTGACAGACACGCTTGGTTTCCTATCCTTGTTACGGAACGCTAGGTAAATTGTAAAGAGAGTTTAACAGGAAACGTAGCGCGTCGACCTAAGTTATCGGCAAATGAAAAAATATGACGAGGAAGACGCGGTGGTTCTAAACTATTCATCGTAGAGTCAAGAGTTTACTAACTTGGAAGTAAAAAGCTGTTTTCTTCGAAAAAATTCACTCTCGTCCGTGTGTGACTTGTTTCGAGCTGCTCGCAGTACTTTTCCCGTATCTCGAGCGATAGCTGTCTCGATGGTAACCGCGCGATAATCTTGGGCCAGGAGCTCACGAACACCGGGTGTTTCTTTTTTAAATATATCGGTCCTCGATGTCACGGTATTCGTGACACGGAGCTGGATCTCGGAGCGTGGAGTGTAGCCGAGTCCACTCGATCACCGAGATATTCTGGACGATGACGAACTCGGCTCGAGGAGCCCGTGCTACACGAGGCTCGTTTCGTTCCACAGGAAGTCGCGTTTCCGACTTATCCGGCAGAGGATCGAAAGTTCGCCAGGCGAAGTTAATTCGTTGCGCAATTTTCTCGTTTGTCAGCCGAACTTCCTCCCGGTTAACGTGTCCTCGACGTCTGCTTTCTTCTCTTCCACATCGGCTTCCAGGAAGCGCAGATCCGCGGCATTCGGTTCGATCGAGATCGATTTAAAATTTTAGGAGGCCGCGATTCTTTTCCGGAAAACCCGAGAGACGGGCACTGTTCAACGCGCGCGGTTTCTTTTCCATCGCGCGAGTCCATTAAGTCCTTCCGAGAGATGAAATATACCGGACGAATGGAAGCAAAACAAAAGGCCGTAATGGAATATCGCGTTTCTCGTTCAATTCAAATACACCTGGTTTATGCACCACGGAACGTGCTCCATAAGACACCGGTAACTCTCTATCGCCCCGCAGCGCGGAATTTCCACGAGCTGAACAAAATGTGAAAACGCTTTTTCATTTTTCTTTGGAAACATTCGGTTGGCGATTGCGAGAAAGCGTTTGATTGGTCGGGAACCTGGTATCTCGAGATTTTCAGACTCGTTAAGAAAAGGATCGAAAGAACCAGAGGAATTTTTCCGATGACGCGTGCTTGGGTTTCTTCGACGCTGTTATCGCCGGTTCTCGTCGAGACCAAAGTTTCCCTCGGCTGTCTTATTTTCCGCTCAGATATGTTCGTTCTGCATTTCACGTACACATTCCTACAGGTATCCGGCGCGTTGCCACGAATTCGGATCCAAGATTTGTCCTATCCGATTCCACGTTCCCGGTATTTCCCTATGAAACCATTCCCAAATATTTGCCATTCTTAACTTTGTCTAGAATCCCACGGTAAATTCTCGTTCTCGAATAAAAACGAATAGGAACCAAAGAGAAAAATCCGCAAAGCGAAACACAATTACATCCGGAGAAAAAATTTTTCTTAAATTATTCGAGGTGTCGAGGTGCGAGTAGAGTGTACCACCCTTTCACCGCCTTTTTCGCGAGATCTAAACGATCCAACGATGAGAAATATCGAGGAACCACGACGTAGACGTAACTTCTCGAGATCGCAGATTTCTTGGTTGAAAACAAGCTCTAGTTAGGCCGTAAAAATGGCGTAATCTGGAGGAAACCGAGTACGATATCGAAGCAGACCTCTCGCCTATCCGTCATTCGGTTTGCAGCAGCCGGGAGAAATGAAGCGTGCTCTGCTGTATAGAGAGGGTAGGAGTGGTTGGTGCCGGTTCACGGGATCGAGGTTTGATTCGAGAGGAAGCTGGTCCTTTGTACCGGAGTCACGAAGTTTCCAAAGTCTGCCCGCGATAATCAGCCACCTTTCCGCTGCTCCGGACGTATCGACTCGCGGCGATGTCTTTATCGTCTATTGTTCCACGGGTGTTTCGAGTTCTCGCCGAGATTAGTAACAGCCGGACGAGGCGGGCGCCGTCATTAACGCAGCCTCTTCTTCTCTCTTCGCTTCGACGCGTGGAACGAAACTTGGCAAATTAGAGCCTCGCCGGGGTGCCTAGGTATCCGGGAATCCGTCGGGAATCGGGCCCGGGACGCGATTTATCTTCGCCGAACTCTGGCGGACGCGACGCCAGCAGCCGGGAGTCGGACGCCTGTCGACGCGCGTCCAACCATTTATCCCTGGCATCCGCCGCTAATTCCGACCACTGTCCGGCCGTGTCCACTTCGTAATTAGAGTAGCCGACAAACGTGGTTAATATCGTTAATCGAGGAAACGAATTCGGCGGAGATTCGGTAATGAACGTCTGCGAGTCGCGGACTAACGGTTAATCGACTCGGAAGCGAGATCGAGCTGCTATCCAATGTCGAAATTGGATAATAAAATAACGCGGGGCAGTGCGAATTTAGGGAAACCGTCGCGGAGCCAACGATAGATTTCCAACTGATTGGAACGGAGCGGAATGGAATAGGTACTCGCTCTTCGTTGCCAAAGAAGCGTCGTTACTTCTCCAACCTCTACCCCTTTATTCGTTAATTCACTCGAGCGAAACTCTCGTTTTATCGATACTCGACGCTCGGCTAAAACCGTCGGGCAGGGAAGCCGCTATTTTATTTCGATTTCGGCGATTCTCCTTTTGGCTCTTTGCAGTCCCGCGTCCATCGAGATTCGATGCTCTGTCCGGAATAAACGCTTCGCCGTGACCATACGTCGATATAGATACCCGCGGAACCGAGCGCCGAATCCAATTTGGATCAAAGCAAAGGGCGAACGCGAGGCCGAGGTATTTTCGATATTTCCTCCGGACGCGTTGACAGCTGTCTGATAAATAATCTTCTCCGCGACTTTGCCAGCGTTTAAACGGCCCGTGATCGCGCGTGGTCGTCGAGGATTCGCATTGGCGCGTAGCACGCCAACGTGGACGCCTATTACCGCGGATAATTGCGCGATTCCTACCTGTTAGATTCGCGGGATGCCGCGCGCGCGTGGACCTGCTGGTACAGCTGCCGAAGCGAACTTTTCCGCGACGAGCAGGCGAGGCTCGCGAGATTTATCGAGCTCTGGAGTTCGCGAAACGACCCCGCGGTTTCCGCGGAGCTCGCGAGGAGGTTTGCCAGCTGCGCGAGATGGATGTTACTCGCGTTTAATAGACTGCTCGGTGTTTCTTCTGGCCGGGATGTCGATGCGTTTCGGAACCGATGCATCGATCGCCATAAACGGCAGAAGCCAGGAGACCGGGACAGAAGTGCCAAAGGTCGGCCGAAGAAATTTCAGTAAGCGATAAATTGGCGAAGTTTCGGAATGCTGGAAACGGCTCTGCAATTACCGGAATTTCCCGAAGAGAAGCAAGTTCGAGACGCTTAGTTTTTTAACTACCTTGTTCCCCGAATGGAAGTTATACCGGAGCGGAGGAGGAGCGGACGAGGAGCGGCGTGTAACTTTCTGCTGGTGGAAGTAGACCCAAGAGGAACCGCCGCGGCGCGTAGTGGCGCGAAAATGGCGGCTGATCGACCGCGATTACCCGCGGCGAGGGAGCCACGGTTGGATCTCGATCTCGATCGGAGGGCGCAACGGCGCGCATGATCGCGGCACGTGGGCAAAGCGGAGGATCGTGTGTCTAGTACGCAGGGAATTTTAC
>NIJG01000161.1:1259629-1303607 GCA_002201625.1 Euglossa dilemma
GAGCGTCTGCGCGGCTCGCTCGCTGCACGCAAACGGGAATGCGAATTTAAAAGCCGACGGTACGCGGCTTTGCGAGCGCGGCGGGCATCGCCAGTCGATTCCTCGGCCACCCGCCATCGGGACACTTGGCCTCGTCGGTCCCAGTGCTTCGTGCCATTCCTCGGTCATCGTCGGAGAATCCCCGGTGAATCCTCGGCAGTCGCGTGGTCGACGAGGACCAAGAGGAGGACGAAGAGGAGGACCAAGAGGAGGACCAAGAGGAGGACCAGAGCGGCAGCAGCGAGCAGATGAGTATCCCTTTGACGGATCAAAGAGGAAATAACGGCGCGGTGCACATCGTCTGCATGATAACGAATCGATAGTTCCCGAAACGGGGAACGGTATTTATAAAGAGCGCCGCGAGGGGCGAGCGGTCAGGCCGTACGAGAGTTGCGCATGGAACGGAACTGAAGCGCTCCGCGGCGCTAGATCGAGCAACCGACGGCTGTGTGTGACGGAAAGTCGGAGGAATCGGGAGAGAGACCGGCCGTAGTACAGAGCCTTCTAGCACGAAGCCGAGAATCTCCTAGCGTTTCGCCTGCTAGCGTTCCTCGCCTTTTTTTCGCCTTTCTTTCGCCTTTCTTTCGCCTTTCTTTCGCCTTTCTGAGGCTCCGAGGCATCGATCAAGGCTCGTAAAAGTGGACCACCTTTGGCACGGAAGCCCACCTCGATGCAGTCTCTTTTCCATTCCCATTTCCCTCGCTTCTCTCCTTTTCACACGCGTCTCGCAACCTTCTTCTTCTTCTTCTTCTTCTTCTCTCGCTTCTCTCGGCCTCGCCGCGATCGCATTGTCCGGCGCTCCTCTCGCACTCTCTCTCTCTCTCTCTCTCTCTCTCTCGCTTTTCCACGCCAAATTGTCAGCGGAATCTTTTGTGCACGGCTCTGTCTACGCTCTGCGCTCCTGTCGGAGAGAATACCAAGGATCTTCCCTTTCATCCTTTCTATTCTTCCGAGGCGGCAGGACCGCCTTGTCCCGGAATCGCGATCCACGGGAAATCTGCCGCTTTTCATCGCGCCGAAGCCGAAAGAGCGGACCGACGACGCCTCATCCTCCGTTTTCCTTCGCGCAGGATGCGTCCGTTCTGCACCGGACTTGGTCGCCGCGACGCCGACCGGACCGAAGGTAATCCATCCTCCGTATCGACTCGTCCGCGCGAGCTCGCCGCGAGGACGTCGCGAGAACGCCGCGAGGACACCGCGACGGAGGGGTCCTCTTCGCACCGACCGAATAATTGCGAAACCCTGTTCGGAGAGAGGACGAGCCGCTCTTGCAGTTGCTCCGGGCCATCGATCTTCCCGGTCTTTCCCGCGCTGTCCTCCCGTGGCCGGAAAAAACACCGCGAGCCCGAGTATTCAGCCGGCTTCCGCTCCGCTACGGGGCGTTTGCTCGAAAAACTCCGGTGTCACGCGTCAGTTTCGTTCGAACGCCAGTTCTTGCCTTCCGGCTCGGCTTCCGGCCGGTCTTTTCGAAAGCTCGGCCATCCTCCGATCGGAAGCCGAAGCTTCGGTCGCGAACCGAAGCGTTGGTCGCCGTGCGAGGTGAAGCGAGGAACCGTTAAGGCCACTGACTCTCTCCGCCTCGTCGAATCCGTCGCTGTTCGGACACCCTCTCGCGAGTCACCTGCCAGGGTCTTTGTCCCCGCGCGTTCCACGATAATGCCACGACTAGAGAGAGAGGGAGAGAGAGAGAGAGAGAGAGAGAGAGAGAGAGAGAAAGGAGCGGAGGAGAGGTGGCAACGATCGAAGAAAAACGGCGTGTTCGGGAAAAGGGAAATTACGCGCGATGAAGGAGAGAGCCGGTTGACGAGATTAGAGGGAGGAAAGATGGAATGACGGGACTGGTGGCAGAGGTTGCTCGAGTGGCCGACGACGAGAGGCTCTCTGGCCGAGGAGAGAAAGAAAAGTGGAGTAAGCAAAGCAAACGTTTTCCGGTGGGCACCTTAACGCTGCACCGGGCAAAGGCACTCGGGTATTTGCGATCTACGAGGACGCGCAAACTGCTTTTCACCGAACCTACGGCGAAAAGCGAAACTGAATCTATAGCGCGTTAATATTTGAACAGCGACGTGTTTGCCAGGAGAAATCGTACCGTTCGCGAGCTCGATATAAAGAACAAAGTCTGCGTTTAATTTCTATTTGGATGCTTTTCACTGTGGAAAACGAACGTGGCTTTTCACTTGGGAAATTCCGAAGCGAAAGAAACGTCGCGGAGAGCAGTGATCAAAATGACAACGTGGAAAGTTTTAACGAAGAATTTACAAACCGCAGTTCGGACTTTGTTTAGCGTTAAACAACACTCCGGATAGCGAACGTATTTTCATTTCCGAAAATACCAAAGAGAGAATGGGTTGCACGCATATCCGGCGAGCTTCCACCGAGTTTCCGGTGTTCCGAAGCACGTTTTAATTCGCCTTTATTCCGCGTGTCGGTTCGATATCGAAATTTCCGATCAATTTTCCATCCGGCAGCCGACCCGCCGTTGTTCTTCTCGAATTATTCCACGATCCGCGATTTATTTTAATAAAACGCGGCCGGGGCTCGCTCGGCCGCCGCCATACGTCAAGAGTTATTAATTTAATGGCAACTGAAAATCGGAACGAAAATTCGGCGTGCCGGGTTTTCACTCGAGCCACCGATGATCGAACGTTCCCGATTCGTGCTCGCAAACACACCGAGGATCGATCGAATCGTCGTTTCTCGTCTTCGAAACCGCGAGAAACGGGTCGGAAGGAATCCCCGTAAATTTCGAGACGCAGGGCTAATTTGCTCGTCGATGCTCGTTATTACACTCGGCAGTAGCCGATTATCGACTTATAATTAACATGGCCGGCGAGGGGGAATAATTGCGAAATTTCGCCGATGATAATTGGTCCTTTTATTATACCATGGAAAATCGGGGAATTACGGCAAAAATACTTTCGTCGTCGCGAATGCTCCTTCCTCATTTGCAACGATATCGTTCGCGTGCAGTTTAATTCGACAAATTGATTCCGCGAATTATCCGGCCCCGCTGCACCCTCTCTCCGATCTTCTCCATAGAAACGAAAAGCTTTTTGCGCCAGCGTGTTCACGCTCGTCCACCATGATTCTCGGCTCTTCGGTATACGTTTTTCTAGCAAAGAACGAAACCATTCTTCGATCCTTGTTAGCCTCCGTTGTAAAATCGTTCGATTTCTCGTTCACCGTTCTAAGCTTAAACGAGGTCTCCGAATTGCTATTGTTCGCCTAGCGCGAAAGATTAGCGATATCGACAGGTTCTAAAAATTGCACGCGCATTCTAGAAACGCTTCTAGCTTCCTCTCGCGCTACGGGTAATCGATAAACATCCTCTCGATCGAGAATCGCGGCAAACACTCGTCACTCGCGCGGACAATCGGATTCGCGGACACCGCGAAATCGACCGCGCAACGGGGTACAATACCCTTGCACGCGTCTAGGCGCGTCGATCACGAGAACAGGACGTTCAGGGTGGACAAAGGGAGAGCCGGTAAAATTCGGTAATAAGGGTGGCGATTAACCCCGAATTCGTGGTGCGCGTCAACCGCACGTCCTCTGAACACGGATCGGCGCAGCCCGATCGCTTAGAGCTCTGGAAATTCGGAAATACATCGGGAATTGCGTTGGCGTAGGTAGAACGACGAGAGGAAGCGAAGGCCGCGAGGGTATAAAACGGGAACGGTGAGGAGAGCGTGGCCTGAAGCCAAGGGTTCGTAAATAGAGGGATAAAAGGGGAAGAAAAGCGATGGTGGGGTGGATATCGGGCGGAGGAATAGCGGAAGGATGGAAGATGGCGAGGTGAGAAACGAGGACAACGAAGATTCGTCTGTTCCGGCGGAGAAACTTCGCGAGATTTCTGGACGAGACGATGATGGCCGATCTCTGGGTAATCGGGGATAATCGGGATCGTAGGCGGGCTCGGTGGTCCCTTTACGAGCATTCGTAGGAATAACGCGGGGATAACGCGGGGATAAAGGCAGGACGGCGCGATCGTTTCCGGCATGCTGCGTGCAACGATGGAAATTATGCAAAATTGGCGGGAGAGACGCGGCCGGCCCGATGTAATTCCTCGGCGATGAACGGCGATGAACGATGATGCTCGCCTACCGGCAGCCCTCGCGATCGGTAATGCCGCGGTCTTTGGAAATTACCGGTTGTAAAAAGACGCTTTCGAGGATGACCCTGCTCTCTTCCTCCCGGCACCATCTCGGCCGACGTTTATCGGGCTAATCGACATTTCGGTTACGTTTGGTTGGTGCAATTTTTACCACCGGTCGAGCTTTTAATCTTCGCCGTGGTCCAAGTCGCGGCGGCGTCGCCGATCGAATCGCCGATCGAATCGCCGATCGAATCGCCGATTCCACCGGGTTGTTAAAAGTTATCGTTTCGCCTCCGCTTTCGGCCCCGATCGCGCCGATCTTCTCCTCGTACCTTTTCTCTCCCTCTCCTCTCGTCTCGGCTATTTATTTTTCCCGTTCCGATCGATCCACCTTTCTCTTCGGTCTTTGATCGCGCGAAATCGTAACGGGAAAGATCGCGCGTCGGCCCTTTCGGCCGGTGCCCGAGTAATTCGCTGTAATTCGCGACACCGCGGTACGTCGCGTAACCTCGTACCTGAATCGTCGGAAATTTCCAGGTAAATCGATACCTCCAGTGTACCTATACTTATACGCGGCGTCGCCGAACCGTAGACGCAGAGACGCCAGGGGAGAAGATTTAAAAATTCGTCTCTAAATCGTTGCTTCAGAAACTGGAATTACTCGCGTCTGGAAGAAGGAAAATTAAGCTACGAGGCAATTTTCCGCGGCTCGGTTTGTCAAACGTCGCGCGTGGGTTAACACGCGACGTTGGGGCTCGAGGAAGCCTTGCTGCACATCCATTTTGGATTCGCTGTAAAGCTCGCGAGTTTGTTCTTTCGTGTACTTAAGCAGGCGTACCTCGAGATTCTCTTACGCGAGAGCGCGGAGAAACAAAACGAACGCGACCTTTCCTCCGGGAAACTGAATAAGTTGAAACGACTCGGCGAACCTTGATAATTTTTCCTCGCGATTCGCTTCCCGACGCGTTTATAGAGAGGTCTTCCCCCCTCGCGACCATCCTTAGAACACCGTGCGCGACTTTGCGTTGCCAAGTTACCGCACTTGGAAGGAAAAGTGTTCTCTTTGACGTAAAAAAGAAAAGAAAAGTCCCTTAGAAACGGCTGCTTAAGTACACGAAAGCATCGACTCGCAGCTTTAAAGCAAACCCGAGTTAACCGTGGCACCCTGCCTTTCCGCGAGCTACCGTCAAAGCGAGTTTTTTCCACGAGTTCCCTGGAATTAAAAATAACGCGAACGAGAAAGAAGCGATCTCTTCCTCTTCGTTCGAAGTACCATCGATTCCCACGGAGAATAAAAGCGAAAAACGAGACGTTAAAAATCGACGACTCGTAGCAACGCGTCGAGCGTGGAATTTCGAATGGAAAGTTGGAGAGCACTCGTGGAAACCGCGCCAAGTTCAGCGTTAATTCGTCAGAGTAGACAGGAAACGTAAGGAAATTCGCAAACGATCAATCCGACTTTTGCCAGCAAGCGTACGAGTGTCCGAGATCGATAGAGCTGTTCAACGAAGCAGAGCGAGCCGCGATATCGCCGCGCTGCGAGCGGAACGCGTGACCGGTTAATTAATTATTCGTATCGCGGGGGGAATGAAAAAATTCGCCCGGAGCACGGTAAACAACGTCGTTAGATCGAGGCCGCGTTATCACCGGGTTTCTCGGGGAAATTATGCGAAGGTGCACCGTGAACTCGGGATGATTTACTCGGTCGGCAGCTGCTCGCTCTCGCCTCACGTCCGCGCATGCACCGTGTCCTCTCCACCCTCGTCGCACCCTCCAAGAATTATCGCGTTATTATGGCATAATAGCCACGATTTATGCCTCACCGACGTCGCATTTTTCCACGCCATCGTCGCAGTTCCATCGATTGATTCCCGTCCGAGCTGTAAACCGCGATCGCAAACCGCGCACCGATTAGCGCGTTGTCTGTCACGGTGGTTAGGTTTCGGTTTCGGTTAAACAACCCGTCTCTTCGGAAACTTTCGTTACCACTTCGACGAGTACGATCTCCGATCACCGAGAGGACGGTACGTCCCAGAGAAACGAGCCGGAAGCGGCGGTACAGCCGAGCAGGAAATGACGCGGAGAAAACGCAAAGGGAAAAATTTGGCAAAGCGCATTCTCATCCCGGGATTTCGCTTCTGAGAAAATGGATCGAGACCGCGTCGCACGCGAGTCGAGATCGCGTAGCAAAACGAGTAGAAAGTAAAAATAGGAAAGGAAAGCAGGAAGCGGAGAGCCGTTTTCTCTTAGTCCGCGCGGTTTTAGTCTCCTCCGCTTAATTTTCTCCCTTTCTTTCTTCGCGTTCGCTCGATCCTTCATCGACGCAGGCTTCCTCTTCTTGTCCGGGACGTGTTCGTCGAAGAAGGATCGCGAGGGACGGAAAAATCCGTTTAATCGAGGGACAACGGGTTCGCGGAATGGATATTAACAGGAGTCGCGAGGGTTGAATAACCTCGGCGATGCAAATTATCCAGACGATTGATTATCCTCGGACCGCGTCGCCGATATCGCTCGCCTGCCCTAAGAAATCGCATTCCTCTCCTTCCCGGCTCAGGCCAACCTGACAACCGCGCGTGTTATCATTTTTGATCGACTAGGGCGAAATATAATTTCCGCCTGTCGCCTCTCCTAGGCCTGGATCTGCATCTCCCGAGTCATTCACGCCGGATGCGCCGCCATTCCGCAACCTTTTACCCGGTAATCGTGTTTTTTCCTCGGAATCTGTCGCTCTTCTTCGGCCAGCCAATCTTCCGCGCCGTCTTCCCGTTCGTCTCCACTCGCGTGTTTCGCCTTCAAGCGCTAGACGTTCGTTTACCGATCGCGTCACGGACGCTTCCAGAAAACTAGAATCGGAATTTGCCGATTCTAGTATATTTGACCTAAATATACCGCAGTTTATATTCGGTCTCAGGGTTTAGCATCGCAAAGGTGTCTTAGACCGAAATAAACCGTGTCGAATAATAGTTTCCTATTCTCGCTCGAAACAAACGGCGCCCCGGCACGCGAATAGCGTCGCCGAGGATTAGTCGTCGTAGATCAAATCCGTCTCGACTGACCTACTAATCCCGGAATCAAAGAAGATTCGAAACGTCCTAACGCGAACGGTGATCGAGAAGCAATGTTTGGAGTATTTTTACAGCCGTCGTTCCGCTACACTTTCCTCGGGTGCACCGCGTTATCCGGGGATATTGCTGGCCGAGTGGCGTCGAGGTAGAGAAGATGGCGGCTCGCGTATTCAATTATTCCTACGTTCGTGTGCCAGGCAAGACTGCGATCTCTGGTCGTCCTTCTCTGTCGCTGGAAAGCTCGCATCGATCGACGCTCCGGTTACCTTTGAAACAGCCCGCGCGAGGATGAGTCGGTCTCCTCTTCCGTCACATTTTTCTCCTCCCCGCGACGTTTCCGCGATCAAAGGAACTGCGTTCGCGAGTTGGACGCCGCTCGAAACCGGCGCGGGGGCTAATAGCCTGCGACAAAGGACTGTGCTGGAAAGGCGAAGATGGTCGGGGAAGGAACGGGGGAATAAAAAGGGCGGGAAGAAAGGGTTTATCAGCTGGTGGACTATCGAGATCGCAGGTGACAGTGAGTTAAGCCCTGCGAGGCTTCACCCCGGTGTTTCTACCACCTGGCCACGATTCGCCGGCAGTTAGCTCGCCGTGCGTGTTCGACCATCGCGATAGCGGGTCTCGCAGGTGGAGAGTGCGTGCGAGTTGGAGCGCAGGAGGCAGGGGTTCTGGCAAACGTTGCAGCCCCTTTCGCGAGGGTTGCGAGTTCGCAACTGGCCGTCTGTTCGCATTGTCAGCGATAATTGAGAGCGATTTCCAGGAGTCGTAAACGAAGGCCTGGCGAGGTCGTAAACCGGGAGGGAAATTCGCGCGATACACGCGAGCACCGGGGGGACAGTTTGGACGGGAGTTACGGCGAACGGGCATGTGGCAAGCTGAGAAACGGTTTTGTTTGCCTCGGCTGTTCGCGGTTAATGGTCAACGGTGAACCGTGTCCGACCCGTGTACCGACTAGCGGGGAAAAACTCGCTATTAGCGAAACGCGAGCGAGACAGCTCCGCGGTGTACCGCGGTGATGGAATTCCAATTCGAATTCGAAGTCGAATTGGTCGATAACGATCCGGGGGAATCGATCCTCGATCCACGTAAGGTATCGTGTGTTCCCGGTACGTTTGTTCGCGGTGGTTCGCGAGCAGTGGCTTAATTACCGGCTGGTAAGCTAGCAGGCAGTGTTTGCGCGCAATTACGTAGTCATCGACCGCGCGGATCGTTCCCGGAGGGTGGTTAAAGACGATCCGGGAACGAGACAAATATTTGTCGGGAATTATTTGCTCTGGAGCGGGCAGTTTCGATTGCGTTCGCCGAAATCTCGTCGCGATTGGCTCGTCGCGTCTTGGAGCAATGGTCGGAATGGATGGAGAGGACGAAGGGTTGGTGGAACGGGGCGGAAGGCTCGGTTCCCTCGCGAATCGCGCGAGAATAGAGGGTAGAGAGGGATCGATGGTCGGCCTGCGGGAAGGAAACATCGGTGAGTGAGTCAGTCGGTGACTCATGCATAATTTATTTCAGCTTAATTAGCGAATGGCCGGGTCTGGCGCGGAGAAAAAACAACATTTGCCATAAATACGCGAGGGCTGTGTTATGCAAATGGTATCTAAAATTGTAAGAGAAACACCGCTCGGCGTTCCGTGCCGGCCTGCCGTTCTATCGATTATACTCGCCGCTCGAAATCGTTGCATACCTTTACGAGCGTAAATCTCGAATATGAATAGTCGAATAAAGCGGCTCGAATGCCGGCGCACGGTGTTCCACGCGCGTTTCACGCGTTCCGTTTAAATTTACACCGTGGATATCGCGCGGTGTTTTCCGCCCCCGCGTGAACCGATTCCCCGCTGCAGGAATCCGCGGAAATGGGGAATTTCGGTCGGGCGGGATATCGAAATTAGGTGGAAGACCGAGGGAAGAAGGGGAATCGCGAAGCGCTCGTTACGAAGCGGGTAGAGACAAACCGCGGCGGAGTTTGCGAGCTCGTGGGTTTTTCCAAGCCCCGAGGTGCGCGAGAACGAAAAGGAAGCGGCAAACACGCAGGGCCGTAAATCCGTCCGTCTTTCGCGAACTGTCCGCTGTGGATTTTCGAGCGAATTACGCCGCTGGTTGAAGGAGAATTAATACCGAGGGAAAGCGGGATCGCGCATAAATCACGGGCTGCTAGGGGTTACCGGGGTAAAGAACCGCGAAGGAAGCGTGTCCGGGAACGCGAGGTTGGCGGAATTCGCCAGGCGACCGAGAGTTACCGAGAGCCAGGGGGAGGGAAGTTTGGCCGTTGGCCTCTCGAATCGTTCCTAGACATTCAATACGCTCGGCTTGCCGCGACGAAAGCGCGCGGTCGCGGTGGATCCTTGCGGTTCTTATTAAATTTCACTCGGCGGCCGGGAGGAAGAAACGAGTGGCGTCGGTGAATCGGCTTTCGAACGGCAGCCTCGTCCTCGTTTGCTCGCCGACTCTGCCACCGACTCGGCCATCCATCCGAGATTTCGGCTCGCGATCCGAAAGGAGAGAGAAACGGTAACGAGGCGTGTACGGCTATTCGCTCGGAAACGTGTCCTTCCGAGGATCGATCGAGCGACGATCGAAGAACCGCGTAGTTTGAATAATGGAAGCGAGGGAGGTTAGCGTGCGGGGAACGAGGTAAAAGTAAAGATTGGCTTTCTGGTTGCAGCTTCGACGAGACGTCGATGGACAGCTGTCCGTTGGCGGCGATCACCGAGGGGAGGAGCAACGATTTGTCGAAGGATGGGAGCGAGGTGGAGGTGACATCGCTGGAGGAGGCAAAGACGGTGATAGCGGCGCTGCGAGCCAGACAGAGGGCACAGGCGCATCAGATGCTCGCCTGGCGGAGGACCCTGAAATTGCAGGTAACTCTCGGCGAACGATGCTCGTTGGGCCTCGTCGGGTCTCGTCGGGCCTCGTTGATCCGAGCTATTATCCGGTAAAACTCGCGAGTGGAATCCGAGGCCGCTTCCGGGACAGGCGAGACGTCTCGTGACGCTCGACTATTTCGCCGCGGAGCTCGCGTGACTACGGGCAATCTACGGTGTTCGCGGCGGTGCATCGGCGAAAAGAAGCCTCCCTCGAAATTTACCAAAGCTCCGCGAATAATCGCGAACGATCTCTGGCTGACCCTAGACGCGAGTCTCCGCGACTCGAAAGGAAGACGCAGCGGGAAACGAGGGGAACGGGGAAAAATGGAAATTGGGAATATCACGGAAGGGTGTTCGGTTCGGAGAGATGTTCGGAAAGATACCGACTCTCGGCGAGCCGACAGTGATCACTCGGTCCGAGGAGCTTTCGTTACCAGGCATCTCCTCCAGAGCCTCGGTAGCTCCATCTCTCCCTAAATTCTCTTCTCCTTCCTCCTCTTTTTAACCTACTCCCCTGGTTTCTTACACCGACGCACTCGCGATGCTCCACGCGCGTACCGATAACCGATAGTTCTTCGCGGTTCAGAGTCCGTTTAACCCCTTGTGTCGCGATCTATCAAACGCTCTACGATCCGTTTCTTTCCAGACAAACTTGCAAATGCTTCTAGGATCGAAACTTAAATTCGATAAAGTTTGGTACGAAACGTAACGCGAAGCGGTAATTCCTCGGTTAAGGTAAAATATTCGTTGCGTTGTTTCCATTTGCCATCACGGTCCGTTTAATTGGGAACGAATTACTTGTCACTGGTTCTCGGATCCACCGGGAACTTCTCGACAGGCGGATCATTCGGTCTCGCGAGTTTCTGGCGATCGCGGAGACGAGACCGATGAAGTTAGGCGCGCCGAATATCAACAGGCAGATTAGGCGGAAGACGAAGGCGAGAGAGCCCGAGATACGTGGAATTCCGTTAACAGGTGTCGATGAGCTGACGTTTGTTAATTAGTCAGTGTCGGGGGATGGGAATGGAATCATCGAGCTTGCGAGATCGGAAATGAAGCTCGCGCCAGCCCTCTTGACATTGGTGGAAAGCGGCTGAAGACGATTGGTCGGAGAAGAACCGTGCGGCGAACTGTCAAACGGAGTGGCGTCTGCGACCGCGACGGAAGAACTCTCGTGTTCTATGGATCGAGTGCACTCGGAGAGAGTGGAGCTGCTATTGCCGCTGAGATCCTCCGTTTAATATTAATGCGGCGAGAGAGCTGCGACCCTAGAAACGGGACGTTCATCCTGACTGGAGAGACGAAATTTCTGGTCCGTGCGTTGTCTCTTAAATTGCGGATCAGACGCGGCGCCAACGATCCTCCTCTCTCTAGCAGTTCCTTTCGCTCCAATCTCCTCCTTTTACGCTCGGTCCGTTGACTATTTTACTCGATCGACTGGAAAATCCGATACTCGTGCTGGAAAGATTGTCGAGATGTAATGTTTCGTTTGGAGAGAAAGGGGCTTGACAAAGTTCGACGTGTCTTAAACTTCGCGGGAAACCTTCTGCGAATTTTGCGATTTTGTATTAGGCGAACATAAGACGAAAGGAGGTCTACCGACTAAACTTTCGCAGTCTCGTCAAATTTGTAGCCTGTTTCGCGATCTTGTATTAAGTGAATGTAACACGGCAGGAGATCTATATCATTGGCAGAATTGCAGGAAACGACGACATTTCTTGGAATAGTTATAAATTAGTTATTAACTAGTCATTAATTAGATCTAAGTTAATTATAGTTTATATATAAGTTAGTAATAAGTAAGCTATATTCTTGAGATTAATGTCTCTGCCAGCAATATATAAATTACGAGGACTTGAGGTAAGTAAATAAGGTAAGTAAGGTAAGTATGGGTAAAAAGAGATAAGAGAGATAAGTGGGAGAAGCAAGGTAAGGATCGGTAAAGAAAGGTAAGTAAGGTAAGTATCGATAGAGTAAGAATGAAAGGCGAAATCGGTCGAAAAATACGCGTCGAGGCTGCGAGAGTATAGCCTCAGAATTCGCTTCTTGGAAACGAGGAGAATTCTTGGAAATGACGTCATTTCTAGGAATCGGTCAACGAGATACCTCCTCGCGCGTTCTATGTTCCTGTTACAAAATCGGCCAAAAATTTCACGGCGAGTCGCAAAAGTATCGGCCACGGAGATCGCGAAAGTTTTGTCCACCCTCGCCGGAAAAGTATTGACCGAGAAACCGCGAAAAATTTGTCCGTGTTGGTGGCAAAAGTATTGACCGTGTGGCTTGGAAAGATTTGCCCATGCTCGCGGCAAAAGTATTGTCCACGGTATACCTCCTGCCATGTTATGTTCTCCCGATACAAAGTCGTAAAATTGGCCAAAAATTCCGCGCCGACAACTTATCGGCCAATTTTACGACTTTGTATCAGGAGAATATAAGGCGATAGGAGGTCGCTCACCGACCAATTCCCAGAAATGACGTCATTTCCAAGAATTCTCGGGCAATACTTTCGCAACCTCACCGTGAAATTTTTGGCCAATTTTGCCATTTTGTAACAGGATAACATAACGCGATAGGAGGTCGATCGCCGACTGATTCCGAGAAATGACGTCATTTCCAAGAATTCTCGGGCAATACTTTCGCAACCTCGCCGTGAAATTTGTGGCCGATTTTGCGATTTTGTATCAGAGGAACATGACATGACAGGAGGTCGATCGCCGACTGATTCCGAGAAATGACGTCATTTCCAAGAATTTTCGGGGACAATACTTTTGCCGCTGCAGCGTGAAATTTTTGGCCGATTTTATCATTTTGTATCAGGATAACATAACGCGACAGAAGGTCGCTGGTCGGCCATTTCCAAGAAATGACGTCATTTCCAAGAATTGTCTGACCGATACTTCTGCAACCTGGCGTGTAATTTTCGACGAATATTGCCATTTTGTAACAGGATAACAGAACGCGATAGGAGGTGGTTTGTCGGCCAATTCCGAGAAATGACGTCATTTCCTAGAATTCATAACCTACCGTTTTAATTATCGTACTTACCTTACTTACCTTCCTTATCTTACTTACCTTACTTACCTTAATTCGGCTCGATACATATCTCGATACGTGTTATTGCAATTGATATTGCCCGCCCTTTATTTTCAAAGCTCAAAGAGAACATTGAAAATTAACAAGAGATGGAACATATATCAAACTTTGCGCGTAGCTCTTAGCTTGACATCATTTCCCAAAGCAAAATCAATTTTCCAAAGATTTTCCTTTGGAAAAGGATACCAATTACCAGGTCTCACCACGTGGAGGTGGCTACGCGTCGAGACCCTAGTGGCGCATGCCTACTGGCGTTATTCGAATCAAATATACCCTAACCTAACTTGAAGAGGATTAAGTTAAAGCGACCCTAGACCCCGAAAGGAATAAATAATTAAATAACCTGGTGTAGGAACGATTAAATCCCGAAAAACAACAAATAATTAAAAGCTAGGAGAAGAATAAGTTAAAACCCGAATTAGAGACGATTACAAGTTGAAAGGAAAGTAATTAAATTCTGAAAAAAATAAGTAATTAG
The DNA here is from genome assembly GCA_002201625.1 of Euglossa dilemma. Taxonomy (NCBI): domain Eukaryota; kingdom Metazoa; phylum Arthropoda; class Insecta; order Hymenoptera; family Apidae; genus Euglossa; species Euglossa dilemma. The sequence goes on from NIJG01000161.1 coordinate 1,273,262, forward strand.
ATCCTGAAAAGAATAAATAAATAAAACCTGAAACAAAAATAGAAATAATTAAAGGTTGAAGGAAAAATAATTAGATCCTGAAACAAAGAAATAATTAAGGGCTTAAAGAGAAATAATTAAATTCTGAAACAAGAAAATAATTAGATTCTGAAACAAAGAGAAAAATAATTAAAATCTGAAACCAAAAAATAATTAAATCCTGAAGCAAAGAAATAATTAAGGGCTGAAAGAAAAGTAATTAAAATCAGAAAGAAAGAAATAATTAGATCCCGAAGAAAATAAATGATTAAATCCTGAAAAAAATTATTATTAATTTATTTAAGGATGTGCGATATTTGTGGTGTGGACCCCACCAACATCAAAAAAAAAAAAAGAGGAAACAAAGTAAAAACCAAAGGAATATAAATCACAAAGATGTACCAAATGGAACAAAGGATCAAACGATAAGAAGCATTCGAATATTATACGAAATATTCGAATTGTCAAATAAAAGGAGTGGACTATTTGCAGCCTCACCACCGCAGGAAGAAAATTTTCACGTGACTCTTCTAAAGCCATAAAGCGAATGAATTGAACAACACCGAGTCGCCCTTATATAGCCCCCGATTAGCCGAACTTCCACGGGAATTTTTGCAAACTTTAGCCATTCCGTTTACACGATACGCATTTTTCATAAACCATAACCGCATTCGCGCGATAAGACAGCGAACTGACAGGCTGCTTGCTCTCGCAATACGAAATAGACGATAATTTCTTGCGAATTTTTCACTCGTACCGCTTTCACGATTACCAGCACGCGTCTCGGTGCACGTTACAGTCCAAGAGTGAAAGACAAACGCAAACAGCGCGATTTTGTCGGACAACCGCCGTGCGGCAGTTATTCAAATTTAAACAGGACGTTGGCAACGTCGGTGGAAACTCGTAAAACTTGGGCGGTCGTTTAATGGCAGCCTCTGGTACCGTGTACGAGTCGTGGATAATTCGTACGGGAACGGACAGTGAGCACGCGACTGTCACGTGCGCGGGACCAGCGTTCTAACAAACCGCAGAAGAAGCGTTTAATTACCTACCTAATGATCCGTTATTAGACGCAACGACCTTTTCGCGTGCCGCGCCGAGAAAATTTCTCCACGCTGCACACCTGCCTTTCCTTATCCGCCGCCAATCTACCCTCTTTCGCCACCCGCCTCCCTTCGCGCTTTCGCAAATTTCTCAATCCTCTCCGCTGCTTTTAAACCCTTTCAGGACGAATCTCATAAGGTGCATGGAAGTCTTTTGATTTTTCCGAATGAAAGTTGCACGGAATATAGCGAAAAATAATTTTAGCGTTGCCATCGATGTCGTAGATATTTTTTAATTCGGAGAATTTCCCTCGATTTGTTATTTTTCATCGTTTAATATACACCGAATGTGTCGTTAGCTTCTCGTTTCTCGTTAACTCGACAAGGTTGAGAATGGGATCTAAACTTCCAGCGAAGAGCAAAACTGAATCTAGCAACTAGTACAATTGCAAATGCACCCTGTAATCCTACGTATACTTTGCCTCGATAGAGTTTGCAATATCTGCCTCATAAACGACTGCAAACCTAACCGAAACCTCGAGTAGAATTTCCAAACGGAATCATCTCGAGAATCAAGCTCCAAACGAGCGAAAAACTTATCTTTTCGCGCGTATCTTTCAACGACATCTTGCACGTTCACGCACGATCAACATCCGGAAGAAACGCGAGAGAAGAACTCTCGGTGTCCGACTGCTTAAACGGAGCGACAAACGGTCCTTTTATTCCCGAGGCGAGTTCAACCGATTATCCCGGCCGTTTTCCGAAAGAAAACCAGCCACTCCGCCGGGAGTCCGTTGTCTGATCGAAGCTGAAAGCACGGTTTCGCGTTGCTTTTTCCGCGCGTACTCGCGACCAGAGTCTGCCGACGCGGCGCCGCGACAAAACCCGCCGCGATGCTCGTCGCTTGGCCGTTCCGTGGACTCCCGTTTCCACGACACAATGACGAACAGCGGACTCGCCCTTTCGCGGGGTGAAAAACCCAGGGAACGCGAGGGTGTGTGTTAAAGCTTCGCAAACCTGATCCACGATGAACGGTCTCGCGTTCCAGGATTCCGATACAGCCAAACTCCGATCGTTGAAGCGCGTAACCGTAGTAGAGTGCCCCAGTGTTTAATTTGCCCGTGGAAATATACTTTATCACGGGAACAATCAACTTTGCTTACGTTTAAACTTGGGTACGCGCGCTAATTGCACGGTAATCCGATCTGGCAGAAGGAGAGGACGGGAGAGCAATCGTCGCGCCGGCGAATACGCAAACAGATTTAAAATTCCAACGATAATCTCTGTTTAAGCCGTTAACCGGTGAGTTAAATTCTGTTCGTCCGATTTACGAAAAACTATAGCACCGTAGGTTACGATGGGTAAGAACACCGGGAAACGTATCATTTTTGAAGAATACCACGACGGAAAAGTCGTCGTGGCACGACGAAATATTCACGGAAACATTCAGAACGATTCCTGGAACTGCATCGACCGAACGGATAATAACGAAGTAAGAAGAATAAAGAAGGAAGTGGAGAAAACGGCGTCCGTTCGTTTCGAAGCTTTATCGCGTCTGGTCGTGGAGTTTTGAGCATCGAATCGACGCTGAGAGTTTTAGGTCTTCGACGCTGGAAAATTCTGCGTTGATCTTATTTCCCGCGTAAAACACTGGCGCGTCGAGATCGGACGTCGAGAGGGAGGATTTACGATGGTCTTTGCCGTGAGTTTAGGTTCGGCCACGGTTATGGCGGCTGGAAGCGTCGATGAAACGAAGATGGAGTAGGTCGCAGCCAGCTGAGGACGATTGTTCCAAAGGCGATCGTTCTTCTGCTCCCCGAGTCGGAAATAACAGCGCGAGGGCGGAAAAAATTGAGCAGGGAGGCTGAATGTTTATATATCAAGGCGTTTGCTCGGCGCCAGCGCGAAAGTTGGCACCCTCGCGGGCTGACTTTGTCGTCGAATCTATCCTCTAAAGTGGCTGCTGGCTCGCGATGAGGAATGGCTCCTAACGAGAGAGAGTTCGGTCCCCGAAACGGCGAGATTATTAGGAAGAAAGGACGCCGGAGATGGAAGTTTCTTGGCACCGAGCGACCACCGTTTCCCACTCTTTTAAATTCGAATAAAGTATCTCGGCGCGATCGCGTTAGCGTCTTAGTAACGTATCTGCTGCAACTGGTTAACAAATTTAAACCCTTCTATGCACGGTAGCCAGCGAAATATGTTCAACGCGAACAGCAATTTAATTTCTTCGAAATTAAAACGAAGGCAGTTAACTTGCAATTTCCACTTGGATCGGTCTGTTAAAAGTAGCGATTCACCGGAAATTAAATTGCTATAGTGGACATTGGATGGCGAAGCAACTCTCGGCCCGGATTGTCACCGCGCGCGTCCACGAACGATTGTTCGCGAATCGCGTGGAACAGAGATTTCGTGGTCGGTTGTTTGTTTCGTCCAAGGTTTACCGTTGTTAAGACAGAAAGGGAATATAAAGCGACGCGTTGCCAGAACGGAGGCCGTAACGCGGCCCAGGCAAACCCTCCAGGCCTCCTAATTAATTCCAAATTACGGTCAGATCGAAGATGCATTACGGTCAGGTTGAAAGCACGGTTCTGCACCGGCGCCACTTCCTCCCTGTCGATACGATCTTCGGACTAATTACGACGACCACGACGAGGACGAGCTGGCCGGGACGCAAATTTTATAATTACCGTCTCGCGCCGGTCTCCTCTTGCCGATCTTTTTATATCACACTTGCGTTCCTTCTTTCTTCCAACCGGAAGACCGTTGGAAAAAGGATCGTTAATCAAGCGATTCCCATCCGTTGATTATCGATAATGAGCCAGCGTGATTAATCGCTGCCGGCGACGGGCGGGGAGGGCAGGCCCCGGCGACTAGTACAAATTGCTGATTAATTCGACGTCGATAAAGCCAGGCAGAAGTGGCGCGTTTACCTCGGCCACGAAACTGCGCAGACCGCGGGTTGAACGCGCGATGATGCGATCGTTTCAGGAGGACCTCGTGGCTCGGCTGACCAGAGAGAAGGCCGAACAGCTCCGGACCCTCTCCTCCCAGCTGCTCCTCTTCGAGTCCAGGCTCTGTCGCAAGCAGAAAGAAATCGAGGCTAGTCTCGCCCAACGAGAGTCCATTATTCTCAGACAACAGAGGGTGATCCGGCAATTGCAGAGCAGATTGGCGGAAAGAAGCACCGGCACAAGGGATTCGCCGCCCTGCGACGCTCTCGACAGATTGGACAGCCTCGGAGACAGCGACAGCGCCGTCGTCCTCGAGGAAGCCGCGGACGATCTTGCGCCGCCGAGGTACGTGCTGAAATTTTACAACAAAAATTCCCTTCCTTCTATCTTCTCTCGTCCGTGGCGAGTTCGTCGTCGCGGTGCTCGCGCACCGACGTTCAAACGCCACGAGAACCTACCCCAAAGCGGCGTACAGGTGTACCAAGGACTCGTCTGTCTTGAGTTTGAACTTTGTCTGGAGACAGACCCGTAAGGAAAGAAAGAAAGTTGAGAATGGCGTGTTGGCAGGTTCCGGTCGAACATCACGGACGTGACGGTGATCCGCTCGGTTTCGGACGCGGTGGAGCCGTCGAGCAAGTACTCGTCGATGCGGCGATGCAACGGGTTCCTGAGGAGACCGGAGATCCTGGAGACGGTCTACTCGGTGGAGGAGGACGGCGACAGCGAGAACAACCAGGACCCGTCCGAGTCGACCGAGAACTCGGAATGCGAGGAAAGACGGGCAAAGAACTTGGGGAACGGAAAGGGCAGACTTCAGGATTTGTACGGCAGCTTCGAGAGACTGGCTCAAGAGGCGGACTCTCCGCCGAGCGAGAGGCCGAGAGACGAAAGTCAGCAGGCGCAGGTAAGGATCTCGAGGGCCCTTCGACCAAACCGACCACCATCTTCCTTTATACGCGCCGTTTCCTTCCCTCCTTCCATCGCTCTGTTTGCATACGCGCTGCACAGCGCCTCGAAATTCCAGTTCCGAGAAAGACCGGCTCGTCAAAGCGGCTCTCTTCGCGGGGGTGTACCAGACAAATTTTCCCAGTTACTCCCAACTTTCCCGCACTTTTCCTATTCGTCTTTTCCTGTCTTTTCCGTTCCGTTTCTCCCCTTTTCACCGATCCTCGGGTCGATGCAGAGCTTGCTCGGAGTTTAAGCGACGCGGTAATTCGTGCCCCGACCAATCGATCGATTTCCTTCAACGGAAAGAAGTTTATGTTAGATGTAAATTTTATTTCGAGAACAAAAACGCTTTGAGTTTTAGAGGAACGACGTTACTTCGATCGGTGCGAATGGCTGTCCGGATGAACGAATTCCAATTTCCCAGGAAAGTAAAAACCACGACGAGCTGAAATTCTTCCGATAAGAATTTCGAGGAAATTGCTCCGGAGGAAATTTTAATTCCTTCGGCAGATTTAACGCGACTCCCGAGAATTTTCTTTATCTTTATAACTAGCCGGGAGACATGGATCGTTGGTGGAGCCATATCCGTTCCTCTGAATAATTTTCGAATTAATATGCTTGACGCGAGAAATCGAGAAGGTCCTAAAAGAAATCGAGATTCGATCTCGGGACATTTAAGATTAGTAATCAGACACCCTAATCGCCACTATAAGAGGTTACTTGCGCTAAAGTTTCTTCGCGGGGATACTTTAACAGGATAAATCTACTCGCTGTGCAAAGCGTTTTTACTTCAAATTAACTGGTCGCGATATTTAACTCGTTAGCTTGGTTCGCTGAAAAATGAATTCATAATACGTCGCGTTACGAAGATCGCGTGAAAGGAAATTCAGGGTTCGAAAATTAATATCGAAAAATAATTTCTTTTCCACCGTGTCATCCAAGAATTTCCAATGTTCGTAATGCTATAGAAATAATGAAACCTGAATATAGAGGGGAGAATCGGTTTGCTTATAAATTTCGTTGTGTTTCAGGTCACGTACAACAGGGTAATGAGCAATCACCGATCAGTCACGAAACCAAAAGACGTAAAGTACAAGAGGATAAACAAAGCGAAGTCGAAGAGCTTGGAGGAGTTAAGGGGCCGATTAAGAAACTGGGTGGAGAAAGGGAACAAAATCGCTATATCGCTGGATCAATCTTACGCCTGAATCTGTACCTCCTGAAAGTATATAGAAATTCTTTGTAAACGGCGATCCCGATCGGTCGTTCACCGTGCTCGATTGTCGCGATCACCGTATGTATAATAACGACGCAATCGATATCGCGCGATCGATCGCCGTTTTATATATTTAATTGAAATTCTCATCGCTCCATGTGATATTTACTGTAGTGTGTCGAGAATGAATTAATTAGAAACCCTTACGCATCGCGGAAACATGTCGTGCGAGGACAATTTTAACACTTGTGATATATATAACGATTTTATGCTAATACGACCACGTTATCTAGTGATAATTATCGTTGCGAGTGCGAAACGGTGAAAGAAAGCCGAAGAAAAGAAAAAAGAAAACAGAAAAAAGAAAAAAAAGAAAAAAAGAAAAATATAAGAAGGAACGGAGGAGGAAAAGACGAGAGATAATCGAGAGAGAGAGAGAGAGAGAGAGAGAGAGAGAGAGAGAGAGAGAGAGAGAGAGAGAGAGAGAGAAGATTTCGCGAAAATTCGAGGATAATCTTTTCGAGTGGTACCCTTTCGGGTTTTCGCGAACGTGCATCGCCTGATTTTGTTGCGGCGTGCAATCTGCATCCTCGTGTGCTTTTCTTTTCCGCGACGCCGCGTGAATTACGCCTTTCCTTCTCACCGAGAACGAGTCTAAATGTGCACCACACGGATATAATAACCGTGCGATTTTTCTCGTCGTGAATCTTCTTCTCCCGCGAGTGAGAAGCCGCGTGAGGACAGGCGTTCGCGAAACCGTGAGTTCGCGGCCACGGCACAACTTCAAGATGGTTCTCCTTTCAATGGATCCCTTTTCGTCAATTACGACCATCGTGTACTATCGGTTGATCGACGCAACGCTTAATCGGGAACGAGTTATCGAACGTTTTCTCGCGAGAATTACCACACGCGTGATCGCATCGTCGATCAGGTCTGAGCTCAATTTTCTACGCTCTGTAAAAATGGATTAAGTACCGTTCATATATCGCTCTGTCGCCTCACCTTTCTCTCTATGTCTATACACACACACGCGCGCGCGCGCGCACACACACACACACAGACGCGCGCACGCACAGAAACACATACACGTACACGTACTTCGCCCGTGAGCAAGGAGATGAATAGAAGGGAAACTTTCGATGCATCGAATGCGAAGCTTATGTCGCGACACGATATGATCATCTTTCCCGCAACGTTCAACCAACATCCTACGTTTTATTCAGTATCGACGAATGTGCCACTCTACCCACTTTTCTATTAAGATTTCGTTGCGCCAACTCGCTCACCGATTCTATCGTTGGACTAATCGAGGCAACCGACGCTTTATACCGTAGCGAAAGAGAACGTGTAACCACGAAACCTGTGAAAATGCGTCGCGATAGTTCAAGCGGCGACGAAAAATATCTCAGCCCGACGACTATATTCTGTTACTGTCGGTTCCTCGATTAGCCTAGCGCGTGAATTTCTTTAGATAATCTTCGAGGTTATCTAATCTAATCAACTGGAGATAATCAATATCTATATATATCTATATATATATATATATATAAATATATGTGTATACGTGATGAATTCGGAATACGAAATGCAGCATGGATTATTTTTCGAGATTTACGAATGTCTCTGCGACGCGATTTAGAAATGTTCGTAAGACACGAGTCACTCTGTAGCATAATATTTTTTGATCGTTCTTTACGCCGTACCAACGACACGAACTCGACACCTTTATTTATTTACCGACCGCGCATCACGCGCCGGTCCTCTTAATCTTTCTATCGCGTTCTATCGAAGCGAGTAAAACAATCTTTGCGGGTACCTGTGTAATGTTAAAACTACATTGAACGTTTTCTATTTCGCCTTCCGTTCGCGGCCAGTTTATATATCTTCGGCGCATCCTCGAACGGGACAAGGGTACAAGAAAACTATCGACAATCTCCCAATTTTGAAAGAGAAAGAAAACATATTATTATTCTACTAGAGAGCAATCTACAGACAAGTTCTTTTGTAAATAAAACGAGATGATAAAATATTATCGTACAACGTAATAGCTGAACGTTTAAGGCTCTTCGAAATTCTGCAGGATTTATCGTGTAGATAGCTGCGTTTGCGGAAATAACAAATTTTAACGATAGAGAATCGAGTTTTATGTTCCTGTAGGCTGCATAACAGCCACCGAGAGATCTCGTGCATAATATATTTGCGCGCTTATAAATGCATATACTTATAAATAAATCGCATATAAATATATAAATATATATATATATAAATATACATAAACGAAATACTATATATAAAAATGTACTTGAGTCTATTACTAATGACGAGACGAGAATGAGAAAGCAAAACAATGCGAGCGGAACCAACAATGGTTTTTAGATGTTCCAATATATACACGTGAACAGATGCTACAAATGGTATATAAAGAAAGTCGACTGTCATTTTAATTTATGTAAACGATGTAACGTGTATACCGTCGCTTTCTTAGAAAATTAGTAAACTGCTACCGATATTAATAATTATCGCATTATTATTTTAATTATTATTAAATCTCAAATAAATTATAATACCAATTTGCTGTGTAACTTATTGTCCCTTACGAATTTCAAGCACGACACGTGGATTTACATATTTCCATCATTTCTATAATTTACGCTCTTCGTGTTCTTAATTACGACTAATATCACAAAGACAAGATGAAGATTTTTAGATGCAAAATATAAAGAAAAGATGCATCAAGTTTATCAAGGGTAAAAAAGGTTATACAATTTCAAGATGTACGTATCAGAATTACCATTTTGATATCGTTTCCAACCTTACCGATTTAACGTAAAATAAGAGCGTTCTGAATATCTCGTGCTATTTTAACGTCATTTTCAACATTACCGATTCGGTGTAAAATGCGATCGCAACGTAGTTGACGGTCGGAATTATGACTAAATTTAATCACTATAGGACAGACCTAACTATATTCTATAGTATTCGTTCTATATTATTTGTAACTTTATGATTAAGTTCAGCTTTAATTTAAAATTAAAGTTAGACTTAACTTTCAGGTACGAAGCAAAGTCCACCAACTTGTATTCTATATCTTCATCATGACGACATTCTGTGTAATTTATAACGTTAATTTACATATTTATAAAAATATTATACCAACTGAAGATGCGAAAACTTTTGCTGATCTATCCCAACTATGGCGCGCTTTGAACTCTATGCACCAATCAAATGCAATTTTGCGACCGCCTTCAAAACAAAACAATATGGCTGATATTGCGCACAAGGGAAAGTGAATCGGGATATGTTAGAAAAATTTGGTAGTTATAAAAGTCACAATTGATTTTTATTGCTGACATGATCATTGTACTGTTCCACGTGCTTTATCTCTTTGGCAAATTTGTATATCAAAATTATCGAAATAATAAGGAAAAAGCGATAAGCGATGATACGATTAAAACGACGACACAATTCAATATTTCTGAGAGAGATTACATGTTAAGAGATCCTGAAGCACCTCAGGATCTTGATCAAAAGCCTATAAAATTTTTCCCGCCGGCATATGTGCAGAGATATGTGGCTGTCTGCGATATACTTAGTGATAGAAAATACCAAGGAAAATTACGCAAGGTATTGTATTTCTACGTATACTTTCGATATATTTTAATTAGCTTTTAGATTTTTCTGTTATTGATAACACATTCGGTCGTATCGCTAATAGATATTTTACTTCATGAATAAATAGCAGCTATTTTTGCGCATATTCTAACATTATTAGCACATAAGTTGTAAAATGTTATAAATAATGATTCTTTTATCTTAACGTTTGTATATATAAATTTACACAATTTGCTTTGCTCCCCAATATCATAAAATTATTATAGCTTTTTTGATTATAGATTGTTGATTTTGGATGTTCAGAACTTAATTTTTTAATTTACTTAAAAAATACAACTGGTGTAGAAGAAATATTATGCGTGGATATTGATAGATCGCTATTAGAAGCTCATAAGGATAAGGCTGCTCCATTAACATGCGAATATTTGCACATGAGAACTACGCCTCTTGTAATTGAAATATGCGAGGGTAGTGTTACTCAAAATGACAAGAAGCTAGAAAACACAGATGCTGCAATTTGCATAGAATTGTGAGTTGCTAGTTAACGTAGCCAATTATTTTCAATTCTAGTTTTCAAATAATAGGAAACTAAAGTACAAATAGTATTCTATGAAATGTAAAACAAATATTTTAATACTTCAGGATTGAGCATTTGTATCCCGATGATCTGAGAGATTTCACTTATAATATTTTTGGATTTATCAAACCAAAATTAGTAATCATAACAACACCAAATGCAGAGTTTAACGTGTTATTTCCAAATTTTTCTGGATTTAGACATTCCGATCATAAATTTGAATGGACTAGACAACAATTTCAACAGTGGTAAAAAATATGTTTTTTTATTATTAAAAATGTTTTTTTTTTGTAATATACAATAGCTAATATATATAAATATATCATTTTTTATTAACAGGGCGGAAAATATTACTTTAAGTTATCCAGACTATATAGTAACATTTGATGGGATTGGTAAAGGTCCAGAAGGCACAGAGCATCTAGGATGTTCTACTCAAATCGCCACTTTTAACCGCATCGGTGAAAAACAAATTCGTAGAATTGGTATTAACGATTTATTTAAAACCGTAGCGAAACACGAGTATCCATTTCGTATAGACAATCGTTCAGACGAAGAAAAAATTATTGATCAGGCTACATTTTATATTAGAAGTTTATCGTTTCAAGACAGTGAATTGGAAGAGGAAATTCCATTAAAATTGTTGTTAGACATGTTAAAATCATTTTATATCTCTGAGAACAGGTTACGAACAATTTTAGAGGAAGCTGGTTGGGTAATAGAAAATCGTGAAATTGGAATGGTTGTGCTAGTACCACCAATCACAACCATATCTGATCAAAGTTCAGAATATAATTTATGGGCTAATGATTATTCTGATGATGAAGATGATCGAGGCAGAGAACCTGGACCACCTATAGATTCCAGATTTTTGGAAGAAGATTCTTTAGATACATGGGACAATGATAATTGGAATGAAGAACCAAGTATCGTTATCCCACAAAATAATTCTGTGCTTAAAGACAATACCTATCTCTTTGATGAAGAAAATGTTTTATTAAATAACGAATTGGAAACGATAGAAGATACTGAAATTCTTGAAGAGCAAGCTGAAATTAGCGCTAAAGCGAACTTAGATCCAATACCTAGTACAGATAATTTCAATAGACTTGAAGACAATGTTCCAACTACAGAATTTGAAAATACGAGAGAAAATTCATTTCTTTATGCGACATCGAATATGCAAGATGACGCTGTAACGAGTATTGCAAAGAATCTTAATTGTTCATTAAATATTCCAGCATATATGTCTATTTCACGAGCATCTACTTCACCGGAGCCGTATCTTTTACATGCTGTTAAACTGGATCAGCATTTAGAAAACGATAGTATGAGTAATCATTGGATGTTACATAATTCACCGAAACAGGGAAATATATTGATAAATAGCACTACAGATGTAGATATTGACCAACGCAAGAAATCGAAATATAATTTTAATGACTGTAATCATTTACACAATATATATTTACATACATCGTACAAAGAAGATGAAGATTCTGATATCGAACATTTAGGTAATAACACAAATACGAGTATTAATTATTTAAATCAGGATCAGATGCAAAGTGTTCAGCAGGATAATACCAAGTTAAAAGTTAATTCTCAACTACCAGATCATTTGCAATCTAGCAATAGTGTACCCTTTACCAGTAGTGCTCTAATAGAAAACCCACCACTGTTCAGTAGTTCACCAAAGATCGAAATTAAAGTAAATAGCATAGGTAAAAAGAGAAGATCTCTTGATTATAAGGAACAGAAACATAATAATAATTCATCGGAAATACAGAAATCTCAATTAACTATGCCTAACAGCAGTAATTTATTAAATAGTGATACTGCAGAACCTTTACAGGGAAATAATGATATCAAAGTATTTACTACAACAACCGTTAATTCAAGTGAAGTAGAAAAGTATCATAAGCAAGATATTTCCGTGTCTAAAGATGGCATAAATATAAACATCGAGAACGAATTGGTAAATAATTCCAATCAAGATACGCTTTCAAGTAGCGATACTGTGACAATAATTTCAACGTTAAATAGCGATAAAGAAGCGACAATGGAATTATCTGAGACAAATTCTTTAAGTAACAATTGCGACATTAAAAAAGATGAAATATTACAATTAAATGTTCCTGCAGTTGATAAGACGAAGTCAAATTCTTTGATTGCAAACAAATTTGCAAATGAAGAAAAAGAATTTTCTGTATTAAATATAAATAATATACAATCAGTAAATTACGATACAAAAATTCACCTAAGCGATCAACAATTAATGATTAAATCAGATTCTCACACGGAAAGTGTAAATGCAAAGACTGAATTAAAATCTGCATTACATAATTCCTATGATTTAGGAAACGTTAAGGATGTAAATAGTATCGAAATATGTCGTAATCATCCCAAAGATATTAATAATTTAGAAAGTATCTCCCTGATATCTAGCTTTAATATCGAGGGCACAAAAGATATTCAATCTACATCAGTATTATATAGCGAGAAACAACTTGAAGATGATGAAGAAAATCATAAATCAAAATGTAAAAATATCAATTCGAATATCGTGGAAGTAGTGGAAAGCATCGGGTTGAAATCTTCTCCAGAAACTGTGGAAACACCTCCAAGCAGTTGGTCTCCAGAAGTAATGGATTCCGGATATCCAAACTCTGCTTCCGCTCAAGACATAACACCGGAATACGATCTGTCGAGTATACCACAAGATCATATATCCGATTCCGAATCACCAAGTATAGCAGAAGCGCCAAGACTTGGAATTCTCGAAGTAATTGAAGTTGAAAATGGTGATCTTGCAAATAATAATAGGGATGGTGAGGGTAATAATATGATGGCTGCCGAATTAAATGATTTACAAGACTTACAACCCTTCATTCACGTACTTGAAAATGATATTGAAAATGAGAATGATATCTATGCTTTGGAGAATGGTTTTCCTTTATGGCTGTTAAGAATACTTAACATGGCCAACCCAGTTGATGTTGAAATACATATGCCAGATCATAGAGAACTAAGGTTTCCAAACGTAGTAGCTGGTAATTATTCCTTTGTTTAAAGTTTTAATAAAAACATATTAATATAATGAAATTTAAGCTAAATTAATGTATGATGATTTTTATATACGCAGGTAATAATGTAATGCACGTAAATATCGAACATGATGAAGGTTTTGATAGCAGTTCAGAAGAAAATAGTGATTTAGAAAATAATGAAATGCGGGATGACGTAAATGATGCCAATGAAAATGGCCTAATAAATAACGTTGAAAACAATAATGAAAATGCTTTTAACAGCGACAGTGGAAGTGAACAATGGGTTGCAGGCGATACGTGATACTGTTGAAACGCGAATATAGATTCCACATATCGTATTACAACATGTTTGCAAAATCTAAAAATATAAATTTGAAGGTAACTATTCTTCAACAATAACATCTTTTTTTTAAATAACTTATTTTTTTGGGTCTACTTATCATAAAAATAGTTCAACAACTTTATTGAGAAAAACTCATTTTTTTCCTCCCTCTTTTAACGAAGAAATTCGTTTCCTTTTTTTTTTTTTTTTTTTTTTTTCTTATTGCGCAAAAACAGAAATAATATATTCATCTTTGCATCCCACCTATTGTAGAAATCATGTTCCTTAGTAAACTCAAAATTGTATTTCAGTATCAGTATGTCTGTATGGAATTGCATACTATTAATACCATTTACTTGTTACTATTTGAGGCATTAAGACGTCGAAGTTAAAAAAGATATATATTTTCTTACGATTTTTAAGATTTCCTCGTCGTATATTAAGTACGTAAATAGAATTTGTGATTTGCTATTTTACTTGTGTATGATTTACAAGTCTATTATGTTACGGTTTTATCTATTTTTACGTCTATTTAATAAAATACTTCGTTATTATAATGTTTTTGTTCTATATTATAATCTATCTAAGACTGAAATAGTGGAACATATTTCCATTTTGATTTTGGACAAATAAAACATATCTTCGAAAGAAACGGTTTATCCTAATGTATTTTTATATTTTTTGAAAACTAATATTACTAACGAATATAAAGTTTTTGTAGTTTTAGAAGACTTACGAAGTAGAGAGATGATATCTTTCTTTATTTCAATAATAGTGGAATGACGTTACAAGGTGTACAGTGATACATACGTAGTAACCTAAATTTTTACATGACTTGTTAGTAGCTTATTTTTATATAACTTTTAATATTTACAGAAGGTATATCATTTGTTCCATATAAGATGCAAGATTATTGTTAGCTATTGTATGAGTTTCTAAAGTGATAATAAACTTGGTTTTCAATCATGTATACGTTAATGAATATACTTTAACAAAAATGAAATTAATCAAATTATGAAAGAAGAACAAAGAAATAATCGTTACCAATCGCTTCCGTAATCTTTACGATGCAAGACAATGGCACGATATAAATTACTGATACTATAAACTCAACTTGCAGTACAAGGAGTACAAAATAAATTAAACTGTAATTCCATCAAATAAATGGCACTAATTACAAAGCTAGATTTACAGTCTAAAATATCTTTTCAAACATACTCGAATATTTATCATTCGATCTTATTGTTCGTATGACAGAAGTATTTATTAAACATCTGGTTAAATTCTAACTTCAAGTAGTACCTTAACATAATTTATGGCCTTAGGTCTAATAGATATAGACTTCATCAAAAAGAAGCACAAATGGCAATTAAATATACTTTTAAACATCAAGCATATATGTGGCGTTTATCAATTTTAAACTTAAATAATCAAACTCTCCAAGGAAAAAGGAATAAACAAAAAAATATTTTATATCGTAAAAGACTATATCTAGTCTTCTGCCAAGTTATGTCATTGTATGTACAAAACGTCGCAAATCGTTTTGTATGATTATTACTAACACCGGCAGATAACAAAGTACATATAAAAATTGTTTAAACAAGTTGAAGTATGTTTTTTCATGTACTTTACGTTACTTATCGTGGTTTAAGGAGGGAGACTCGAGCAACAGACTACAAAAATCGATTCTTTTTTTTCTTTTTTTTTTTTTTTTTTTTTTTTTTTTTTTTTTTTTTTTTTTTTTTTTTTTTTTTTTTTTTTTTTTTTTTTTTTTTTTTTTTTTTTTTTTTTTTTTTTTTTTTTTTTTTTTTTTTTTTTTTTTTTTTTTTTTTTTTTTTTTTTTTTTTTTTTTTTTTTTTTTTTTTTTTTTTTTTTTTTTTTTTTTTTTTTTTTTTTTTTTTTTTTTTTTTTTTTTTTTTTTTTTTTTTTTTTTTTTTTTTTTTTTTTTTTTTTTTTTTTTTTTTTTTTTTTTTTTTTTTTTTTTTTTTTTTTTTTTTTTTTTTTTTTTTTTTTTTTTTTTTTTTTTTTTTTTTTTTTTTTTTTTNACGTGTATGATTTTGGAATGTCATCATAACAAATCCGTATAAAAAGTAAATGAAATTGCAGAAATAATCTGCTTCGTATAACCCAATTTATTAAATGTGGAATCTCTCATTTCTGCAGTCTGTTACGTTTGTTAGTTGCCTGAGAGTGCTATATGTATATGTACAGTAATTCTATAGTACCTCTATATTCCACATCTTAGACTAGTTTCATACAAAACGTAGTGAACTTATCGCTAACATCTATTGTAATCTTCTCTGCATCTCCATATGTGCCCTATCGCTTAATTAATTGCTTAATATAGGATTCTCAATTTCGCATGAAATCTCGTATGAAGACATAGAAATCAGATATCAAATAATATTCATAATTTACAAACCGAATTTAAGTAAAAATGAGTATACTAAAAAAAATTAACAAATGTCAACAAGAAATATCTCAGGATTAATATCAGAGGTGTAGGATAAAGCTGCCCTCGCTAGAAGCACACGATTAAATAGTGCACATGAGGAACCTGACATAACATATACGGAGCGTATATTATATAAACAGATCAAGTAGAATACTACATGTAATCATGGACGTACATTGTGTATTCGAATTTATGTTTGAAATAGGTCTTTCTCTTCTAATGTACGAATTCTTCCTCCAATACTCTGCCTGGTTAAAGTAACTTTGTTTTAATATACGTGTGTAATATATTATAATTAAGTTTATTCTTCTACTTGAAAATAGCCTTCCACGTTTAAACGTACACATACTCACATGTGTGTACGTACGTGCGCACACATTTTAATTCGAATACTTACTGCATCACACAACTTCTTTGAGATTATCGCGAGTCTCGCGATTACGGGAATGTATCAAGTGATGCATATCACCTCCGGGTGCACTGTCTCGCCTCAAATCTTTCATTAACGAAGGTGCTATTACTTCTCTCTTATTCGCTGCTTCTTTTATACTAGACAGCGTCTTACTAAGCCACGGCCAACTGTTTCTCGCTGCTTGAAGTTCGGAAGCAGTTGCATGTAACTGATGCGTCAAATCCTATAAAACAAGACCAATTCTTAGAGAAGCGAAATCCAGGACTAATACACTATATGTTTACCTGGTTTCTACACTCAGCTTCGACATGGGCTAGCTTTGTTTGCGCCAACTCCAATTCTAGCTCTCGCACTCTCTCCTGTACTCGGTGCAACATGGGGTCTATTCTGTTTTCTAAAGGATGCGCAATATCTGCTAATATATTAGACGAATCCATTATGCAGCTTCTACACTTTTCACACTTTGAAACTTTGGACTAGAAAATAAAGTAAATCATAAAATATCACCCGAAGAATCGACTTCAACGAATTCAACGTTCTTTGCTTACTCGTAATTCGCTAAGTGTCGTCTTTGCAGCATTGTAGTCGTCTTCTAAACGTTGACAAATCTAAAACGAATATTTCACCCATAATACTTTTTAATAGAGTTTATCCACTCCTACGATAGACGCGATTATTCATCTGTACTTACCTGTTTGTATTCTGCAATGATAATATTACTTCGTCGACTTTCCGCTTCTGCTCTTGCCACTTCACGTTGTAACATTTCTTTCACCTGAGCCAACTCAGCTTCTAATCTCTGTTTTTCTTCCTCATTGCGCGCTACTGTCCCCCTTAATTGTTCCACCTCGTTGCTATACTCATCCGCATTCTCTTGTGCTTCTATATCATAAGAAAATGTCGCTCGTTTAGCGTATACATGTTTCAAGCTACTGTAAATAAATTAGAATAAAATAAAGTATAAAGTTTGTTTGTATGTTTTTTCACTGAGATATTTAGAATTTTTCGTTCTTTACTATAACGATTACTGTTATTTCAGATTGTTATTATGTAAGAAACTTGTAAATACAATCTTACTCTCTATCAATGCCTTTATAGTATGGCTCATGATTTCAGTGAAACATTGAAAACGAATGACTTCAATGTAACTGGCCGACAGGCGATATCTTGCAAAAGCAGATACCAATGTCCCGCTATATACTCTCTGTGTAGAACATACCACGGCCAATTTTAAACTGCTGGCACAGCTGTTAACTAGATATGTTTGTTACCTGCTATAGCTCGCAAATGTACAGATAATGCAACTGATAAATGAAATTTCACCGCGTTCGAGCTACGAGAAACAGTAAATAAGTATACATTTTTAATTATTTATTTTACAATTCTAAGGTACTTTATATACACTTGATATTATCTAGTTTACTTAACAGAACGATATAATTTGTAAGTGTCGCGATAGTATACTTGCTATCCAAATAAAAAATTTTGATATTTGCGCTAGCGATTATGAAAGCGGTCTGAATCATATGTGTTTCATTTCGATATATAATTAAAGTTTCGCGCTCTAAATATATTATAAATTTAAAGAATTAACTACACCCTAACCAGTTCGATACTTTGCAACTTTGCCAAAAATCATTTTATCTTATTTTAATCTGAACGAATGCAACCCAAAAATACACGACAGTCATTTCCTTTGAATATTCTTAATTAAACCACTTCCGTAATTATCGACGCGTTTATTAATCCTTGTAAGCCTCAACAACTTTGTATACAAATTCTTGCCGAAAATCTTTTAACATCATAAAAGTACTACTATTTCAATTATTTTGATAATAATTCTCTCAAAGTATAATTTCTTTAATTATGCGATTAGCAATTAGTAAAATAAAAGCTATAAGCCTTTGTACCTTCATACTACTACTATATATTGCAAGCAATTTTAACTGAAGCAAAAAATGAAACTAAAAGTGTAAGGAATAGGGTACACACAGGTAAATTGACAAAATTAAAAACGATATTCTAAATGGACAATTTATTTCCAATAAGAAAAAGTAAATGTTTTTTTTCTTTATAAAAATTGATACACAAGACAGTATACAAAGCAGTATGGCTGTATAGTGCGAAAAGATGTTATTATAAACAACACAAGATTATAAAAATTTACAAATATTACAACATAAATAATTCAACAAAAAAAAAAAAAACTCAAATCTAGAACAATTTACATTGATTACAATTTTTAGAGAGCTTTCAGCTTATAACAAGTGATACTGATAATCTACGATTTGTTAGAGCATTTAGGAAAAAAATACCCGCATTAAGCATAACACAACCAATAAAAAAAAAAATATTGTATTTATCTTGCAAATAGTATAACATAGTAACATAACAATTATGATATTTCAGCCAGTTTACAGAATTTGACAAAAATTTAAGCTCTATTTACAACTGTAATAACGATACTCTTATTAATATATACTATTTCAAACGACACAATACCGAGTCGCAATAAACTTACACGATGATAACGAAGATTAGTATACATATATTTCATGATTCGTCAACTGGTTGAAATCTCATGCTCGTGAGTAATTATCATTGAATTTATATTTTATCAGCACATATACACAGCTTGCGGTTCCACTCGATTTGACAATATGTCCGACAAATTATACAAAATTGAGTGGAATACTATTCGAAAATAAAAAAATGTCACTAAAATCTCTATCGAGTATTTAAATTTATATTTTCTTCTTTAGACGCATTTTATCAATATATAATATCTGCGATATAATTTTCCGCATAATATTATAAGTTTGTTCATTCAACCACCACCCGTTTTGTGCAATAAATTATTTTTCAATAGCGTGAATTATACGGTAAATTTCAAATATTAGTAAAATCAAATATTTTTGTTCAAAGATGAACTATTCATCGAATAGCTAATTTAAGAGACCAAATGAACATAGTTCGTGTTTTGGTATATAAGCATAGAATTGTGACATGCAAATGTAAAGAGTATTTGTCCCATAAAAAAAGAAAAATGAAAAAAATCAGCAATGTTTTTATGAATGTGATGTATCTTTCCTTTCACTTAACAATCAATAAAACACTGCTAATTTTCTTAAAAATTAAGATTAATTAAAAATATATATTACTTTGATTTTCATTCATATTCTATATTCTGTTGTAGGAAATGTAAGGTAGAAATTTCGATTCTAAAATATGGCAACGAAGAAGAACATGTAAAGCTTCGATATATAATAAAATTAAATTTAAAATCGGACAGATTTTCTCGATTTTATAAAAATTGTACGTGTACAAAAAACATTACCACATTTTGCATGGCTGTTAGATGTACAAATACCAATAAATATTTGTGTTATTCAAACATAAAATATGAAATTACCTTTAAGTGTCATAAATTCTGCTTCATATTTCTTCAGTTTCTTCAAGGTAACCGAACAAGCTAATTTCATGACATAACGCGATATTTCTTCGTTTCGGCAACGTTTAGGCAAATGCACTCGAAAGTATTTTAATATACTTTCGAAGTCTAGTTGTAGTAGTTCTTTTTTGCACAACTATGGAAACATTTTTTTTCTTTTCAGCAATATAATTCCATAAAAATTCTTATAAATTACAAATGGGTGCTTACCATTAATAATGCCAGAGCGACTTGAAACAATGTATCAAGTCCTTGTAAAAGGAATACATCCAAGATATGGAAAACAAGATAAAGTGGAAACCTGGCTGTAAATAGTGTTAAAAACCATTGTGCAGCGAACATGTGTGTTTCTACACCGCGAACGCAAAAGTGTTTATAAAGTTCTGGCAGCTGGTCCTAAAAAGTCAATAATTATTAGAATAACTATTATAATTAATCTAATTAACCAAAACTTATTACAAACCTCTATTAATCGGTTAAGCTGATAAAATCTCATATGAAGGTTGTCAAATCTATCCTTATACAAATCTCTTAGACCATAATCGTACATTAACTTAACCAGAACACAAAAAGCTTGTTCCTCCGGCATCTACAAGAAATACCTAATGTTTTTCTTGTCATTAAATAACCTAATAAATTACTACCATAAATGTAGATATTCTTCTTACAAAATATTAACCATTGGATGACATCTACTTACGTGAAGCAATAAACTAGCAACTAAAAAACTAAGTCCTTGACAATATCCAACTTCTTCATCATACACCGCATATGCTTTGCTTATTCTGTACAAAGAATCTTGACCCAAACCACCTGTTTCTTTGAAAAAGTCATGGGCGGGAAATGTTCTATTAATATCTCTTAAAATAACGCTCTCACAACTGCTCTCCTGTAGATATAACACGATATAATTATCATGCACAATGTTTTTCGTACATCGTTGTATTTACCTTAGTAATTAACGTTCTATATCTATCCATCATTTCTTGTGAATTATCACAATTACTTAAACGTTGCCATACTTCTCCGCGTAAAGCTTCAGGAATGCCTTGTTTCGTAAGTTTTATGAGAAGTTTCGGACGTTGTTCATTAACTTGCCAGCTATCGAGTACTTCTGCCCAACTAGCTAATTCGTCTGCAGAGCAATCTTTTGATACTTCCCCTGTACCACTTAACATTGGTTCATCTCCATCTGTAAAATGTGACAACATAATTAATATATTTTTTGTTCTATCCATTAAGTAAAATGACTCAGCATATATTTTGAACCTGAATCTATCTCTTCTTTGGGTGTAAGTGTGTCAATGCTAGTCAATGAAGGAGATCGAATCAGTGATGCTAAGTTAAGAGCAAGATTTAATCTGTTTCTGTCAAGTTCTCCCGAAGTTTCTATACTTTGTACTTCATAGTGAACTTCCGTACCATCTCCGGGTATTATCTAAGAATAATAATAAATAGTTATAAAAATGTATGATAGTACGACGAATAAAAGCATACAAAAATTTTAAATATCTTACTTCTTTCGAATTAAGGTAAAACTGTTGTACAAGATTTCGTTTATTAAAATACCAAAATCTTTCATTTTGTGGAAATACTTTAACTAACGTTTCTATTATGAATCTAACAGGTTCTCGAATACCACGTATTACTAAATCAACAGCAACTGTCATATAAATTTTTCCTTCTCTCGGGGTTTCAATGTTAAGAGCTTCCAAGGCTGGATCTGCAGGATCCCAGTGTCCGTATATATTGTAACATTGTTTATCCTGAATTAGCGGACCAGCATTGACTTGCTAAAAATAATATTTCGTATTATCAGAAGGTAAAAGATATTATAAAATTACAAATGTTCTATTTCTTAAATATTCGATTTTACCATTTCAAGCAGACGCATATCACTATGTTTAACATTTCGACCAGGACTAACAAGAACACCAAAGCATCTTTCAACTTCAAGAGTAATTCCTCCTTCTTTGCTAGATACTTGCTGAATACTTAAATACACTTGTTTAGATACATTACTTCGAAGCTTGAAATAATTTCTATCCTTAGGAACTATGCTGAAACCTCCTTTTCCATCTTCCTCTTTTATTTCCATTGTTACTTCAAAAATAAATACTCGAGAATTAGTTTTTTCACTTCCAATATTGAAACCATTGAAATCACTTCCTGTCAGAGAGCTTGTCATTGAACGTGGTATTCTGTGAAAGGCTTTGGAAAAACAAGCAGAAACTTGCCCTACCTATAATGAAACGCATTTATATAATTTGATTAAAATTTTATAGTATTTTATAAAAGTGCACTGAACATACTGCTTCTGGTATATCACACCGAAAAACATGACACTGATAAATGGCAGATTCCAATGTATCCCCATGTGACCATGTAAAAGCAAAACAAGCTGCACATGGACCAACACTTTCACCACGTGCATAAAATAAAATTCGTTGTACTTCATAATGTGCAATTGGCTGCTGAGTAGCAGCATCATACGAACTATTACAAAGATATTAATATATGACTTAACATGGAAAGACATGTTATGGTAATTTCCATTATTTATACATACACAACAGAGCCTTGAGAACTACTAGGCACAGAAACAGATACTTTAATTCCCAAATTAGGAGACTGCTCTGCATTTAATATATTCATATTACGTTGTATTTCACATTCTGATTTTGGTGCATTTATTGCTGCTGATCCCAGATAAGTTACACCATTAAAAATAGTACATTCTTGCTGAACATGAGCCAAGGAATTTATTTCTAAAATATAATAAATATCGTAATTTGTAAAATATCTTTTACGACTGATTGAAATAAATAACAATTTGTACCTTCGTCGATATAATCTTCTGGTTTCATAATATCCTGCTTTTCGGATGCAACCATGCAAGAGCTTACATCATAAAATTTACTTTGTCCTAGTTTTTTAGATTTTGATTGATTTTGTTGCTGCGCACTGCTCACAATTTTATACTCATTGCTTTCCATCTTTGAATCTTCTGTCAATACCTATGATTTTTTATCAGTGACTCAGATAATTATCGTTATCCAATGGGAAAGATATTGCAGATCGAAACTTATTGCTCCTAGATATTATAAATGAGTGCAAACCTCGCGAAGATTATTTTGAAGATCTTCAAAATTGCCGTTGTTGGCAATCTTTAACATTGGTGGTTCAATTAGCGTTTGTTGATGTTTTCCATTACCTCTGTCATTTACAAATTCATATTCATCGCTTGTCGCCACTGATTCCATTGATTTAACACTCATGCTATCCTCCATATCTATGTCTATAACATAACACGTAATGTTTCATTTTTAAAACAAACAAAAATAATTTACGATAAATATATATATATACGTGTGTGTGTGTGTGTGTGTGTGTATACGGGTGTGTGTATATAGGTAAATATTGAGTTTTATATTTTTGCATAATCATTATATACATATATGCAAAAACACATATCTACCTTAAAATTTATTAAATGGTTATAATAGAGAGAGAGAGTAAGAAATAAAACTGAGAAATATATATATATATATATATTCGATCACTGTTATATGATACAACTAGATGATAAATTTAAAGATAAAACTAACTGCACAGTTACTATATATAAAATATACATAATATTTGCATTCTATTTATGGAATGACATGAAATCAAAAAAAGAATATGCTTCTCACAAATGATTGCACTTTACTCACTATATTTCTCAAATACAATTTAATTTCTATCTTCAATAGTCAGGGAAGACCATTTGAGTAATAAATTCGATGCAAACAATCGAAGTAGATGGGAAGAATTTTCACTTGTGACGGGATTCCCTAACGATCGAGCGTCAACCTCATAATTTATCAGTACGATTCATTTAAATACGAACAAAATAATTCACTGAATCGAGATTGGAAAGCAAAACAAGCTTCGCGCGTACAAAGTTCGACACGACGACATCACTAAAAGCACACTAACTCGAATTCATAACGTCGATTTGGCTGTCAAGTATTTCGGATCATCTGAATTGC
The DNA here is from genome assembly GCA_002201625.1 of Euglossa dilemma. Classification (NCBI taxonomy): domain Eukaryota; kingdom Metazoa; phylum Arthropoda; class Insecta; order Hymenoptera; family Apidae; genus Euglossa; species Euglossa dilemma. Next base: position 1,297,354 of record NIJG01000161.1, read on the forward strand.
ATTCTTAAGCGGGCTGATTATGCCTTGACTTTCGCTGTCGTACGCTGTTAGTTGTTCGCTTTTATTCGCACCCCCAATAAAGAACAGAAATTACCCTCGCACTGAATCCAAAATTTGAAAAGGCACCGGTGCCTCTTCTTGCGTTATTGTTCATTAAAGCCGTGGACACACCCCGATTCCACGATCCACGCATCGATCTACCCACGTTTAAACGATTTATTCAAAGTATCGACGAACAATTACATGATTTCACTGGCGTTAGAAATAATTTCGTTTGACAGAAAACGCAACCTTGGCGTCGGCCATTCGAGCACTAAGGTCCCGGAAGTCTGCTTTGTTACGATGAATTGCGGGCGAACCACCTCAGAGCGCGCAACAACTTCGAACTAACTTTAGTTAACGTCTTGTTATGCAAATTAAGATGTTTTCTTTTTAATCGTATTTACAATTTTCGTCTCGCGTTATTGAAAAAAAAAAAAAGTTACACATTTTCCTTCGTGTAATGGATTTGTTTGAATTACGCGAAATACAAATGGTAAACGTAAGGTTTTCAATCTTCGATGTCATCTATTTTCATATTAGAAAATAATAATAACAATGACAACTCGAACGATGAGAATATGTATCACAAAATTGCAAAGAATCTTTGAATTCTATGGTTTACCGTATATCCTTTTGTATTTAGTTAAAACATTTTGTAATTAAACGTAGCTACGACTTGTCTATGCGAATAAAGTTACACATCCTATTCGTCTATAAAATTTAATAATAAGTCTAATCATGTTTATACCTTTATCGTTATATGACACGACATAACGTTCGACTACGCAAATAATACAAAAATTACCAGTTTTCATTGAAATTATTTTACAAGTATCGCATACAACGATTCTGAAATTAGTTGATTTTGGCAATATCGTATAATACTTGAATTTAGAAATTATATAGCTTTCTCTCTAAACATGTGTTTCGATTGGAGAAGATACCGTTCGTTATTATCGAAGAAACGGAAGTTATTCGATGCTAGTAACAAAGCGGTGCAAAACCATGCCGGAAATTCTTCTGGACGTCGAAACGGTGACCAATCAGGTCCCGTGTCTCGTTCGCTCCGCGTTAATCTCAGAGCCAATAGAACGTCCTCTCGAGTATAGTTTGCAAAGAATCGACGATAGGTAGAGTTACCAACGCTGGCGAATGAGCTAGAGTCGAGACGCGTCAGTTCACAGACGACCTCCGTTCCGTCGGATGTGAGGAAACTTTTTTGTCTGTTAAATTGTCGGGTTCTCGCATCGAGACTCGTAATTTCGTGGTTTTCCGAGGGGTGAGTTTGTAATCATGAAAAGTGTAAGAATGTGCGAGGTCGGCTAGCATCGATAAAAGCGGGTTCGAGTCGAAGACGAGTAAGTACAATTCAGGGCTGATGACTTTTTTTTTTTTTTCCTCCTTTTTCGAAACAGGCGTCGCATATATCATTGATAATTTTCCGGCCTGTCGCGATTTCGTCGGTGTTGGAATATTTTCCGTCTCCATACGTTGCGCGATCCGATTGATAGGCGAGATGAAAAAGTCGTGCAGTTGTTGAAACGTCAACGGCGAGATGAAAGAAGAGGTTATAAAGTCAAGACGGAAATTGTCCTGCACCTGCCATCATGAGGCAATTTCTGCGAAGCATCGAATCGTTGTCTTTCCAATCGTTCCCTGTCACGATGCATTTCGTACGCTCAGGTTACATCTCGGAATTCGTAAATACGTGGAAAAAACGTTATGACACTGACGGCCGATCTCGTCGAGTATTGTTTGCATCCACTCTGAAAAAAAAAAAAGAAACGGGCTATGTACACTTTACCGATGTTGTGCTCTGTGTGTCGCGGATAAAGTTGTTTGACAGGGGGTGGAACACGGTGTATCGTTACGAATCATCTAGCGGCGAATCCGCAAATTGATATCGCCGAATCTGTCAAGACCGATGGGCGAACCAATGGGAACGATATATCGCTTGTTTATTCTTGCATAATTTTATCTTTAGAAAAGCTCAATGTCAGTTCGGAAATGTCATCGCGATTATTCACGCGTCGTTTCTAGCCGGCCACGTTCTTTCTAGCCCCGAAAATAGCCGAAATCACTTCCGTACTGTGTACCTACGCGATTATCATTTGTTTCGCGCTTTTTCCCGCATACTCGTTTCAGAGGTTATTCGGGGTAAGAGCACATTCGTCTAGCATTCTCGATAGTGTGTGCACCTCGTACGGTTACATAAACGCGGCGGTGTAGCAACACGTGACAGGCAGTTTGTTTAAACAAAATACATCAGTGGAAACGCGAGCGGCCGTGTCATTAACGTGGTGCATGGGGAAATAAGACAGGTAGGCGAGATAACGCAGCTAGTCGAATTTTCCGATACCGAATCGGCGAATTTCCCGACTTTTCTATCACTTGTACGACCCATCGTGTACTTGCGGCATCGACGGTTGCGCGTAATTATGAAATTAAAAGATACCGTCTTAATTCGCGTTTCTTTTTCTTCTTTTTTTTTTTATCTGGAGCTGTGTGTTATATCATCGTAATTACAAGGAGGATCGTATCTGGCAAATTGATAAAATACGCGTAGACAGGTAGGTTTGTTTAACCGAATTCAGAGAGACGCCAGTCTTGTCCCTCGTTCGAGCTCCATTTTCTACAATGTCTTCCACCTGTAACAGAACGTCCTATATTTTTCTCGCGTTTGAAGTTGCCGGACAGGCTCGGTCATAACGTTCTTGATCGGTAACCTCGACAACTGACTACGAATAGTTTTAATACTTTTCTCTCTTCTCTTTCTATCGTTGTGTATTTATAATCGTAGGAGAATTAACAAAGGGTTCGTGTCAAAAACCATTCCTACCAATTTCTTTTAATCTGTGTGCAATAAAGTAACGACGTACCGTGATAGTTAAAAGTGAGGTTAGGAACAAGGACTCGGTATTGTAAACATCGATGTATTTCCCGAATTATAATAGAAATATCTACGAGATTACAAATTTTGATGTAAGATGTAAATATGAGATTTCTTTAACTCGAATTATTTTCCACATATCGAAGGATATTATTCTCTACTCGGAATTCGAATACAGAGCAACCCGACCTCTGCGAGTCGAACTTTTCCATCGCTGCCTGTATAAGTCGAAGAATCGTGCGAATCGATATAGCGAGGTATAACATAGCGAGCTATATATCGATCAGCAATCTATTAACAGATCGACTCAAACTAATGTTACGTGCTTTTTCTTTCCTCGAACCCCTGCTTCGTTCCTATTTCTTTTGCTCCAAGATTTTCGATAAATCGAAATTTCTCTAAGAGGTATCAATATTTTTCCCGATATCTTCGTCGACTGCCATATAACACCAACTTTTCTTGGTATGAAACTATATCTATAACCGTATAGACGATCTTTTCTCGCTGAAACACATCGATTTGAAGTTTAAGAACGGAATTATCGTTGGATAATTTCATTATTTCGAAATCGCGGCTAGGCGAGGATCTTGGCCGGTTATCGGGGATTAATCTAGAGCGTGTGCGAAACGTTAATTGTTCGCGGTCGTTATCGGTGACGCATCGATAAATCGAAAATTACGGTTTATCTTGGATCGATCGGCGATCGAGGAGCTTTGGTCATTCGGCACGCTTACGTGGAAGACTATTTACCGCGGAGATAATGGCAAGGCTCGTGGAATCGAAGAAAGGAAGTCTCGGCCTCTTATCTTATCGTGCTAAATTAAAACGCCACCTCGCTTTCCACCAGTTATAACGATATTCTAATATCGTTCGCGGTGAGCAGTGCAACTTCTTCAACCTCTCTCCTCGATTTCGGTGCGTCGCGTTCCCTGGTGTTTCAGCTTCTCTCGTTAACCATCGCCGCGTTGCGAGCTTTCATCCGCTCTCGGGTGCGTCATCGTCCTCCTCCGATCTAGGGATTACTTTGCCACCGTTCGAGATGTCGTTCGATCAGCATCCACGCACGTAAGTTTCCATAGGACACGTGGAACGTGCCGGAAGGGGCATTAGTTTCGCTCTCAACCCTCTTGCTGCCGAGCAATAACGTGTCGTTGCACAATGGCGTCGACCGTACGTTTCGCAACAGAGTTCTCGTGCAAAATAAGTTTATATCGCGTTATAAACGATTCGATTTTCAGGAGTGTCGCTTTAGATTTCACAATTCTCTACTAAGAGCCCCGTCGAGCTACGTCGGTCTGGTTTACGCTAAGTTAGCTAATCGCTTATTTTTCAATTGCTCCTATCGAGATACACGGGCCGATTGGTCGCCGTTTCCGCGAAGCTTATCGTTTTTTTTTTTCTTCAAACAATCAACAGTTTTCGCCTATTTGGATCGCTTTATCTACCGAGATCTGAACGAACTTTTTGGAAATTTCGATTAAAAACGATTGCTCGCGTTCGCGAATTTGCTCGTTCGTTCGTTTTATCTCGAGATAGATTAGCGTTAAGAATTACGATAGATCGACTGGTAACGTTGGGTGACTTTGCTGTGAATCAGGACCTTGGCAGCTGGTCCCTTAACTCGGTATTAGCCCGTCAACTCGGTATTAGCCCGTCAACTTTACACAGTGATCAATTTTTCAGGGTCCATACGAAGCGAGTAACAGGGGATGCACACCCTTCGTCATAAATATCAGGACACTTAGGAAGGGTTGCGATTTCGAATAATTTCGGCAATTACCGTGTCGTTTGTAATTGGTTATCGACGTAAGAATTTATTTCAAGCGTGATATAAAATTCCACCTGATCAATAATTGCGTTTCCAATCTAATTTTAGTCCTTTTAGAGGATTCTAACTCTCGAAAATAGTTGCTAGACATTTTTCCCACTTCGAATGTCTCGCGAATGGATAATCGCGTCGCTGAAACGAGTCAAAATTTATCTTAAATTCAATTAAACCCCGTGTAGTATAACAACGAGGTCAGCTAGCTGATCGTGACTTTTTCATAGCAAATCTAGCAAAGAAGTATCGCTTAACGCGAAATCCACGAAGATTCTAAAAATTTTGGTAATTTTATTCCGGACAAGGCGGATATATCGTGACCAGCTAAAATTAAACGCCTCTCCGGTGCACTATTAATTATAATTAAATCACAGTGCAAGGGGTTAAGCATCGATCGAGTGCTTCGACACGTAAATTTGGAAAAATTGTAAATATGGACTCGATCGTTTTATACGGAAATAAGGTTAATACGGTTAATCCGTGAATATTTAATTCGCTCTACATCGATTATTCGCTTAGTTCGCTTCTACTTTCATTCGCAAAGTCGAAAGTGAGCGAAAAAAATAGAAGACTATCGTACAAATCACTTTGGAGATCTCGATTTTAACGCTAAACCTGCCACGAGCGATCGAATGACGTTTACGTAGGAGGTCATTACCCATATGGACAGCATCCTTGGTACGAATGAACGAGAAACGTAGATTGCATGGGAACATTTAGGCCGTTCCTCGAAAACAAGCGACAATAAACAGCGGCCTCGGGTTTCGGCTAATATCTGAAATGCGCGCGGAAGGACAAGTGACCGCGTGCGAGAGGATCGTATGAATGCGGTGTATCTATGTCACTATCGAATGCAAGTTTAGGAAACGAACGAACGTTTCGGCTACGTGACCCACAGAGCGAGGATACCTGACGAAAGGCAGGGACGAAGAAGAGCGCGCGAGTTATGAAAGAAAGACGTTTTGGGAGGGCGTGAGCGATTAGCTATTAGAACACAGTCGGAATAAATCATAATCCACGTTATTCTAATTTCCAACGAATGATCGAAATAAAAAAAACGTGCCGAGGAATTAATTCCATTACTTCGTTACTCCTACGACACAGTGACGAATTATCAAACGTTTCGTTAAAGAAGTCTAGAGAAATAACAATCATCCGCAAATTTCCAAAGAATGATGGAAATAAAAGAAACGTGCCCCCTGATATCGGTGACCATGATGACCGAAGGGACCAGTGACTACCATGACAGTGGACGCGTGGAGAAATAATCGATGACGGGGTCATCAGATGAGAGTTCTTAGAGCGTCGCGCGAGGGTTGGCAGCGACGTCGGAGTTATCAAGGGGGGTAGTTGAATAATGGGTGGTCGGGAGAAGAAGAATGGCGGGTGTTAGGCGGTGGCCACGGGCACAGAGGCCTGCGGTCACCTACTTCGCAAGCCTGAAACTCGACTCCAGGAAGAAGCGCGTTCATTTTCGCCATGCTCGCGTTCCCAGCCGCA
>NIJG01000161.1:1303712-1451882 GCA_002201625.1 Euglossa dilemma
GGGGATCCTATAGCCTCCGAAGTCGCGTGAACGTGCCTATTGAAAATGTCGATAAAGGTTCAGTGACATTCGTTCGCGAACGTTCACCCGCTGTTTGCGCGCTGTCGATTTTCGTTCCTCCGAGCCCCCCCCGTTCGCCAGCCGACGCCATTCTTTCTCTATGTCGTTGATAAACGTCTTTGGATTATGTTTCTCTTGCGCTTAACTGCGCAGGGTATCGATCCGCGTATCGTGCCGGTGGATTTTTCTATTTCACTCGCGAGCTAGCCAGCCGAGGATATATCGCGCAGGTGTACGACAACGTTGTTGGCAACCAGGCTTGATAATTTTCCCGCATCCTTCTTCCGTTTGTTTCCTCATTGAAAGATACGCCGGTTAAAATTGTTATTTTATCGGTAGTTTATTTATTTATCGGTTAATCGAACGCGAGTTCGCACTCGTCCCGCCGTTTCTCGAATCTTTCGTTCAACGCGTTAACGCGTCGCATTCTCACGCTGAAACGCTGAAATTTCACAGCAAAGTCAGACTGTTGCTAGCAAATCACGCGTAGATGACGGAAAGCAGGTATTTGCATCGAAGATAGCAAAGGAATCAAGAGAATCGTAACTTCCACAGCGATGGCACGCTGGTGGTTGCATATCGCACAGGAAGACACGAGTATTTTTATCAGGAAATTAAAGTAAAATCGTTGCAAGTTGTATTCTTTCGATTATGGGCTCATTCCTTAACCGATTGACCACCTTTCCGATACTTTCGTCGCCCAACACCCGAGTTAAGCTGTGTTTTTACAGGATGAAATTGGAAACAGGGTTTAGGCGAGACATTCGTCCGATTCTCAACTTTAACGAGTATTTGGCGGAAGGTTTGCGAATGGTCGCTTTGTTTCTCAGCTTCGGCAATTAAGACGCAATTTGGGAACGAAAATTACTCGGACGAAAAAGGGAAATTGACCTTCGCGAGTCCTCCACGCGTCCACTCGCGCGAGGAATAATTAGGTTTGTCATCTTACGACTCCCTCGCAATTATTCAATTCCTGTTTCGAGCAGTTAAGGGGCAATTTTTATTTACGCATTAAAATCCCGCATTCCGTATAGCACACGGTTCAGCCTGGATAAATTGACATCAACCGTTTGCACTAGAGATTTAATAAAATTCGAAAAATTGGTATTTATCGACGTATTAAATTGAAAACAACGCAACGGCGCGTGGAATGTCGAAATAAAGCAACCGTGCGCGTTAGTTTCTACGCGATCTCTTATTTATCATTGCGAAAAGTATCGTTGAACGTCGACTTTACAGCGAAACAGGAAAAGTCTTCCAAGTACACTACTACCAATTGTAAAATTTTACCGTTCGCTCTGCTCGAACTCGAAGGATCGCGGGTCGAAAATCTGTTATTAATTAAACGAAACGAAACGAAACGAAACGGTAATAAGACAGCTGGATTATAACAGGATAATCTGGATGATAATCTCACGCACGTTACGCGTTCTCTCGTTAGACACAGACGATAAAAACCAGCGGGATCGCACATTTTTACGCACTCCTCCACCCCGGCGAGTCTGGATCAGAAATTGCTCGGGTTTCCTTACTCGCTGCGTTCGGATCCGGGAAGATGTTTAATTAATCGGTTGAGCGCAGAAGAAACGGGAACAACGCGTCGACCGGTAGCTGTTTTCGGGACCCTGAGTCTTGTTCGCCGGCAGTAAAAGGGTTAAACACGCGTTACGGGTCGGTGACTGTGGTGTTAAATAGAATTTATCGGTAGTAAATTGCCAGCAAGTGGCAGTTAATGAACTAAGTTGAAATTCAAAGTTAATTAACGATTTTTCCCCCGGTTTTATTGCCCGACGTGAAACAGCCACGGGCAGAAACTGCAGGCTCGCAGCTTTCGAGGCTCGAGTTGCTGTCGTTTCGGCATCAATCGCTTAACGCGATAATTTACAGGCACGCTGTATCCTTCCGAGCAACTATAACCTCGAGATCAGCAGCGATACGAGCGAACGGTCGCTTTGCAAACGCTTCCAGAAGCAGATCCGAGGTTTAGCGGCGTCTCTAATCGTTCGTTTTTTAATGCCATTCCCGAGAAAGCTCCGAGATACGTGACTCACGGATTACTCTTGGCCGATATCGCCTGGAACACGCGTGTCATAACACGGTTAAGGGGATCTTCCGCGAATCCGCTGCGAGAAAATCAATGTTCCTTCCTCTTTAAACTTTGCTCGCCCGAGGACACGCGTGCGAACCTGTCCGATGAAATTATAGTCGTCGAATTGCGGCATTCGTGCTTCGCGTACACGTCGTTACGTAATCCCTACGTTTCTTGCTCTTCGATTGCGAAAAATATTGCGAGTATTCCTCGAACGCTGATAAACAAGACCGCGAAACCCTGGCTCGAGAGACTCTTACGATATTCGCAAAAAAAATATTCCAAAGTTGTCCTTTCTCGGTAAGACGTATAACGCGCGAATATCGGTACGAAACTTGGCGGAAAGTCCGATTTTTTTGAGGAAAAATACGGAGAAAGCGGGTCGAGTCGGAGGAAGCAGCCCTTCGGCGATAGGGTCGGTGATTTTCGGGGCTAACGGCGTAGGCGAAAGACCGCGGCCATGACTCTTTCATAGTCGTTGTTATCGAGAGACGATAAATTCGCTTTAATTTGCAGTCTCGGCGACGAGGATGGCGTGCACGAGTAATTGCCGTTTCTGAGTGTCGGCGCCGAGAGAGGATCGCGGAAGGCCAGGTCCCTGTTGCTACGAGAGAGCAGCGATGTCGGTGAAGCTTCGAACGAGATCCGCCCAGCCGGCTTCAAGTGTTCAGCTTCGTCGTTCGAGATCGGCCAGCCTGTAAAACGAAACACGCGCGGGAAAACGGTCGTTGGACGATCGTTTAGCACGACGGGACGACGACGACGGCGACGACCACGACGACGACGACGACGAAGACGACGACGAGGACCGCAAAGGAACGGGAGAATCGTGGGACTGCCTGTCTTTTTTCTTTCCTTTTTTTTTCTCCCCCCTCCGCCGCGCGTAACCGAGTAGAAAACGCGAGAAAGATATTTTGGGTAGATAGTAACGTAATTAGTGGAAACGGTACGCGGAGAGTCGCCTCTAGCCGCAGTCGGCGAGAAGAAAGAAGAAGGGCCACGTTAAATGGTCGCATTTAGTGCACAATTTCCGCTTTGCTCGCGCGTGCCGTGTACCGTGTACGTTCTCCGCTCGAGAAAATCCTCGAGGATCGCCGAGTAAGAAAAGCTGGAGAATCGCGGCCGTTCTCCGGCGGAGTTTAGCCACGGGTAAGGGGTTCGTGGTCAAAGTGAAGTGTCTCGGTCTTAGTGAGATGGCCTTCATGATGAAGAAGAAGAAGTACAAATTCTCGGTGGAGGTGGACCTGGAGGAGCTCACCGCGGTGTCGTTCGTGAACGCAGTGCTGTTCGCGAAGCTCAGACTTCTCGACGGTGGATCCTTCGTCGATCACTCGACTAGGTAAGCGTTAACCGAGTCGCGCCGAAAAAGTGCAAAGTGCCGAGAAGGTAGAGTCCACCCGAACTGGAGAGCAGCGGGTATCGACCGGCGCTGCTCGCGTTGCAAAGAGAAAAACTTTCGCGACGATAATCGCGGCGCGTTGATTTATTTACGCGGCACGTAGACCCGCGACGCGTGTACCACCGTGACCTGTAATAAGAACCACGAGTATATTTAGCCGCGTGCACTTTTCAATTCGCCGTGTAATAACGATCGCGTGTGTCTATGCAGTTGTGTACGTGCGGCTCGTTAAAATGACTTTTCCGACCTGTCCCCTGCTCGCAATTACTCTCCTGACTGGTAAGAGACTCTTGTCCTACGCGAGAACCAAACTTTTCTCTCAAAGTGTTCGCCGATTGCCGCTTAATTTTTTTCCTCCGAAACTTCGCTTTCCTGCTCGACCGCGACCAGGCGTAATTCATTTCCCGGGCAACACGGGGGTAGAAAAGCGCGAACGGCCGGGTTTTTGCCCCGCATCCCTTTTCATCCTTCCAGTTTCGCTGCCCCGAACAGCACGACCGGCCGAGATTTAACGAGCGGACGAACGGTTATCGCGGAATAAGCGCGTTTTACGACGCGCCGAATCCGGAGAGGTTTACGTCTAGCTTCGAAGAAGCCCCCGCGTACGTCGCGTTAAATTATTTAGTCGGAGTTGAAAGGACATGCCCGGAAGCGTGCCGGGAACTCGTTTAAACTTGGATTTTACGCTGGCCGTATCGGCGGTGAATGAAAGATGTTCGCGTAGACGCGGATTAATAGACCCAGCGGGAGAAGAGGAGAGCGCGGATGATGCGAAACTCGGTAACGAGGTTTCCCCGAGTTTCGATTCTTTTGTATACCGAGCTAGACCGCGGTTCATACCTCGGGGAGCGAATGCACGCGGAATACGAAGAGGCTGACCCAGCGCCACAGGCTCTGGCTATAGATCCCTCGGTACACCTTGGCATTTCGCCGTTTTACGGACTCGGACATGATGGACGACCGGTGGAATGCATAATTCTTGCGTTAATAATGGAAGGTGTAGCACGGTAGCCTTATCGGCCGGCCGATTTCCACGACGTAGTCCTCTGTTTACCATTTCCCGGTACGGGAGGAAATGGCACGGCATTTATGCGCCGAGACGCGCGCGTGTCAACCTTACATTACGCCCACGCCTCGCTCCGCCTGCAAATTCGCGCACCGTTTCCACCGGCAACTGCCGAGGGATCGAATTTTCCGCCTCGATCGCGGTTTTCCACCACACGACAAGGGGAGAAGGCTGCTCTCCAGCCCCCATTCACCGTCTCCTTCCTCGAAACGTTTCTCGAAACGTGCCTCGACTTCTCTAGGAACCCACGCGCTCCACTTTTCCCCCGACCAGCGGGTAATTTCCCGAGGAGCTCGCTATTTCGACCGGCCCGGTACCCACAACTCTCTCACCGGGTTTCCCTACATTCTAGATGCGGATCGAACGAGGCGTAAATCTCGCCCCCGCCCTCGAGGATGCGACGTTTCGCGCGATCGATTTCGAGGAAGCAGCCGCGTCGATAAATTTTCCGGGAAAACCGTGCACCGTACCTGTAGCTACGCGTTGGCATCTGGTCAGGTGTTGCAGAGCAACAGTTGGCTGATAGCAGCGTTACCCGACCACTGTTTTCTCCACGTGCGCCTAACAATAGACCTCTTCGCGCTGAACGTTAGTCCGATTAGCTGGATTATTAACGACGCAGGGGAAAAACAAAGGAGGAAACGAACAGCAGAATGCTTGGCAGTTCGATGGTTCGCGGATGGCAGGCAGTGGCCGAGGAAACGCCTCGTTCCACCAACTCGATTAACCCTTCGAGCACGAGAAACGAAGCTAACGATAATACATTCGTTGTATACCGAACGATTAAAAATAACAATTGATTGAAAAATTAAAAAACTTCCGCGTGTATTATGCCATTCGTCCCAAAAGGGTTAAACTGCGTGTTCTTTGACTTTCTGCAGCTCTGCCTAGCTTAGACGCGTAAATCTACGTTTATTTCCTTCTTTTCCCTCCGTTATACGCTTTCGAAGCTTTTCTTCTTTCGAAAAAAAGTAGACTGGCAGTGTCATCGTTCCATCGTCGTTTCCTCTAAGATTCTCTGAACGGTCAATCCGAGTATCGCAACGGCGAGGAGAAAGAAAATAGAAAATAGCACCCGGCCTTGTCCCATCCTGACTCTACTTTGACGCGTTTAGGCGTGACACACGCGTGCTTGTATTCCGTCGAAGCGAGAAGCCCAATTCGCTTCTTGGAAGAATAATTCTGCCCTGGCGAGCGAAGAGAATTCCTCTGGTGCGTTAACGTCGAGAGGACGGAGCAATAAGGCAACCGGTGGCGATCCAAGGGAACGCTTTAAACGCGGAGTTGGCTTTTCTCCGGGCCCTGTCCAGGCCGTTTATCGATACCCCCTTTGGACACGACGCGATTCTGTTCTACCTTCCGTCCATTGTCGGTCGATATCCAGCCGTGATATTTCACTGGTCCCCGACTCGTCCGTATTTACATTGAGACCGCCTCGCGCACGACATCGTGCTGCCTTCGCGAAATATAACGTTCCTCCACGTGTACAAGTTGCACGCGATGTAAATTCCAGCCAGCGATTCGTAAACCATATCTCCCCGGTAGTCGCTGCTTGTCCACACTTTCCCCGACTCGGATCGTTCGCGTAAGGAAGAATTCATCTCTTCGTTTTCTCTTATATTTATATAAACCGTTTTGGGACGAATGATTGACACCGAACGATTCGCAAACGATTTTTCCTCGGTGGTGGCAGAGTCGTTCTTATCCCCGATTATTCGCCGATTATTCCGTTTACTCGATGTTCGTGAAATTAATTTAGGGTTGGAGTCGAATCGACCTCCTTACTTCCTCGTTCGTCGTTCTGTATCCTCCGTCGGATCTCGGGGAAATTAATCGTCGCTCGATGTAGATCTCGCGATACGCTTAGCGACGGAGCGTACGTGGGCCGAGTGGTAAATTCGTCGAGGAAACATCTGGGAAGAAAGAGAGGAATCCCTTATTACCCTCGACGACGCGTTTACCGCTTTGGTGCCTGCTTCGGGATACGCGTGGCGAGTTGCTGGAAACTCGAAATGGGAAAAGCAAACGAGAGACCAGCGTTTTCCCGTTGCGAGGCCTCACAGATTCGCCTCGCGTTCGATCCGTCTGCTCTCTCTCTCCCTCTCTCTTTCTCTCGCGATCGATATCAGGAGAGACGATTCTCGAACGAATCGCGACAGACTGTATGAACGAGAAATTAGCACAGTCTAGACGAGGAGAGGAAAAGTTTCGCTGGGAAATAATACGGTGTATACTCGCGGCCATTCCGGTTTATCCGTGATCCGTTGGCACGAACCGGAATCGAGGGGAACGGTGATTTCGCGGGAAATCAGCGTGGAAAATGAGTCACGTAGAGGGTATATTGTTCGCGGTTGCGAGTTTTCAGACGGTCTTCTCCTTTGTCCGGTGCTCGTGACGCCTTTGAGAATAGCGGAAGCTGGCTGGACCGGTGCCAGAACGGGCTCTCTCCCTCGCAGCTCCATCATTTTATTATTTCGTTATCGGTATTCGTCGACTAAGCACCGGTTTTTCCCTCGACGTCTATAAGAAACTTCGGCGGAGCACCAACAAGCTCCGAGGTTCGCCGCGATACGCGCGAACTTTGCCCTTTGCCGTCGCGAGCCGCGTCGCGACGCTTGCGATCGTTCGACTAAACGAACCACGCCGCCACGGCTTTCTTTTTTCGGCTGATAAGTTTAATCGTGGCAATCGTTGGCCGGGCCCGTAATTAACCGCTTCCTCGTGGCTGGTCCCACAGAAGCGTATTCGGTGGAAGCTCGAGGCGGCCTTAATCGATTCGCTCCGACCTTCCGTTGAATTTCTCCCGTCCTGACACACGAGAGCAAGAGAGGCAGGGGGAGAGAGAGAGAGAGAGAAAGATCTGGGAACGTTCTCGCGCGACGACCTTCGTGGAAAACGGAAGCAACCTTATTACGGAAACGCGCCGGAGTTTCCAATGGACCGCGGTCGATCGATCGCCTTCGCCGATGACGAACGCGAAATAATCGATACTCGATCGAGCAGAGGGTAGGAATATCGACGACGAGGCGTCGCGTGTACAGGCCCGGCTTTTCCTCTCGGAATTTCTCGAGGAAATCCCCCAGTGACGCGGAATTATCTGGAAGCATCGCCGTTCCAAGAGATCCGTTCGAGACGATCGCGATCCATCGTCGATCTCTCGCCGATCGTTCGATCTCTCGCCGATCGTTCGATCTCTCCGCGGAAGATGGTGCTTTTCTAATTAGGCTATGAAATTCGTGTTTTTCCGTGCTCGTTCGCGCTCGTGAAAACACGGCGTATCCGCGTGGAAGTGGTTACAAGAGAGAAACACGATTCCTTTGGATCTATGTCAGTGAGAACGATTTAAGTTTCTACGAGATTTCTCTCCTCGTTCCTGGCTCGTAGGCCCTCTCGAGATCGGCTGCAGATCTATCCTTCGCCGAGCGAAACGCGTTCCAGCGATAAACGAAAATTATCGACCGCCGACGATCGTTAACTCGGAAATCTCTCCTGCTCCATCATCGTTCGTCGATTCCGCGATGCGCGCCGAGGTGGAATATCCGCGGCAGCTCCTAATTCCGTTTTAATCTCGGCGAGTTCCGAATAAACCCTTAAATCGAGATCGAAGATACTTCTCCCGAAGATATCTCGCTAACGGGAGGAAAAATGTCGGTCTCGTCTTAAAATTTAGCCTGGAAATCGCGGATTCATCGGGTGCGCGAAGTTTCGAATCATTGGAAGAGAAGCTAATCTCGTACCCCGGCTGACCGGTGGACAACGAACGAGGCTGCTCTCGAAGCTAAACTCGGGAATTATTAAAAAAAAATCGGAGAATCGCATTGTGCAGCCGAGGCGAGTGTGTGTCGGTGTGAAGGTAAACTCGTTAAAGAGAATCGGAGGAGTGGGTGGGGAGCGTGAGAGACAGGGTAATCCCGGTGGACGTCGGAGGATTGGGAGAAACGAACCAAGTGGGTTTATCGTCGGAGCGGCGCGCGCAATCAGATCGAGATAAGCGTTTCGATTTAACGTCAGAGAGAGAGAGAGAGAGAGAGAGAGAGTCGGCCGGCTGGTTTGCCGGCGACTGGTCTACCTTGAACCATGACCTTCCGCGGAATCGGCGGCTGGTCGCCGAATAAAGGGCTGGAAATAGAGCGTGCGGGAAGATCGGACGGAGGCGAATCGGGTGGGCCGAGAACGCCGATGGAAATTAGGTTGCACGCGTGGGAGAGATCGCGTGGGCCACGCGACCAAGGTCCCCTGTTGTTCGCGTGTGTGCGACCGATGCGAGAAACTGGAAAGAACGGCGGGAGATCTATGGAGGATCGAAGGTGTCGCGGAATTAGAAATCGGTGCACGGCTGCGTGGATTTTCACGGTCGGCGTTTGAATGGCGGGCGTGGAGGGCCGCGTTGGCTGTGCTCTATCGAAAGCCGCGGCGAAAGAAAAGCGACAGTGGGAAAGGTGGAAAGAGAAACGCGATTCTCTCGCGACCGATAGCGTTAGAAAGTAACAGAGAGGAGGCGAAGAGGCAGAGGCGGATTCTCGCGGTGATTCACGAGGCGCGAAAATGGATAGAGAGAAAAGCTGGGAGGGAAGAAATCGGGGTACGCGCGAACGCGAGTGGTTCATCACGAGCGAGTCGAGTCGGCTCGGAGGGTCGGAAAGCGAAGGGAGAGAAAAGGAAGAGAGCGTCGGGCGAGCTCGAGAGAGGGAGAGGGAGAGAGAGAGAGAGAGAGAGGCGAGGGCACGACGATAATGGACAATGTCCTGTCGTCCGGTGTGCCCCGGGCATGGAAACGAGTGACCACCGTGGAGGACCTGACACCGCTTCAATGTGTCGTGATGAGGAAACACCCGATTACAACGCTCCGGCCGAGGCATAGAATATTTCTGCGTGTATCCACGGGAACGATTATGTCGATACTGGTCGCGCCATTGGATCGTATAACCGTGGACGTGTTTGCCGAGAAGGGGTAGAGCACGAGCCGAGCCGAGCGGCGCGTAGGGTCGCGGATATCGAGGGATCCTGCGAGAAGCTTACCCTGATTTTTCTCCGCTCGAGGGCTCACGCCGCGCCACTCTCTTCCACCGTGTCCCGCCTTAATCCTTTTCCTACTTACCGTTACCTGTTAACGTTTATATTTACCACGCTCGAGGGTTGAGATTTCCAGCTCCCTCCGCTTCCTTATTACCGATCTTCTGGTTAACTTCGCTTCCGGCCAGCCGCAGAGATAAACAAACTTTTCTCACGGTGGTTCCAGCCAGTCTCGCCCACGAGCATTTCGCTCTCTCATCACCTCCCCTCTCATCTCCTCCGTCTCCGTCGACGAACCGAGTCACGAAAACTCGGCTCGACGGTCCACCGGTCAAACCAGTTCCACAAAGCCGGGCAAAAATTACGGAAGCCTTCGCAGCCGCGTAAATTCGGACGACGTGTCGCGTTTCCGCCAGGCGCCGCGACGCTCCTCGTTATCGCTCTTCGGGAACGTCGCCGAAATCTCCTCGGCGCGGAATTACGTAAGCGGCGAGCGCGCGTTCGCATGATGGGCCACTGCGTAGAATCGATTATAATGCGGCTGCCGCGCGTCCAGGATGAAATGCAGAAGAATCGAGCCGTGCTGTGTTGGTAGACACGGCAGGAAAAAAGGAGTCGAATGACAAGCGGCTCGGTGAAATTTCCCGCTTGGCGTCTACGCGCTTAGCGTGCTCGCTGGAATGGCACGCGAGTCTATTTCAGTGCCGCGGAATCTGCATCGCTGAAATTCGAAACGGTGAAATCGAGATTGAACCGTTTACGCGAAAAGGTGTTGTCGGCTTTTTCCGTCATTCCGTCCGCGTATTCGCGAAAATCGGAAGAGGAGGATCGCTGGACGAACGAAAAACCGATTAATAACGCGCGCGTCTCGATTTCCAGAGTTCATCGTGCTCTTGGGAATAACGCGGAGAAAGACACAGATGATCGCGTGTCCTACTTGCCTTTACGTATACCATGCGACGAGTTTTAACCCAAATTATCCCGATTCCAACCCATCTCTCGTTCTTTCCCTAATAATATTCGCTTATCGTCGTCTAAACGTTTGGAAATCGCAAAGCGACTCGCCTCGCTTCCGATAATTAGACTCGGAATCCTCGTTCCCGCTGTCACCGAGAGCGAGCAACTGTTTCTGGCAGAATTAATATTGACTCTTCTCGAAAGAGGAACGCGGCTGTATATAGGTATTTACTTTCGTCGTTTTCACCTGTGTATATTATATTTAAACGCGGGTTACAGGTCGCTGGTTCTAGTATTAAAGTCCATCGTAAACGCGAGGCGCGTCGAAAGCGTCGGTGTACAGGCTGGAACGAGATTTTCGGGTTTGAGAAACAAGGGGAACCAGCAAAGGGTAATCAGATCAATTGTGAAACGTTTACGAGCTTACCTTAAAACCCGTGGCGGTTATTTCCACGATCTTTCGCGAAGATAGTCGGAGGAAAATTCGTTGTATCGCGTAAACAAGGACGAACGCGACGCGTAATTCGTAACAACTTTTTTTTTCTCGGTATTTTCGCGCGTGTGATCAGCTTTCCAAATAGACGCGTGTTGCGAAACATCGCCATAAATCTCCTTCCTTCGGAAGATTTCCATAGCTGGCAGCTGTAACGCTGGAATTAGCGAACGAGTCGAAATGTTTCGCATTTTTTCCCACTTCGAAAAAGATATTTCGTGCAGAAATTTTGGTTATACGAGAATCTTTATCTCTGACTTCACTGGAAGGTCGATTTCGTTTTCTCGAATGAAATCCTACGTCGTTTTGCGGGTTTTAATTTAAATTAGTAATCGTTAAATTTTCCATTTCGAATATTTCTTCGTACCTATCGCGATTTTAAAGACGAATAGATGAATACTGAAAGATGTAAATACGCGTATTTCACTCTGAAGAACGAAATTAGAGTCGATGAAAGAAGCAATTTACAACGCATCTTGATATCCTCTATAGACCCAGAAAAAAAAGAAAAAAAAAAAATTGGGATGTTCGAGTTATCTAATGTCGCTTGTAGGATAAAATAGGACATCGTGTATAGGTGCACTTTATAGATCGGCTATTTCCGTGTTAACACTTTGAGACAGAATTTAACCGCGTAGATTCTTCTTTCTTATCAAAAAAATAGAACAGGGACAACGCATAATGATAGAACGAATTAAGGAATAAGAGTTTTTCTCTCCCAACTTGCAAACGATGCGTCGATGGTATTTCACGAAATACATCCTTTCTCTGGCTTAATTCCTCTTTTTCTATTTTTTGACCTAATAATTTCGTACACCAAAACCGTGAGACGTATTTCATACCAATGTGCCTCGAATACTAGATACTAAAATGACTTGTTCCAGTTTTTCACTTTTTGCAGTCCCTCTCGACAAAGTTAATATTGATTTTCATTCGGATAGAAACCTACTTTATTTCCCCTGTATCGTTTTAGCTACCCTTATCCGTTACCCTTGTTAACAATTTTTCGGCCGAACCGAGTAATACTTATTCCTCCGTTATCTTCTTGATAATTCCGCGAACGTTCAAATTATTTCTCGGTTGGAGTCTATTTAACACGCTCCGTTTTATATCACGGCACTTTATGTGTAAAAGGTTGTAGTTATTTTTAGCGATAGGCGGGATTCGAAAAATTTCGAGAATTTCCACGGCATCGTTTTGAAAAGGTCGCATCACACGCGTCGCTTAATCGATATCCGAAGCGGTATTTCCGAAAATTTTCGGGATCCCGACACTCCGCGAGTAATCGTAGACAATTTCGCGTGGCGAAAAATCTCCATCTAATCGAGGTATGTGTGTCACGTTCGAGTAGGTATTTAGCTGTCGTTAGCCGAGGCACTTTTCCGCTGTGTCTGTGTTAATCCACGAATTTCTCGTGGCCCCGTGGTCGAGCGGTTACCTTCTCGAAACATTACTCGAGCGGTGACGGTGGTTCCGTTCATCCTCGAATTATCTAATGTGGCACGACGCGATCGTGGCCGAGGCATTAATCATAACGATCGTAACAATCAACAGCGTAACTATCGGTGACACTGTCTTCAGGAAATCACGTGTCTGTTGCTCGAGCCGAGAGCGTCAGAGCCAGAAGAAGACGAGAGCGAGCAGGAGCTCTTTCGCGTGGGTTAACTTTAGATTTCGGTTACGTTTGGCTTAGGCTTGGATCAACGCGCAGTGATATTAATCGTAACGAATCCTAACCATCCGTGACACTGCCTGCAGGAAATCACGTGTCCTTGGGACAGGTCGAGTAACGTCAGAAAGGAAGAAGAGAAGTCGTTTCAGTTAGGTTCGAGTTAGACATGGATCAATACCGACGCGTTAATCGTTAGATCGTAACGACCTTAACGATCGACAGCGTAATTATCGACGACACTGTGATCAGGAAATCACGTGTCCCTCGCACGAGCCTGGAGTAGCAAACGCGGAAGAATACGAGGCAGAGGAGTAGCTTGATTTAAGTTCGGGTTAATACCGATGCGTTAATGATGCGCAACGATGTTAAAATAAACAGCACGACTATCGGTGACACTGTAACGAGGAACTCACGTGTCCTTGGGACGGGTCGAGTAACGTCAGAGAGGCAGAAGGGGAGCCGTTTTAGTTCGCTTCGAGTCAGGCATGGATTAATGCGTTAATCGCAACGATCTTAATAATCGAGAGCGTAATTATCGACGACACCGTGACGAGGAAATCACGTGTCCCTCGCAAGGGTCTCGCGAGCGTCGGACGCGGAAGAAGACTATACAGAGGAGTGTAATCTCGGTTTAGATTGGGAGTTGATGCCGATTATGGGTAACGATGGTAAAATCAACAGCTATCGGTGAGACTGTGTCTGGAGGAAATCACGTGTCCCTGGCACGGGCCTGGCGAGGAAGGCGAGGAAGGCGAGGTAGAAGAGGAAGAAGAGGAGAGGAGCGGTTTCGCGTGGGTGGTCCGTTCGATCGTTTGAAATTCCGAGAGGCGAGGGTGGCGCGTGCGCTGGCAGGAGATTTCATCGAGGTGGACCTCGATCGATCCGTTCGCCCCGAAGAGCCGCCACCAACCAGCCGGAGAACAACCGTTCCCCCAAACCGGCNCGGGCCGCCGCTCGCTTTTCCTCGCCCCTGCTGCTCCTCTTCATTCAGCTTTTCCACGGAGCCTGTGCGCTTTCGGCGAGAGGGAAAAAAGCGTGGGTGGGACACGTTAGCCTACATTTCTCGCCGCTCCGCCGAGCCAGGGAATCACGCGAGACCCGAAACGGTCGGAACTTTGTATTCCAACCGTGGCCGAGTTGGCAGGAGATTTCATCGAGGTGGACCTCGATCGATCCGTTCGCCCCGAAGAGCCGCCACCAACCAGCCGGAGAACAACCGTTCCCCCAAACCGGCTCCATCCTCTTTCCCAAACCTTTTCTAACCCTTTCTAACCCTTTCTAACCTCTTCTAAACCCCTCACGCGCGCCCCTTTCTTCGGGAACGTCCCTGCCACCGATCTCCTTCTTCAATTTTCCCGAGGCACCGCTAGGAAGGAAGGAAACACCGGGGTGGTCCCGGCGAGTGGAAAAATCGCGGGCCGATTCCGTTCGTTTCGCATGCAACGTTCTAGAAACACTTGGCATCGTGGGGTAGGACTGGAGGCAGGATTTTCCTGGAGTTAGGTCGACCCGAAGACCTTTCAAGACTCGGTAGAGACGTCTCGGATTTGGCTCATTTGTCGCTCGTTAAGTCCGATCAGCTTCCTCGTGTTCCCTTGTAAGTACAGAGTCAGTAACACTGGTTCCCTGCGAACAGAACAGACGCGTGGTCAAATATAGTTGTATAGACATACACCTTACGTTGAAAACTGGACGCGTTAGAGTTCTTCGATTCGATAAATCACTCGTAGTGGTATTACTTTTGTAATTCTTTGTTACAAAGTTCTCCGGTCTCTGGCGGTTACGTTAGAACGAGTCAGAAAAACAAAACGCGCCCAAAATGTCAATCGTTCGCTAGACTAGTCATACCTGCGTCTAGATAGCGATTTGCAGTTAGCGCGTTAACAGGATGAATCCAACGAACGCGATTGGTATCGATAGGTAGGGTGGACCCCTGTCTGCCGATGTCGAAATTATAGACTCCTTGAGGGTTGGACGCGAGTTATCGACTGTCCGAAACGCCTGACCCGATCCTCGTGTTTTAGACACCAGCTCCAACGAGTTCTTCGAATTTGTCCGAGAGAATTCTGGTTGGGCGTGTAGGCGGACGCGGTTGTACCAGATAAAATCCGTCTCTGGCCGTTGCAACGATTAACGTACGCGTTAGAGACACCCTTCGGCTCCTTTCGCCTTTGTCTCGTCCGTCTGTCGCGAGAGAAGAGCTTCCAGGCAGAACTTGTTACCCCACTTTTTCCCTCCGACTTTCTTTTCCTTCGCCTTTCCTTTTCGCCGCGCGCCTCTCTTTCTCCCGTCTTCCCTCGCAGCGTCCAACCTCTCTCGCTCTCCTTCTCTTTCTTCTGCCCATTCTCTTTAATTCGCGGCCCTGGAAATTCGTCGGAGGAAGTTGGCAGAGCGTCGTGGTTCTTTCCATTCGCGAAACTTGTCACGTCCGGTTTGGAGCAACGCTCGCACCTAGGAAACGTTCTTGCCCGCCTTTCAAAGTCACACAGCCGTAATACGGAAGTAGACCAGACGCGTTAATTTTCTGGCAGTTATTCCATTGCCGCGAGTTCCATCGGCTTAACCGCGGATCAAATCGTCATTTTTAAACCGGCCGAGTCGGCTCTCGTTTCTTTAAACCGTTCCGATCTTTCTCCTTTCGCCGATCTTTCCTCGTCTACGATGCTCCGGGAAGTCTATTCGGAAATATTCCAAATTTCTCGTTTAATACCTCTGTGTCGGAGAAGGTGAAAAACGCGGGAGGGAACGACGCGAGCGTAGAAATTTTTAGGATCATTCGAGGAAGAAGCAATTTACGTTGAAATTATATTCCACGGTTAACCTTCCGCCTCGAGAACGGGGAAGGTAGATTAACTCGGAGGCTCGAGCAGGCAGAATATACGCAAGGATTCTTTCGTTTGCTCTAACGAGAAATCGAGATCGATGCCAGCGAAAGGTACTTTAATCTCGTTTTATTTATTAACCGAGAATAAAGTATACAATTTCGAGAGAGTCGATTCGATATTCGATGAAATAAATGGATTAGCTCCTTGTTTCCTCGAATAGCAGTTACTACCGTCTCGCTTCTCTTTACAATTTTTTCCACCGATGCCGGTTAATAAATTTCGTGGACGGAATTAAGGCGGCGGGAAGGTCGGCTGCTCGTCAAAGGGTTTTACTCTTTAACAGTTTTTTCGTGAGAAAACACGCTCGCCCGTGGCGGAATTTTCCTGGATGGCGCCGGCAGCTCGAAAAATCGGAGCGCAAACAAGCGTGAGAATTCGGGGATGGGGCGCGTCCGTCTTTGAACCAGCGAAAATCTTCCTCTCCGGCTGTAAATATTCATTAGACAGGCCGGCGCGCGTTTGAGATCCGCGGTAAATCAGCGAATCACCCGCTAACTCGCTAATCGAATTTAACTCGTTAGGTTAGAAGACGAGATTACGAGCGACCGATCGTTTCTTCTTCAATCGCCGTCCGTTTCTTCCTTCCTTGTAATCTCCGTCTTCTTTCTCGGTAATCCGGAAAACGGCCCATTATCTAAGCGATTATCGGAAGACACGATTACGAGACCGATCAACTTCGATTCAAACGCGATTCTCGTCCTCTGCCATAACCCAGAAAGCCGGCCATTATCGAAAACGCGGTTAGAAGGTAGAAACTCACCTTGCAGCTCTTCGATCGTAACGCTCACCGCCGTGCCCCGTAACCGAGAAAACGAATTTTCCACGGCACGTTGTTTCGCGATGATCGGCCAACTTGCAGCCCGATTTTCCGAACCAGTGATCCCGATTTTGGACGCGCAGCGAGAGCTAGCCTATAAAATCACCGCATAGTCGTAGGTTGGCCCGTGTTTATTCGAGTCTGAACCAACCCGTTCCGCGTTTACTTTGCTTCCTTTATCTCGCAGCTCACCCTTCATTTGCTCTCGCGCGTGCTTCACCTCGAGCTTCTGCTCCTCCTCCTCGAGTTGCTGCTCCTCGCGATCCGACACCGACAAACCATACTACCCCTCTCTCCTATTTCCCATACGCCTCCTCGCAAATATTTTTCCTCCCCTTTCCTCCTTCCGCCTTCGATCCTCTCGCGGCAGGCGAATCCATTATGCCCAACCTCTCCCGACCTTCCCCGACCTTCCCGACGTTCCCCGCTTCGCGTCGCCTCGCGTCGCGTCGCGTTCGGCATTTCACCCCTTCGCGTTTCCCTTTCGCCGACTCTCTCCGGCCCTTTCGCTGCCACATTTTCGCTGGCATTTGGAAAATTGCCGCAACCGGCTGCGAGCGCCACAGTCTCTCTCGCGTGGTCGAGCCACGCGAGGAACCAGAGAGGCTACAACTATGGCTAGACGAGCCAGGGTCGCGAGCTCGGCTCGCCAAAGTGCAATGCCAAATAATTGCAGGGTCAGAGGGATTTTCAGTGTCGATCGGTCGACCTTGGCCGAGCCTCCTCCGCTTCGGGATTCGCTGTCGGATTCGCTCCCGTCCACGCGGCCTGGCTCGTCCTTCGCGAACCCGAGTTCCCGTGCAAATTAATTCCCCTTCCCTGTTCACGGCCACGGTTCCTTTTTTCGGTTAAAGCGAGGCTGGGTTTTCCACCCGAAAGTTCTTCCTCGTGGACGCCGGGAAAAAGGGTTATTCGTTTGACGGCCACCCTTCTCGCAGGGGCGTAGCCGGCCGCGCCAGGGCCCGATGCCAACCCGTTATTTCGACCTCGCGTATTTCCAGCATCGATTGCATAACCTTGACCGATACTCCCGTCTCCGACCGTCCTTCGCGCAACCCCCAGCCATACAAATTCGCCCCGGCTTCCTCCAACTTTCCTGCCCGCGAGATTAAAACTCCAGTTTCCACGGAGACCCGCCGGAAATTCCACTCTCCGTCTCGAATAATCGCGAAACGCTCGTTCCCGAATCCTTCCTTCCGTTTCGCTCGGAATTTTCGAGTTTTCTCGCGAGTGACGAGCAACGCGGAGGGATGGCAACCCCCGCGAAACGTCGGGAGATGCGACTGGGAGACACGGGAAGGCAAGGCAAGCCTCGTGCTAGACATTGTTTAGCCAACAGTGGAGAGAAACTTATCGATTAGTCCGGACGCACACGCACGCGACGCCCCCGACGCCCCGGTGCACGCGGTCCGACTCGATTTCGAGCGTCGCGCGCGCGCGTACACCCTTCCTTCCGTTTAACTCCTCTGCATCCCTCTCGCTCAGCCCCGGCCAGACGGCAGATAACGAGTTTCCTTGCACGAAAACAGTTTCCAATAACGATCTCAGCTGGCAAGCCAACGGGGGCCGCCTATTCCGCTGGCTCTGCAAACGAAACTGGAGCGTTCCGCGGCCTCCTATATTCCCTCGGACTCTTCCGCACGCCCACCGGAACTTCCGCCGCCTCCTTTTCCCTCATCGATCCGGATTCCCTCCGGGATGAATGGACAACTTCGAAAGATGAATGAGATGGCGGAAAGCACGCGCGCTCGCTCGTACAATGGGCCGCGTGTCTATGCGGAATGTAATTAAAATCCTCGGCTTCTTTCGTCCGGCTGGCTCCGCGTAATTCTATTAGGCCACGAATTATGCCTCGAATAGCACGCACACGGTTTCCGTATAGAGCTCGACAGGCTTGAACAGCTCTCGCTGATCGGCTCTAGCTTTTCAGGCTTTTCCACGCTTTTCCACGCTTTTGCTCGCGTTTGTTCGCGCTTCTGACGGCGACCATAATCGTTCAACGTCTCTATGGTTATGCCAGGGTTCACTCGGGCTGCATTCTTACGGTGACTGTAGTCACGCGACGTATGCTAACGGTGACTGTAATCGCTCAACGTCCGAGTCTCCTGCATACTTACCGCAAGACTCTACCAACCTCTAACTTTCCCCATAGTTGCCAAGGTCTCCAACGCATCCCGTGATTTCGGTCGTTCGTAGAATCGCGCATCCTCGGACGGTTCATAATTTATCCGAGTTTCGAAGGTGTCGAGGCGCAAGGTGATTCCTCGCGACGCGACTCATCGCCGAGGAGAATCAACTAGGTTAATTCCTAATTGGTAACATTGGGGAATTCGTAAAGCGAACGCGGCTCGCGAACCAGTTACCCCGATTTATGGCATCGACCTCGATGCATAATCCATTTCCAGGCGAGCGGAGCCTGATCCAAACTCGCCAGACCACTACCGCGCTCCCAGCGCCCTGGCCAAATCTGAAATTCAAAATCATTCGCGGTTCTCGCGATCATCTTCCATCGCGTTTCAGTCTCTCCTCGATCCTCTTCCTCCCTTGCCTCTGTCCAGAGGAACACCCGACCGGCTGCACGCCACATGCGTCACTCCTCTTCTCTTTTTTCCTCCGTCCACCAGCTAACCACGCCAGTTCTTCCCACGATCAGCTCGCCGCCACTCTTCGATTCCTCCTTTCATCAACCCCGCGTTCGCGCCATTTTCTCGCCACGCGATCAACGTAATCGGTAATCGTTATCGCGCGTCTCGGTCGTTCGCGGTTGGAAGTTAAGCTGTTGGACGGAAGAGTACGATCGCTGGATGAATTCTAGATTCTATTAGGGAACGCTGAAAGTTCGGCGTTCTTTCGACAACCTTTCGACGCACTCGACGATCTTTCCTCGCCTCTTGCCTTAACGCTGCGCGTTATCAAGAATACGACTATCTCTATCGTTTCGCGTAATCGCGAAGTACTGTTGCTCCACCGTTCCTCGATCCATCGGGAACGCGGAAAATTCGACGTTCTTTCCTCTTTCCCTGTGGCGAAATCCTAGGGCAAGTCGCGAGAGCCACCAGGTCTAATTGGTATCGTCTTTAACGAGACGCACTCGGCAACCTTTCCTCGCCCTTTGCCTTAGCGCTGCGCTAGCAAGAATACGAGCAGTGGTATCGTTTTACCCGGTTAACTGGCGCAATTAAAATACATCAGCCCAGACGAGGCTGAGCTGGTTGCCTCTCGGAGCAGGCCAGCGAACGCGGAGCGCCATTTTTGCTTCGAAATAAACGAGGGTGTACGAAAGATGGCAGCGCACTTCTGGGAATTGCCAGATTCCCGGCGCAGGTCCGCTTTGCGGAATCGAATCGCTACGGAAGCGTTCGCGCGTCCAAGAAGATGACCAAGCGACATTTTGTCGTCCTTTACGCCGTAATTCCGTCGCGAAGTTTCCCGGAAAAGGAAGAGAGAGTCTCGAGGCGAAAAATGGGTGAATTAGCGACGCGGAGGAGGGTAAATCGGCGCGATTAATGGAGCCGATAGCGGTGGGCGTTAGTTGAACGCGTTTCGCGTTGCATCGCGCTCGACATTCGGGGAAGGTCGATAACGGCGTGTGACGGAAACCGCGACGCGGTTTCGATTACCTGTCGCCGTCGCCTGCGCCAGCCAGCGCGTTTCGCTCGGATTCTCCGTGCAAACGGGGGAACCGGTGTTTAAATGAAAACGAGAAGCTATTTTCGGTATGCTTTGCGTCCGGCTCGCGTCCATTCTCGCCGCCTCCTTTCCTTCTTTCCTCTTCCTGTGCCTCTCCGCGGATGGTACTTCCGGCCTCGCAACTGGTCAACGATATTCTTCGCGGCTGCNTTAAATGAAAACGAGAAGCTATTTTCGGTATGCTTTGCGTCCGGCTCGCGTCCATTCTCGCCGCCTCCTTTCCTTCTTTCCTCTTCCTGTGCCTCACCGTGGACGCGCGCGTTCCGCGCCATTCTCCGCTATTCTTCCCCGAAAACAGCCATCCCTTGTCCGTGGTCTCGCGCGAGACGTTTCGCTTCGCGAACCATCATCCTCTTCCTCTCTCTTCTCTTCTCTACGTCTCTCGTGTCTCGAAAGGTTTCGGAATCCGCGCGCGGATTTCGGACCGCAGCTGCGAAACGAAAATCCGCGATAGCGCGGTGTAGAAGGGTTTGTTACAAGACACTCCGCGAGGATCCTCGTGTCCTGCAATATTCACACTCGGTGGATGGTACTTCCGGCCTCGCAACGGGTCAACGATATTCTTCGCGGCTGCCCGCCGGCTAAAAATAACCGACATTTTTCAACCGGCTGTCGAGCTTACGCGCTCGATTCCGCGAGAACACGCCGGAATTTCCCGTCCGCGCGTTTTATGTCGGGGATTTTTCGCGAGTTGCTTAGACGACGGCGAGAGAAGCGACGAGGAGGTGGCGAGCTTGCGTCATCGGTTCGGCCGTTAATTATTTCGTCTCGACCGTGTCGCCGAGGCGTTATTAATTTCCACGCTTTATAATCGCTTTCGCCGCGTGCCGAGGTTAGGCATTATTAACGGTCCAACTGGTGCACCGTTGCTTTCGGATTTTTGCCTTTCCGGCTGTTGGAAACCTCGCTGCTGCTCGATTCTCGTCGAACCGACGTTCGGCGTTGTTCGCCCGCAATTGTTCCCCTTGTTTCGCGATTTCGACAACGGACGAAGCCAGAGTGCCGAGGTATTTCCGTATCGTGGTCGATAAATTATTTTATCCGCGATATTTTCCTTCGCTTTTACTTTATTCTTATCCTCCGTCACAGTTCTCGCCGTGATGTCAACAGTCGACGATAGAGCGGTGCTTTTTTCGGTTCTTTTCGTTGAATTCTTTATTTACGACTCGAGGAACCGAGTGTCGCGAATTCCGACGATATCTTCGCGAGAGTACAACACTCGGGAACGGTAATAAAGATATTCGGACTTTCCACCCGACGTCGAGACAACGGCTGACGATAAACTCGAAGTTAGCACGTTTCTGCCGGCAGACGGTTAATTCGTCAGGTCTCTCTCCTGTCTCCGATCTTCCACCAAGTTCTACCTCGAGGAGAACTCCAGCTTTTACTTGTTGCACCTTTCAAGAGGACACGATGATGGCTCCTAACGAGCATTCCTTTCTAATCGTCCCCCGAACCGAGATTCTCGTCGCTTCGCACCCTGTTACCGTTTAACCCGAGAATAAAATAACCAATCGACGAGAAAACGAAAAATGCCTCTCTAAAGATATCAACCCTATATATTAATCCCCTCCTTACGGTAGAATACGATTTCCAAGCGCCTTCGAGCAGCATACGAAGAATCGCGTATTAATTAACATCGATCTTCCGAATTTAATCGAACCTTGACCAAAGGTCGCCGAGTATTAAAAACAGAATCGCGAGATCAGGTGACTGAAACGATAACCTCGAACGCGGAATCTTAAACTCGAACCTTAAACGCGTCTAGTCCATCGCAAACGAAGAGGAACACCTACCAGAAGAAGCGAGAATAAGCAATCGAGACGACGTCGTTCTCTCTATTAGCGATTATTCTTCTGATCGATGCGTCGGCGATCTATTTGCTCGCGAAACTGCGAGCAGCAGAGATCGACGCTATCGACCGGTCGATCGAGGCGTCGATCCTCGGAGGCAAAACGGCGGAAAAAGCGAGAGCGGAGAGGATGAACGAGGGGAAGAGATAAACGGGGAACAAACGGGGCACTATCGCGAAGGAGGAATTTTTCGCATGGTGTACGACGCGGAGGGAACAAACACAGGCTTGTCTGGCAGCTGCGCAGGCCGGTTTTTCTCTCCTCGATCTCACCTCGATCGAACTGCACGCGCGATTAAAGGATCGGTGTGGAAATTTTCCCCGAATCGCGGGCCGAAACGCTGCCGGCCGGTTAAGGTTGCCGTTTCGAAGAAAGCGTTTAATTAATCCCGCTCGACGATCGCCGTATCGCGGCCGTTCGAGTTTCGTTTTATCGGCCTTGCGTAACGTATTACGTCCACGCCGGTGTTGCGGACACGTAACGAAACGTATTCGAACAGGTTCCCTCTCTCTCCCTCTCTCTCTCGGAGCCTTTCGCTCGGTTTAAATCGAGATCCGTGCCGCCGTTTCTCGATCGGTGGAGATCCATGGGAAAGCGACGGACACCTGGCCGGGAAAACCGCGCTCCTAGCCGGTGTTTTCCGCTCCAAGATAGCGAAACTGCGTCTCCGACGCCGCGACACCTCGTTTATCAATTTATCGGCCTGTTGCGACTTATCGACTCCCGCCGCAAACGCGTCGAGTTGTCGAATAATCGTCTCGCGGCCGATTGCGCGCGCGTTATTAGGTAACTCGATCATCGCGAGTCGTAGATCCGCGTGTTTGCTAATAGCGGATCTTCTTTTCTTCTCTGTTCACCGCCAGACGAGTTGAAGGGACCTGTAGATGTCTAGAAATTCTTAATTCCTCGACAGCGAGGATTTTTATTAAAATATTTATCCGATTCTGATTCCGATTCCTTCTCACGCGACCAGAGGCGTTTCGCGTGACACGCGTTTCGATAATCGTCTGGTGGATGATCAAATAGACGATGTTATCGGGCACCGCGGTATGAAGACCTCTCGGATTTGCCAATCAGAGAAATTTTCATCGACGATGTTGCTCGTTAACGAGGTCGATTGAAAACCGAACGTAAGAAAATAGGGAAATATCTCGGAGCGAGTTATCGAGCAGAAACGCTCTTCTCGAGATAAAGTTTCTTTATCGACGAGGAGAATTAGGCGGAGAGAAAAATGAACGATACGGGTTCCCGATAAAGCGAATTATTACCCTTCGAGGACGAATCCTCCATTTCCACGTAGTCGGCGGAATTTCAGAATTACCACCTGTTTACGACGCTGTATACCGCGACGGTAATATTCCAAAGGCGAAAACGTGGCGATCGTTAAACGTCGCGCCGATTGATACCGCGAGTATCGAGACGGGACGTGTTTATTGGGAGAGAGGGAGGGCCGAAAGCCCTGTCGTCGAGGTGACATCGAAACGGACGTTCTCTGTCGGATTTTCGGGGAAGCAATTGGGAAAGCTGCTTAATCGAGAAACACGGCGCGGCGATGGCGCGACAGGGTGGACCGGAAATGGAGAGCGAAGCCAGAGCGGCGCGTCGTTTCGGGCATCCGGTCCCGCTCGATCGCCTTTATTTCTTCCCGTTTTCACGATCAACGATCCCCGCGTTTTTGTTCCCCTTTCCTGTTCGTTTTTTCGAGACTCCACCCGCGACCCAATTCTCCATTGGCGCCCGTTTCTCCTCGTGATTTCTCCGCGGTGGATTTTCCACTCTCCGCCAGGAGAGCACCGATTCAACCGCCACTGCCGATCTCTTCTTCTCCTCTCCTCTCCTCTCCTCTTCCCCGTTCTCCTCTCGAGGACAAAGCCAGCGCTGTTTTCACCGAGAGTTCACGGCTCGTTTCGCCGGTAATTTCGTAATTGGTACGCGATGAGCAATTAGAGGACCCGGGAAAGCGGCCGATCGACGGATGGAGAGAGAGAGGTGAGACAGTCGAATCTCGCGAGGAAAATATTTGCCACGCGTCAATTGGCTCTGAATCGCGTTTAAGGAGGCCCCTTTTGCGCGTGTCTTCTTTGATGCATGCACGATGACGACTACCGTTAATAGCGGCGACATTGCCGGGCATTACGTAGGCCGCGCTCTGCTAGTCGCCCGTTGCTGATGCACTGTTTGTTTGCGGACTTGACACAATCGAGCTGGAATTTTCTGCCAACAACGGTGCTCTTATACGTCGCGGATACCGTGACCCTGACTCCGCCGAGCCGGCCATGTTTCTCGCCGAGCGTTCTTCCTTCCAATTCCCATCTGTTAACCCTTTACTCTTTCGGACCTCCTCCAGACGAAAAGTCTCTCTCGACCGACGCTATACACTCGCGTGACAGAACTTTTCGCTTTCGTTCTTCGAGAGATCGACGCCGGAGCTTAGAGATCTGGTCCGAAGGGTTCTCGCGATTTGCCAAAAGAGATAGAGCGAGAAAGAGGAATTTTTACGCCTCGAAATGTCAAAATTCGACTGGATTTTTCACAGCGAAGCGTCTGCGTCGTATTTCCGTCGCGGTGAAGATATTAGAGTCGGAATAAAACAGGAGGAGCGTGGCCGGAGGAAGGGGCAGGCGGGATTAGACGGGATTCACGGGAAATTCGCATGGAGGGGATTTGGAACGGCGGTAACCCCGAGGTGGCGCGAAATGGAAACGGCGATTAATCTCGGAAGAATCGATGTTCGAATGCGCGGTCCCTGCGTGGACGAAAAATCTTGGAGTCGGCGGCGGGTCGAGGAATGGTTAATTAATCGGTGGAAAGTGGGTCGGTGGAATGTCGATGAGCTTCATGGATGGTTTAACCATTCCGTTTCGATGAAACCATACGATTCGGCGTAGGGATAAATGGAACGAAGGCTCGGCTATGTGTAACAGGATAATCAAGCCGGATCGTTAGGGGACATTTTACTTGGACGAATGGGTTTCACTCGATTGCTTTGCTTAACTCGGCTGATTAATTATGCGTATCGTGGCCGGCGCGCGGACAGCTCGCTGGAATCTGCGTTGGAAATTGGGCCACGCTCCGTCAACGCCACGGGGTTCTCCTTTAAACGTTCCTCGCGCTACCGACACTTCAAAGCACTTAGACCAATCTATACTCTCCTCCCGCTGAATTCTTCCTCTGGTGTCCGCGCTTCTCGCCGCAAACCTTTCCGACCGCGTCCCCAAGAAACCGCTTATTAAATCCGCTTACGAGTCGTTAATGTCGCGCCAGGCGAAATTTCTCTTCGATTCGGCCAGTCGAACAGAGGCCAGAGGATCGCGATATTTCTCGCGCGTTATATCTCACAACCTTCCATTTCTCTCCCGACTCCGTTCCACCGAGTAAGCTCCGAATTAAATCGAAGAAATTTCCTCTTCTGCTCCGTAATCTAACCTAGCGCTTCCCGGCTCGCGATTGCTTGCGATCTCGTGATCTCGATGAACCGAATAGTCTCGAATTTCTCCCAGCACTCGAAATGAGAAAAATCGCGACGACGACGGAAGATTTGACGAAAGGAAGAGCGGTACCACCACTGGATGGGTAGAGCGTGAAGAAATTCTCGTTAGTCCTTGAGCTCGTACATCGAGCTATGTCATAACGAATAGACGCTAACAACGTGACGGAAAGATACGTGACTTGGTCGCGTATCGATTGGATGATACGCAGAAAAGCAAGCTCGACGACTTGATCCACGGGAAAGACTTTGACAGAGAAGAAAATTTCTCGATTCGATTCGATTCTGAGGGAAGAATCGACGTTTCGCGCCTGTTCGAGGTTAACGCGGTTAAAAATTTCCTCGCTGCGATTCGAATGATCGGAAAGGAGCCGTTTGTTCGCGCGCGAAATCGCGAATGACGTATGGCGATTCGCGGAAGGCGGTTTGGAAAAGGCTCGGAATCCGGAGAGAGAAGAGGCCTGAAAGCTGGTTCTCCGTTGCGTGTGCGTAACGCTAATTATAGCCTCGTAATCGTCTGGCAGCAGCGGAGATAAACTCCGATACGTCGCTGGTTTTTCAGCGGATTGATTATCGCCGCGGCCCGTAAGCGAGAGAAAAAGGAATTTGCGTTTGAAAAAGGAGGGGAAAAAAAGCCAGGAAACGGGGCAGAAAAGAAACGCGGCTGTGAACCATTGAGAATTAATCGCTGGATTTCTTTTCCCCGCGACATTGACCGCCAGAGTCGCGGAAGCACGCGAGACCGCGCTGCATGTGTCGCTCTTCCGTCTCTCGGAGTAATAATTACGCGAAAATTCTCTGTAATTTCGAACGCGCGTGATTTCTCGGTACCAAGCGGTTTCTCCGCGAATTTTTCACCCAGATTCCGCGATCCGCGATCGAGCGCGAGTTATCGGGTGTCCGAATAGGACCATCGAAACGGATAAAATGACTCTTTTTCCCGTTTTATCCCGTCATTTCGAGAATTACCGTGTATCTATCTAGATACGCTTGGGTCGGTTAGTTATTACGTCGGGGACTGTCGAGGATGGTCTCTTAATCGTTTTGCTCCAAGAAACTCTGTCCGAATGCATATGCGAGAGTGTATGTAAAACGTATGCACGCTTATCGATACAGAAATGAAATAATTAATCGCGAATTTTTATATCTATATACTTTCCCTGGTGAGATACGCGGGATAAATTTGTAAAATAAACTCTACGCGAGATATTAACACATCGCGTACGGCGATCCAGAAACATCGTATACGATGCATATATGCATATTTTTAATTCGCCTAATGTATAAAGATGTTTTCTTACAAATTGCAACGCGAACTTTGTTGCCCTGCTAACGTAACGTGAAAATCTATTTTTAATTCCTTAAATCACGAGTCGAGGAAATCTAAAGACAAAGTATCTCGGTGCCATGTGTAAAACGATACAAAAAGACCTCTAGAAAGCGACAAACGGAAGAATGTACGAACCGACCCGCTAGGAAATTTGTATCTTCGTGCCTGGTTCGCGTTCCGCATAATCGTATCGCATCGATCATCGTTCGTTCCGAGCACAGCTCAGCGAAAGGGTTAATCTTTCGCGGTTTTATCGCGATTTAGGCATGCTAAACTTATGCTCCTTCGACACGTTCGCAATTCGCTTTCGGCTACGGGACCGAACCGAGCGTTTAAGGTAAACCGGTGTTCGTCCGCTCATTGTTACGCGTGTGCACGTGCGACCGTGTATACATCTAATCCGTGGGATCAGGGTATTCTACTCTCCTAACAGATGTCGGGATTGTTATAACGTGTCAACGTAAATGCGTCAGCGAACATAAAAATAGCCAGCGTGTTTCGAGCCGGAGAGCAACCTCTCGGCTACCGACCAAGCCGAATAGAACTATGTAGTGCTACCTGAACCGCAAAGGGTTAAGAAAGCGCGTAGCCGAGATACCGATTGTCTACGGTTTCGGTTAGCTTTGTCTACGGTTTGCGTACGGTACCATTTCCATTCC
Organism: Euglossa dilemma; assembly: GCA_002201625.1. Lineage (NCBI taxonomy): Eukaryota > Metazoa > Arthropoda > Insecta > Hymenoptera > Apidae > Euglossa > Euglossa dilemma. Next base: position 1,331,183 of record NIJG01000161.1, read on the forward strand.
CATCGGCGTGAAATCGTAACGCCATGAAACCCAACGATCCGAACGGTACGCGGCGTAAGAGACGATTGCGTAACGATTAAATCACAGGTTGCCCGAGGATCCTCTGTTTTTTTTTTCGCCACGCCTGTGCCTCGAGACACGAGTCTCTCTTTCTCTCTCTCTCTCTCTCTCTCTCTCTCGTTACTCCCGACCGTTAATAATCTTCACCTTCGCAAGGTTGCAGCCTACGAATAAATTTCTATCCCACCAGGCCACGCGTGCCTCATTATTCTCGGCCGAATTATCGCTCGAGTCATTCCATCCTCGCCTATTCCTCTTCCTCTCCGCGATCCTGCCAACAGGCTGCGCTAGATTGGCTAATTATCGATAACTTCGCATGCAGGGTACACCGTGATACCCGTCCATTAACGACAACGCGGTCTACGCTGCTGGGAAATTAACGAAAATCGCGTAACCGTCTATTTTTATCCCGGCAAATTTACATATTCATCGCCCATACGCGAGTCTTCTTCGTTCGATCAAAGGAGCGCTTTTAATGGCTCAATTGGGGCAAAGGGTACCTCGATTCGGTTTCATCGTTCACGCGTTATCGCGTTGCTTTCTCTTTATTACGAATTTTGTAATTTTCTCGTTGCTGCTCCTGGAAATTTCGCTTCGATCGAGCACCGGTGCCTTCTCATCTGGCTCTATATCGACGTGTTTCGCAAGTATCGAAAACATTTTCACGCGTTACCTCGCCGACGCGACGAGACCATGGAATGCTAATTAGGCGTTGCTCCTAATTATTTATTTATTTATACCGGAGAGACCCGTTTGTGGATCGGGTAAACAAGGTGACGCTGCAAGCTGGAACACGCGAGATGGAACAAACGCAAAAGTTATTCGAAAAGAAACAACGATGCACCGAGAGTGATTCCGAGAAGAGAATTTTCGAGAGAGAAGTAAACGACCGGTTATCGATTACCACCGTTTACGAGACCGGAGGATCGAATTATCGAGCCAGTTTTTTCGTTATCTCGGCCGAAAAACTCGTCATTTCCGAGGGGTTTCGCGAGCGAGCCAGCCAGGCATTTCGCGATTTTACGCGCGGAAACAAAGACTTTCCTCGTTCGATAGAAGCGATTACCTCCCACGTGCTCCGGCCATTATGGCCGTATTTTAAACTCCGGCAGATTGATATCTCCGGGAGATAGCCGGGCTATATCCGTTCTTATCTTTCCATTGAAATCACCCGGAACCGTGTGTGTTCCGTGTGTATTCCGGGAATTCTCCGCGAAACGGTCTCTTTCACGGCCCACGGGCCATGTTCCCGATTCCCCGATGCTCTCGCGGCGAGGGGGGCAAAATAATAATAAAAGGGAGGAAAGTGGAGCACACCGGGCACATCCGGCACAGGATGTTTAGCCATAGAACACGTGCCTGCTTCTTTGATGCCGGGCCAGCGAGACGGCGAGGAGGATATACACGTCGAATCTCAGCTTCGGAACGGTATAGCGAATAAGAGCATCGCGATAGCGGAGCAACTGCTGGTAATTTCGCGGAGGGTCGATTAGGCGAAAGTTATCGATCGCTGGTTGGATGTTCATGCCGCGGTCACGTGGCGCGAAGCGTTATCGCGAATGAATTCGCGTGGCAAGCCTTTCCTCCCAGACACCGCCGCCGTCGCCGCCGCCTCGATATCGCATTCCAGAACCCACCGATAATTCAACCGCTCGCAAGTGCCTCTGTCACTCTTCCTGCAACCATCACGCGACCCAACAGTAGACCGCTATAATAGTCCACGGAAACGCCTCCGATCCGTATCGGGACAGTCCGACCAGGCCATCTCTTCGCGGAAAGCTCAATTTCCCGTCGCGGCCATCGCCTATTTTAGTAGAAATATTTTTCGGGAAAATTCAGGCTTTCGGGGGATATCGTGGGTCGCGACGCGTCTCCGGAGAGTCAAGCCAAGCGAAGACCGAATTTCGATTTTCACCGAAGAATTTGCGACTGTCGAACGTTTGGAATCTGTACGGTGAACTTGAACTTTGGAAATAGAACCGCGTCGAGCGTGAAAGTTCTTAGACTTGGGTCAAAAGTGAATTTAGTCCAACGAAGCGATCCCTCGCGGAAAGGTAAATTTCCTGCCACGGCGATCGCCTATTTTCACGTTTCTGGCTGGAAATATTTTTCGCGAAAATGAAAGCTTACGAGGGATATCATGGGTCGCGACGCGTCTCCGGGGAGCGAAGCAGAACCAGACGAGATCCAGATCGAATTTCCATTTTTCCCGAAGAATTTTCGACTGTTAAATGTTTGGAATGTACACGGTGAACTTGGATTTTGGAAATACCGCGTCGAGAGCACGGGGTTCTTAGACGAGAGTCCAAAGCGAACTTGACGCGTAAACGAGTAAGAGTACAGTGCCAATTTTTTGGAGATACGTTGGGCGGAAACAGAAGGACGCAGAACTCGTTAATCGCAATTGTTATCCTCTTCGCAGGACACCGTGATAAGCCACGGTGTCCTTGCCAGAGCGATAAATGAAAAAAAGGCAACGAGCCAGGTGAGGTCGTGGTCGTTTCCATCGTCGGACATCGAATGGTAGCTGGTCTGCTCTTTTTCTCCTCTCGGTTATTTATCGACGAGTTACGACCCATTATAGGACACGTGCGAACGCGTGTTCGGACAGCCGCGTGAATAATTCGCGCCTGGGAATGAACGAAAACAGCCGAATTATCGAACGCTTCGATTTCATGGTAAAAATTACATCCTAGACGTTCGAAAACGAGTTTATTTACTCTCTCTCTCTCTGTGCGTACTCGAGGGGTAAAACGCGTCGGTCACGCAGGTGCGACGCTGTGTCGGCCGGCGCTCGATGAAATTTCCATTTCAACAAGCGAGAACGCGCGGACGCCGCGCGTCGCTCCAGTTTCCCACCGTCTACGGGGAATTTTCGGATCCCTGGGCTCCGCGAGGAAAGCAAAGCCGGATTACCCTTCGCGGCTGTGTATTTTTATCGCTGCTCCGTTCGCGAGACCGTCCGCGGCGGTCGAGTGAAGCGAAATGGAGAACACGCGAGCGGAAACGCGGGCTGGAAGGAAAACGGCCTGATTCGATATCGATTCGAGCGAGGGAGAGGAAAAGAAGGAAAAAAAAAGAAAGAACGGCTGTTGGTGGGAAGGCTTGGAGAGGCGGAGGAAAGCGAGCGGATGGCACAGGGCGCGCGCGGAAATTATGTCACGACCGTCGCAGCGTTATTCTGCACCTGTGGGTCGGTCGCCGGTTGGGAAAAGCGTTCCCGAGGCTGTGTCCTTGCACGGCTTTTCCAAGGTCAATTTCTTTTCCTCTCTTTCCACGCTGCCGCGTTTTGTTCGTCGCGAGGTGAAAGCGTGCGAAAAGAATTACGGGTGGCAAATGAACCGTTGGTTGAAAAAAATCGGACGGAAATGTTCTGACCCTCCGCGCCGAGTCAATATCTTCCCTCGATACATGCGTCGAACCGAGCTCGCGCCGCTGGAAAAATATCGACCACTCTCCTCTCCTCTCCTCTCCTCTCCTTTCCTTTCCTCTCCACAGGTCGACACTTTTACCGGTGATTTCTCGAGAAACCGCTTCATTCGCGATTCGCAATTCCTTTCGGAAATTTCCGTTTCGAAGGAGTAAAACGCGAGTAAGACGAGTGAAACGCGATTTAAAAGAAGAAAAGGATCTCGGCCTTGAAAATCGCTCGGAAGGATGATTTCGCGATTATTTTTATAAATGGATCTTCTCGGATCCGAAGGCGTAGAATCACGCCGGGACGGCCGTGACATATAATTTCCATGCACCTTATAGAGCCGGAGAGCTGGGAAGAGGACGGGACAGGCTGAGCTAATCGCACGCGCGGACCCTCTCGGCCGGTGAGAAGCGCGTAAGCGACGCGTGACAGCGTCACGAGTCGCTTCTCACGAGCTACCTGCAATACGCGCAGCTGTTCCAACCGAGCACATGGGCGTCGCGCGTGTTGGCGCGTGTTGGCGCGTGCTCGCGCGAGCGACGCGCGTCACCTTGGGCCAGAGAGAGAATACCTAGGCGTGTTCGCGCTAGCGGCTAGCGTAGACGCCGAGCGTCGAATCCAAAACAGACGGAGGAATTTTGGTCGCGAAGGTGCGAACAACCGGTCTTTTCAGCCTTGATTAGAATGTCGCCGACCGCTTTGGCATTCGTCCCAAAGTCAGCCTCTGATTTCCATTGCTTTCGCATCGCCAGCGTACCAGGCGTTAATTTATAGAACCTCTCCTCGAGCTTTCGCGCCACGAGCTTTCCAGCGCTGCACCTTTTTATTTATTTTTTTTATTTTTTTTCTTCTCAGAAAATATCCCCGTTTTTTTCCATACGAATCGTGTATCGGTCGTTTCGCGAATCACATTTTTCTACGTGCTCCAAATTACGCGAATGGAAATGAAACACTGGGAAATTGCTAATTTTTCCCTATCCTCGTTGTAGCGTTATAATTTACTTCGGCTTTGACGATTCTATCTCGTACCAAGTAAATATATAGGAGCTGATTAAAATCAAAGCGTTTCTTAATCCGTAAATTTGCATAATCGAATCGTGCCTAGCACGCGATTAGCAGCAAAGCGTTGCACATGACAAATTCATATACCTAAATGCATATTCATACAAAAAGAGTCGCAATGAATTACAGCAATAGTTGCAGCAGGATGATTAATAACGCGCATCGTGATTAGAGTAAAAAAAAACCGGGCAGAATATTGCATGCGCGAAACTTAATTTTCGTAAAAACTGCTGTAACGAGAATCATCGTTGGAGAGCGTGTTAGTTAATATAGTACTCTCTGCGTTGACCAACGAGATCGCGCGCTTTTTGCTCCTCGAGCATTCGTCGAAGATCTACGCTGCTAAAGACGAACGAAATTCCGCGCGCGCGTATTTAATTTTCGAAAAAAAACTATCGCAACGAGATTCGTCGTCGGAGAGCGTGCTGGTGAATATAGCAATCTCTGCGTTGACCAACGAGATCGCACACTTTCTGCGTCTCGGAAAGACTCATTCTTCGAAATCTTTTTCACCGAAATTCGTTAACCCAGATACACGGTACTAGCCCTGACGAAAGATTTCTCACCAAGCGACACTTGGTAACGTAAAACGAGACATTAAATCTGATACCGAGTAAAATCTGGAGAAAAATAATTTCATTTACTCTCTCCTGGGAAATAATCGAGTTTTCAAACCCGGAAATTTTTCAAGGTAAACGGTAGCTTGCCTGACCAACGAGGTATCCTCCGCGAGGATGCGTTGTCCGAGCGGAGCCGTGGAAGAATTCCATTTAGAAAGTGATAAATTTCACCCGTGAAACGGGGAATTTGATTGGCAAGGTGACGGGAAGGTATCCGGGAGAAGGAGGAACATCGGAGAAGCTCGTTTGAGGGAGAAAGGAACGGTAGTTTAGCAAAGGGAACTGCTCGCTAGCTAGTCGGATCCTGATTAGCATCGATCGAGGAATTCGCAACACCGGGGCTTTCCTTCTGTCTCTCGGCTTCTGCTCCTCCCTCGCACGCCTTTTCGCTTTGCATTGTTACGTATTCATAAGCGGCGCGTTACGCAAGCAGTTCGAGCGGCTAGAATTTCGCCCGGAAGCATCGAGCGTGTCGAAAAACCACGCGCGGAATGCCTTCGACTTTCCGCGCGAGGAGGATCGATCCGCCCTCGGAGAAAGTTCGTTCGGGTCAAGTCGAGGCAGAGTTTTCCTCGATTTAGCGCGAAAGCGGGCTCCAAGTTGCAGCCGGGATAAGTTTAGCCGTTTCAGGGTTAGCACGCTAATAGGCCGTGATAGCCAAGGTGATGGCGAGCTTGCGCGCTGAAAGCTGTTCGCAAACCGATAGAGATCCGAGGGCTACGAGACGATGAACGCGTCGAAATTAATTAGCCATGTCCAGACCAGTCCCCGAGACCAGTTTCCGCTATTTTGTTTCTCCATTTTCCTTCGCATCTTTTTAGTCTCCTCGCGGAAGTGGAAGAAGTTTACTACGAGTGTCGGATTCGACCTGGAATGCACGGAATGAGTGGAAACTATTCGTGTCGTGGTTATTTATAACGGGAAAATGACAAATTCCAAAATCCCTGCCGATTCTGCGGTTAATTCGACCGATCGTAGGTTTAACCCTTTACGGGCGAGAAACGAAGCTAACGCGACGCATTAAAAATTTGGATTAAAGATTAGTAATAACAAATCGAGGGGAGTTCTTCGAAATAAAAAATATCCACGACATCGATGACAACGCTAGAATTATTTTTCGCTATATTCCAAGCAGCTTTCGCTCTGAAAAATAAAAACATTTCCACGTATGTTATGACATTCGTCCCCAAAGAGTTAACCCATATCTCGTAGTCGTTTGCGATTTGTCACGGAATAAGTTTATCTCCGCTTGAATTGGAATTTATTAGAAAAGGTGAATGTTATTTCGAATGTTATCCGAAACTAAGTATCATTAGATTCTTCGAAATTGCTTCGAAATAAAATCTTGACAAACTGCTCTAAATTTTCCTGCCACTGAATGGGTTAACGTCAACGCGACTGCGGAAATCAAACGACTCGCCGCTTAGTTCAAATTGTCTCGAATTATCTCTCGAATTATCTCTTCAAATTATCCAAATCGTTGCGTGCCCGTCACACATGCCGCTTTATCGCTGCTCTTGCAGATAAACTCCTACTATCCGAGAAAAAGCTAAACGTTCTCGTACACGTGCCAGTAGCCCCAAAGAGGTTAAAGATTCTACTGCTTTTTCATTCACCGGTCATCTGACCGTAGTAGGCGTAGTATTAACACGTTAAGCTCCGTGTCGGTCATCGGTGACTGACATTACACATTTCGCGCAGACGCGTTAGCGTTTCTCCGTTGACAGTAAGAAATTTAAGAAACTACGTTCTATCCAGAAATTTTATTCAATTTCGAAATCTCGCTATCGCGAACGTACCTAAATATTTTTTAACACGTCGACTGCCGCGTGCATTTTACGTGATTTGAGTATAGTTAAAAATTATTTATTACACGACACATACAACGTTGAACTGTTATTCGCATCGAATGGATTACAGCGTGTAATCATATTTAACGCGTTAGCCGCCACAGACTCGTTTATTTTTTGTCCAAATTATATATATTTCATCGGTGATCCCCATAGCGATCAACGTATTAAGATGAAAGACTCGACATGTCAATTTCTTTCCTCTTTGTCTTCGTTTCCTTGCAATGTTTAGATCCGTGAATGTCGATGAAATTCGCAAAGTTAATATAGAAAAGGTATACCTATTACATTGCTACGGGTAGCTTGATATCGCTACTGTACGCGTCATCCGATCTTCAGCTTTATCATGCTCCCTCTGACCATAGTGGCTCGTAAACAAAGGATCCGTTACGTCGTACGCGAGATAGCTAACCTAAAGATCTAAAGGTGCCGAAGGGTTCGGTTTCTCTACTCGTTAATAGTTAACCTACGGCTGCCTAATTAATATCAGATACACGTGGAATATTCGCTAAGAGTGGGAAAGATAAGCAAATCGCAGGGAGCTGTTAACAGGTTGGCTTACCGATGATGCGTGTCACAGCAAGGTCGGTCACCGAGACAGTGCGTAACTGAGACAAAGCCATCGTCGAAAACTAGTCGGTGATGTTTACATCCGGCCATATCTACGGACCCCGCCTCTCATCTGCCGCGTTCGCGTTTAGTTCGATTTCATTACCAGTTTCGCGCGATAGGAATTATAATACTCGCGATATCAAACAATCCAATCCAACGAACCGATGTGTACAGCTATTTATTTATCTTCCTCGCGCAATATTATTCTAATCAATTCTCGCTGCCAATAACGATGATATTAGGTTGTTCGGAAAGTCATTTCGTTTCTTCCCAACAGGGGCCTAATTGTATTTTTTCACAGCCAACTTCACGCTTCAGCCGCATAAGAAAAAAAGTAGAAACGAAATGACTTTCAGCACGATCTAATAAAATAACGATAAATAAAACACCCGGACTTATTTACGGTGAGTTATTCTATGGACCAAACTAGACGTGAACCATCGGTGGTTGAGTACGCTATGTTTTTTAAGATCTTACCTTACCATTAAGTATGGGGTGTGCCATAGCGAACGGCAAGGCCGGTCACACGTCGAGGAATCTGGTCCGAACTCGTCGAAGAACAACACGTAACTGAGAGACAAAGACCTCGGCGGAAACTAATCGCGAGCTCGGCCGGCGATGTTTACATTCTTTCAGTGAACTCCGAAGGAAGTATGCATAGCGCTCGAATATTTTCACCGGTCACTGTGTTTTGAAATAAAATCATTTTAGACCTATACGAATATTCTTTCGCATAGCTGCACGATGAGTAAATTTAACCCCTAACCTCGGTCGCCATTTGATCAAATGCTAAAGACCGATGTTAATTAATACGCGAAATTTTAATTTACCCAACGACACCTGGAGTATCGAAATAAAATAATTCTGTGTCTTAATTTCCATACGATTTCTTACTTGCCGTTTTAAAAATCTCGTCGACTTAAGGGAGAAAATCTTCGAATTACTATTTTCCTCTAACGAAAAGATCTTCGAGTTCAGAGAAATAGAGAATAGACGATGAAAAGTGTAATTAATCCCTTGGCTCTCTTCCATCCACGAATACCGCGTGTTATACAATGTCAATCGTCTAAAGGTTGCATTCTAGGAACTCTCGTTTATTTTTTCCCGCTTATCTATCCTAAATATGCTCTCGATCTCTGTTATCTCGCCGTTCGAAGCACTCGATCCTGTTGAAACGACCAGCTGCGGATAGCCCATGCGGGAATCCGAGACGGGACGTAAGAAGAAGAGGGAAAAGGCGAAGATTCGTCGGTGGCAGTTGTGGCAAGTGTCGTGAGAAAGCGCGTGGATCGGTATCGATCGTGCGAACCTGGGGAACAACAATGTCTCACAGGATCAATCGTTGCATTAGGTTAATAACGCATAGACGTCGCGCGGCGGCGGGTGTACCTTAAGCGGCGGTAATTATCGTCCGTTCGCCAGCGAGTCCATCGCTCGCCTCTCCGCCGAACAATGCCCACGTGACCCTCGTTGCCGATAATTAGCGTGGCCGGTGGTTGGTCGCGATAACCGGCGATAACGGGGCAAGAAAACGAAACCTTGTCGCCTCGCTTTTTGCCTTACCTTTTGCCGGGCTTCCGAATCGAATTCAATCCAAATTTCCCGAATTAACCAGTGAGTCTGCCCGGCGTGATTCGCCGCGATGGCAGCCGGGAAATTTACCACTGGAAAACGATTCGTACGTCAGCAGCCGCGGCTAATAACCGTGCGCCACAGCGTCGAGGAATGCTTTTAATTTACACCGTTTAACCTTTTCGAGCTGGCCGTTCGCGATACCCAGTATTATCCAGCTGGCTCTCTGCCGTCTCTCCGTCTTCCGATATCGCGCCGTATTTCACCTGCCGGTATTTCCACCGCGATTCGATAACGAAGCGACGCTGGACAGTATCGCGGTGTGCGTTTTACTGAGCTCAGGTAATAGAGCATAGCGTAGGGATGCGAGCTAGTTTTCCAGTCGAGTCGAGTGTGAGACAGCGTTAGAGGCAATGTTAGCAAGATTAAAGTAAGATGATTTATTAAAAATTGGCCGTGTAATAAAGCGATGGTATCTAGGTGTCCACGATCCGAGTGGCACGACCGATTTGGATGAAGTGTCGCCCTTCGGGCCTGTCAGCAGGCTCCTTATACCGCTCGATAACATCAGCCCAGCCGTTAATCAGCTTAGTTTCGAGGAGCCCTTGAACTTGTCGCTTTTCTCCAAGGAAAATAGATCCAAATAAATAAATACAGGTTCGTTTTACGCGTGTAACAACGGTTCTTTCGTTGCTTGCCGAATGTAGCGTTACTTATTTATCTCTTTTGCTTCCTCTGCACTGGCTAACAACCGACGGGTTTAATAGACACAGGAGGAAACGGTGACAAAAGGGTACCGCTAAGCCAACGATATAGATTTCCACCGATCAACGCTGTTACTACTCTTTTGTTCTCCCGAGAATATCCATGGTTTCCCGTGACACCGGAGAAAAACCGTCGGCCTGCCGCGTTAATTTCCATGAATCGACGGCGCGGCGGAAGTCCAGGCTGCAATCCGAACCGCTCCGCGAGATATATATCCCGGCTGTGACCGCGATCTCCGACGGAAGGTCTCGGTTAATTGTCAGCTTATAATTAGCGCGTCTTATTATTAGTGCGTACACGTGTTCCCAGCAGCGGAAGCGGTGCTCTACAGCCGCGTTTCTTTTCCTCCCGGCTCTGGCCTACCGCCTAACGGTCTTCCACGACGGCGTTTCCCTTCGACAATTCAGACGCGTGCGTTTCGATTGAAGTCAACTCGATAATCGGCCTCCTCGACGAGCCGGCTCGAATTCTTCCGGCTCGTGTCGATCTCAATCGTGATTCTCGATCCCCGGCAGCCACGGCTCTCTCCTTCCTTCCTCTATCCTCGCCGATCCCAGCCTCCGTTTCGCCTCTCTCACCTTCCCTCTTCCCTCCCGATCCTATTCGCCATCCTTTTCGCCATCCTTTTCGTCATCCTTTTCGCGACCAGTCGCCTGCCTTCCAACTATTAAATCTTCATTGCTACCCCGGTAGCTCCCTTCTCCGCCGAGGAATCCCCGATTTTCGCCTAAACGAACGGCGAGTTGGAGGTCGCGGGAACGCGTCTCGCGAAATCGGTCAAACGAGAGAGCAGGAATGTTACAGAGCGAGTATTTCGCAGCGATAAGGAGCTTTATAGTCGATCGATTCCGCGAATGTTCATTTCGGATCGACGAGTCCGGTTCGTTTCGTTTTTCCACACATGGAAACGAGTTATATATATATAGCGTTCGTCGTTATTACGATTGACGCTCGAGCGAAATTATGTTAAACGCTTCTTCGGGATTAAATCGTCGCACTAGGCGTTGAACAAACTTTACGATGCAGATATTAAAAACAATTATTCGATTATTTCGCGCTGGCGGTAATTTCGCTTTGTTAATATGCACGGATACGAAGGCGGATACGAACGTTCGATTCCTTGGTTAATTTTCAATTTAAATACACGCGGATGGGAGTCGAATATCGATGGATGACATAATAGCTCCACTCGACGATCCAATTTCCTGACGTAACGAATTAACGTTAAGTGCTCGAAATATCGAACCTGGCGAACGTAGGAAATCAGACGATCGCTGGAAAGAAATTTTTATTTCTCGTATAATTTGTCCGCGGCAAAACGAGTCTTCTGTTCTATATAACGCGCGCCTCGTTTCCTTAAACGTAACACCGACGACGTGGAAGATATTAGCATTTATTTGGATTAAATACTTTTATCAACCTTGGCATCGCCAGTCACCGGTGACCTCCGCGGCAAATTGAATGCCAGTTACCAGTGACCCCCACCGCACACTCCACGTGTTAACGAACCGAGTCCAAACTGGCTGTTAATCGACCATTTATTTTTCTCTTTGCCATCCACCGTGGAATATCGCGAGTCCGACACCGTCTCGGACGTCGACGAGCCCCGTCTGCGTCGAGCGGAGCCTGTTAAGCGTCGAAACGGCATTTTTGTTCTATACTTGACGGATTACCAACCTTCCGTACCGCAGGTAAACACACGATAGCCTGGAGTACGAGCAGGGAGCAATAGAGTTATCGTACAAACCAATTATGACTCTCTATAAAAGGACTAGAACTCGTAAGAACGAATCAGAATCGGAACGACTCTTGCGATATACGCATAGAAGCCAACCTAGTCTCGCGTACACCAGGCGCTCCCTTAATTAAACACGTTGTTCGACACATCAGAAAATGAAGAATACACTTCGCTTCATATTCACCTGGTTTTTCCTCGGTGGATCACGCGTCGCTAACCGTCGACGACTAAGAACGACCTAGCGACGATACACAGAGTCATCTCGGACGCTAACTTTAAAGCGACCACGATCCTCCGATGCTCCGTTCCTGGTCACCGGGATATCTCTGGCGAGATTGATTCCAAGGAGGGAATCTTTGGCGCGATCTCGTTACCAACAGCGGCTCGGACTCGTCGGATTCCCAGGATACCGACCAAGATCGAGTTCCCGGGTTCTTCTTGCCGAGGAAAACTGGTCTGCCCGGAATCGCGCGCCACTTACGTCCCGTCCGCGCCATTTGCTTTTGCGCCATTTCGAATTCCTCCGCGCGACGCGTCCTTCTGGCCAGGAAGTCCGACAGCCTTGCGTCTCGCCGTCCTTACCGCTCTTGCTCCGCTTCGTCGGTGACGCAACGAAGCCGAATTCACGGGCAACCTGGCCGACGCTCGTCGACCGCGTCGGTCGATTAACCTCGGTCGATCGCCGCGAGACCGATCGGCCCTAATAAGATCGTAGGCGTTGCCTCTGCGGTGGGACACGTCGTGGATGGCTCGAGGTGAAGGAACTCCAAGGATCGATGGCGTAACGACGCATCGTTTCGGCCGCGATTTCGAGCAGGACGCGCGAGGAATTTCGGGTCTCGTGGGCGTTTGTTGTGCCCAGGTATTCGTGGGCGATGGGTATTTCTGAACGACCAGGGAGCCCATCTTTATCGTCTAGTTTCATCCTGTCCTCTGCGTCCGACGGAAGTTTTTCTCGATTTTCCCAGGTTTCTTCTCTCCGTAACGACCGAACGCGGCCGCGAACCATTGGAACAACTCGCGACCCGGTGTTTTTCGACGTAGACGTCACACGAGCGGTGACGCAAGACTGGCGTGCATCGGTAAGCAGTTCGTTCCAGAGATTATCTAAATCTGCTTAGTCCGCGGCCGCTTTCGACTGCCTCGCGGCTGATCGAGGCGGTTAATCGGAACGAGCGGGAGAAAAACACCGAGGCTCGGCTTTGTTCTCTTCGTCGAATCACCGAGCCGTCGTTCCCCTCGGAATTTCGCGTACACCGACAAACCGGCAACTGTCGCCGAGAGCTTCGTGCCTCTTCCTCCTCCTCCTAGCCAGGGATTTATTAATTTCCGGTCCGGTAACGAAGCACCTTTCCGAGTCCGTGCCGGAACGAGGGATCGCGAAACTGCCAGAACCAAAATTCCGATACTCGACAACGGCTACGTTTACAGTTACCTGCATTCTCCGGGTACGAAACGGTCCTCCTCCGAGCTCGGTCGTCGATCGACGCTCGGAATCGTTTTGCCTTGGCTAGTCATCCTTCCGAGCTTCTCCGTTTTTTTACCGATTTTTATCGATTTATCGATTTTTTCAACGATTCTTTAATTCGAGGATTAACATCCTCGAGATGATTCTCCATCTCTTACCGATTTCCTTCGAGCCTCTAGAAATCGCTCCGAATCTAACGATTTCACGATTTTTTTCAACGATTCTTTAATTCTAGGATTAACCAGGTCCATCGTCTTCCTCGAGATATTCCGGAACGTATTATCGTTGAAAATAATCGAGACCGCGATTTTAAGAATCGCGTTCAGCTCAACAGCCTCTACCGAGCCGACCAATTGCCCCCCATTTCGGGCATAATTGGTCCCGTAATTTCTAATTGAATTTAGCCATCGTGCTCGTGGAGGTTGGAAATAATTTCTGCAGCGAAACGAGCAAGGACAGCGTTCAGCGATCGGTTTTCCATGGCCGAAAGCCAAGCGCGAGTCGGATGATAAAGGTAGTCGGACGAAGAGGAAGGAACGGAAGCGAAGGGGGGTCCGGGTGAGCCGTAATTATCATACATTAGCGAGTTATCGGCGAACAGAGCCGCCAGACCTCCCTTCCGCCGAATTAATCCTAAGATTTCCCTCGTAGACCTCGCAGACTTTGCTCGGAAAACGCTTGGCAGCGCGTGCATTCGCCAGCCATCCTGACAAACTGTCCGCGTGATTAGTTAACGGCCCGTGGCCCGTTCAACCAGCCAACGTTCCAAGGAATTTACTGCTTCCAGCTTGCGTAATCCGCGCGTGTGCTCGATGGATCCACGATCCGAACCGATCCGTCGATCCTCCTAAGCGATCCACCCGCATCGGTACAATTTCGAAGGTTGCAAACAACCGCTACCTCCGACGCGATAGCCGAATAAATCGCGTTGCAATTCTTTTTATCTCCCGTTAAACGATTAGCCACTGATCCTCTGTGCCAACGCCAGTGCTTCGTTTCTCCCTCTCTCTTTCTCTCTCGGTTTCAGGGTAATCCCGATCGCTCTTCTCCTCGTCCCACGCGACAACTCTGGTTAGCGAGGAAAAGTCGCTAGATCGGGCTGGAAGATGGATCTATTCGCGTTTCTAACTTCCGATCAAGGATTTCGCGAGTTGTATCTCTTCGGACACTTGTCTCCGATATTCTCGTTCGATGCACACACGCGTAATAGACTTCCCGACGTCTGGTTTTATCCCAGTTTTTAGAGGCTTCCGCGCAAATAATGGTAGAGTGGCAGGACGAGTTAGAAAAACCTTCGACCTCCTCGCAGCGGAAGGTTTTTCGCCAGAGGCGATTGGCAGAACGAATCTTCTCGCGAGACCCGGAGGAGGATGATCGTTTAGGTTCGCAGCGAACGGTATGAAACGGCGGTGCTTCGATTTCAGCGTGTCCGACGACTGGATAGAGCAAAATCCGGGGACCGTTAATCGCAGCGGCGCTTTTCCATGTAAAATCGGACGAGCGTTGCGTGCTAGACGAACGATTAAAGCGAGAAATTGCGCGCGCGTTAATAGGCTGCTTATAACGAAGTGGCCGGAGCGATTAAACAGGACATAAACAGTCAATTACAGGCGATAATAAACTACGTACGTGATAATCGCCGGCCATTACCGGCACTTGCTTCCAAACGATCATCGTCGAGGCTTAATTCGGCGGCTTTCGGCTATCTTTCGCGAGATTAACGAAAAGTAACCTCGGACCATGCAATTTTCGCCCGAAAGTCCGAAAAGTATCGACGGGAGAGAAACTGTGATCGGTTCGTTATCGTTGCGGAGATGTAGGAAACGATCGCGTTGGAAGGAAACACGACGGGTGAAGGATTAATTTTTCTGTCGGACCCAGCTCGGAACGATGGTTGGTTGGTGGACGGAGACGGAGACGGAGATTTATCGGTCGATAGACGGTGGACGTTAATTTATTAGGGCAGATCGGGGTGGACGATAAGGCGCGATGTTTAAGGAGCAGGCGCGCCGCGCGATCCAGCAGGGAAATTATGTCGGCCCGTGAAATATCGCGCGATTGTGCGACGTCACGCGTCGCGGCGAAGGTTCACGTGCAAGGTGAGTCAGAAATAGTCACGGGACCCCTCTTTCGAACACCCATCGATCCGCTCTTTCGCCGATCGCATCGAACCGGCGAAAATAACCGTGATCCGTCTCCGTTCCGAATAAACCGACCTCGCCCTGGCATCCATCGTGAAAGCCCACCTAAACCCTGTCTCTTAGTCATAGGATATTCTTTCCCGATCTATCTCACTCGTCGAGTCATCTTCGTGCCTGCTATCTGCGGGACGGTGCTGTCGAAAGCGAGAATACGGGTTAGGGAAAATCAGCTCCGACTGTTGTGTGCCAGTCGCACGGTGAAAACTCTTTCTTCGAACTGGAAAATGAAAGAGAAAGAAAGGGTATCGCGTAGATCACGGTACACTCGATGCGTCGTTGAAATTAATATTTCGTATCGAAATATTTAGCCCCTTTTTAGCCCCTTGTGCTGTGATATTTGCACTCGAGGGGTGACTCTCTCTCTCTCTCTCTCTCTCTCTCTCTCTGGGTCGTCGTTTGTTTCAATCCCTCAGGGTTGAAGCAACGAATACGAGAAGAACTGCGCGTCGAATAACGAAATGAAATATAATTAGCCTGTATATATGTAAGGCTGAATTACGAGGAATTTGTTCAAATTTTGTTAGACAGCAAAACTCGAAGAACGTTTACCGATAAAGATTCGAAAACAAAGCCACGATTTGCGATTCATTCGAAGGCGGTAAACTTTTCCTCGAGTATCTATGATAGCGTGATTCCTATTTTTAATCTTAATCTATGTGTGTCAGACGATAAAGAATACGAAAAGGCTCGCGAATCTTTGCTTTGTTTCCTAACTTTTATCAGCACGCCTATCTATCGTCTACGGCACACGCGTGTATAGAAAAATCTGTCTCGTGACTGCCACGATCGCACATGTGCCGGTGATTACGAAACTGGCCTAAGCTCTTCGTTCCTAAACTCGTTCCAACGCTACCACGAAGAAGACACTCTGCAAATTTCTTTTTAATTACTGCTTCTTCCCGCGATATTTATCGTTATTGGCAAATCGTTAATAAGAACTAGCAAAACGACAGATCTCGAAATTTTCCTTCTCGCGACTACATTATCGTCATCGTATCCGAAAAGTTCTTATCGCCTAAACTCCGTTGTTCCTTAGCTCTATCGTTAGTTAGATAGTTCAGACGTTGAAAGAAACACATTTCGTCTCGAAATATTTGAATTTCGCGCCTCGAACGTATCGCGAATTGAAACAAATTTCTACAGAGCTAAAAACTAAAGAGCTAGAAGCAGTGATTCCACCCACGATTATTTCGCGAAAAATTGCAAAATAACAGGCAAAACTCGCTTCCAAATTCTCCACTTAGACCCTATAAAAGCGCGGGAAATTCAAATTCGCTCTCGGCGATAGGAATTAACGCAACAAGCATACGAACCTGATTGATCACCCAGATTTATTCCAGTCGTTCCAACAGTGTTCTTTCTTTACTCGGACTGCGACGCGTCTGCGAACGTCCGTCGTACGGAAAATATCTCGGAGGTGTGTTTACACCGCGAATGGGACTAATTAAAGGGCGATAAATGGGGAAACGGGCCGGTCGAGTGGTTCGCGAGGACCCTGGTGCACTGTGACGGCGATTACGAGGCACGAGCGAGCGTGGTCTACGCGTGAAAGTGGAGAGCAGGAATCGGCCGCGACCGTTCGGTTACGAAAAGCGAAGTACACGAGACTAGAGCCTTGCGTTTTCATCCGAACTGGATTGCGAAACTGCGAATGACACACAATCCGGACAGCCTTGGAGCAGCCTTGCCCACGGCTAATGCAACGCTCGCGCTCGATCGTGCTCCGTGAATTATACCGGGTGGCCACGGTGAAAGTTCCGATCGTGATCGGTACCACCGTTCCCCGATCGACCTGCTTCCATTCGCGTCTCCCTCCACGGACACTCCCTTCCCTTCCACCGACCTTTCCAACAACACTTCCACCCTGGTCACTTGGGAATTTGGAAAAATCCATCCTTTCTTTCCATCGTTCCAACGTCTTTAATCGGAGCAGATTTTCAAAGAGAAAGAGATCGACCTGTTTCGCGCCTCTGTCGACAGAGATTCCATTCTCGCGACCTTTCCAACAACTCTTCTACCCTGGATAGTTGGAAACTTGGAAAATTCGTTTCTTTCCATCGTTCCCAAGGTCTTTAATCGGAGTAGATGTTCAAAGAGAAAGAGATTGACCTGCTTCGCGCCTCTGTCGACAGAGATTTCGTTCCCGCGACCTTTCCAACAAACCTTCTACCTTAGTCAGCTGGAAACTTGGAAAATTCGTTTGTTTTCATCGTTCCAAGGTCTTTGGTTACCAGGGTGGATGTTCAAAGAGAAACGTCGATCGACTCTTTGCGGGTGAACCATATAGTCTTCGCTAGTTCTATCTTTATTTCATTTTTGGTTTATGGAAGGTTATCCGAGATGTCTAGTTCGAGTTTTATTTTTATTTCGTTTTTCATAGAGAAAAATGTATCGCGATACGTTGAATTAGGTGTCAAGTAGAATACGAATAATATATCTGCGATGAGGAAAACTGAGTTTATACCACGTTGATTTTTGGACAGCTACAAGTTTGCGAGGAGAAATCGCCCGATAACGCTTGTGGGGTGAATATAAAGGGCAAAGCCTGTACTTTCACATTCCTAGGTCGAATTTTTCCAAAGACGATTCAACGATGGAACACAGGGACAGTTTTTCGCTTAAAAGATCGCGAGGATTCTAACGCCGCTAGTTTTCTCGAAAAATGCACTTCGTGGCCCAGATTACCTCGAGCTTCTCGGTTTCCAAAAATCCCTAAAAAATTACGCGATTTTCCGATGCCAAATGATTCCGCATGCTACCTAAAACACCTTTTTACCAATTTCAAAACCGAAAGGTCGGAATTCCTTCGTTTTAAAGCCCCGGCAGTACTACTGTCAGAATTATTTAATTATTAATCTATTTCGTAATCCCTCGCGCCGCGTTAGGTGATAACCAGTTTCGCGGATCGAATACACCGATGACGAGGACGTTATCTCCAAGAAGAACGGTCTCGAGCAAGGTCTAGATCACAGACGAGGACGAAACAGAGTTCTAACTAGGATTCCAAGAATGGTTCGTTAGAAATGATAATAAACAGGTTATAAATAAACGCGAATAGGCTATTTAGCAGCTGGGTACCATTGCTGAGCACCTTGTCGTATTACGCAAAGGTTTTCTGCGTTGATTCGAAGAATATTCGAAAGGGGAGCAATTTTGAGACTGCCCGCTCCACTGCTCCCTTCGTTCCTCGTCGTATTTATAACTATCGATCAGGAACGTTAATTATACGTTATATACGTATATACGCGTGTATATCCTTAGAGCAAGGGTACGTAGGCAGGAAGAATGTCTCGCGTATTCAGGAAGCGAACATCGACAATTGCGTGGAAAGAAAGAAGAGTATTCCGCGTGGAAATTTGATCCATCCTAACCTTGAAAGGACGAAACGCGGAATTTCATAGATTATCCAGGGTGGTTGGAGCGCTCGTGACAACGCATCGTTCATTGGTACGTGCCGACGAAATTAATTTCGGGATTACACGCGACGTAGGAAAAGGTCGGTTGTGCAGGAGTTTGATTCGCTGGTTAATTCGAAGGGGTTGACCGGTAGATAAAGCTGGACGTTCCCGCTGTCGAGTCTGACCGCGCAAAAGGTTGACACAATGCGGCGACCATAATCAGCTTAATAGGCCTCTATGGATAGCGCTTGATCGCGGCAAGGACACCGTCCGCATTGTCCGCGAATTGATTTCGCGAAATACTTTAATCCCGGTGGAAAACCTAGAGCTCGGGCGAATTATTTTCCTTTCCAGAGATTCCACGATTACCGAGAATTACCGAATCGGGAAAACGATATATATCTCTGAGTTTCGTTTCGAATTGGATCTCGCGTCGGAGCAAACCTAACGACGTCCGAGATTGCAACTTTCGAGATGCTTCCGAGATTTTCCAGCGTGTTTTTCCTCGGAATTTCGCGCTGCATCTGCCGGAAGAGCGACGGGAGAAAAGTTCTTGTTTTCCTCTGTATCCGCGATCGAGCAGCGTGTCTGTTTTTCGGCGTCGCGGCGCGGCACGGACGTCGGCTGCGACGTATCTGGAGCAACGACTCGGTCGAATCGTCCGCCGCCACTGCAGTGGCTATCTTTCACTTCTGCTTTCGTTCACTCTGCTCTACAAACCTTCTTCCGGCCTACCTCGCCTCCTGCATCGATCGAGCCTCACTCCTTCTCCAAGATCCAAGATCCACAGGCGGTCTTCCGCTTTCCTTTTTATTTCGCTTTGCTTTTTCGCTTCCCTCCCGGTCTACCTACGCTCCGTAGGTATCTCTATCGATCAGACCTAACCCAAACCCCGTCCCGGGATTAAAATAATTAAGCGAAGAACGAAAACGGCGGATCGAGAGGTGGATCGCGATCTTTCGCTTTCCTTCTTATTATTCCGTTTTGCTTTTTCGCTTCCCTACCTGCGCTCCGCGTCTCTATCGATCAGACCTAACGCAAACCCCGTCGCGGGATTAAAACAATTAAGCGTAGAACGAAAACGATGGATCGAGAGAGAGAGAGAGAGAGAGAGTCTTGCAGGAGGAATCGCGTGCATGAGGTCGGAGAGAGAAGCGTTGCGAGGAAATAACAGGCTGGATAGCCACCGCAGGTTCGATATCGTTCGATGCCGTGTAATTTGCGCTCGGCGCGGGATACGAAGCCGCAGCGGATTCATGAAATATTCAAGGCGGGGTACGCTGTTCCGTATCTGTATCGCGCAGCGTGTCGCGTATCGAAGGACAAAAGCGAGTCGGAGGCAAAGCAACCGAGAGGATGAAGGAGATGCCTCGCGGTGACAAAGACCTGTTGACATCATACGCTAATGGCAGCCGCGTGGCGATTGTCGTAGGCAGACCAGGATCAACGACCAAATTACACCAGTGCCTCGGCTTAATCGCCGCTTCGATCCGCCTCTGCCTCGCTCCAGCTTCTTTTCCAAGCTCCAAAACTCCTCTTTGGCCTCTGTTCCGCACCTGCATCATCGGCGCCTACGTTTCGACGATGATCAGCTTTTTATCCAGCTGGAAAACTGCTCTCTGGCTTCTTCGCACCTTCCACCTGTATCGCCGCGCTTTCGTTTCGATCGCGATCAGAGATGAAGGAAACGGACGGAGGGGGATCCTCGAGAGACGGCCAGAATCTCTTTACGCTGGCGGATTTTCCGCGTGTAAAGTTGCCAGCCCGGTTTGGTGGCCGGGGACTCGGTTTCAAGGCTTCTTCCTCCCTAAGCTGCCGGGCAATATCGTTTTACGAGCGCGACGTACGTACCCTGGATGGACTATCCCCCGGCACGCGAGCAAACATGTTAAATCGTGCTTCCGGGTTGCTTCGATTCCCTAGATACACGTGTCTTTTATCGAGCAATCGATAACTTTTGTACCCACGTGCAGTGCCGCTTTCTGTTTGCGGGGCCGTTGCTACGAAACGCGCCCTTAATTAAATACCGGTGCCTAAGCTGTTTACCGAGTCCTCGATTGAAAACTACAGATCCGCCCTCTGCGGCCACGGGGTTCTCCTCTTTCCACGCGATCATATCCAACCAATCCTACAATTTTCCTTAAGTCTACCGAATCGTGCTATTCCACGATCGTGATCGATCCAATGCTTCGATCTTTGGTCGCAATTATTTTCCTGCGAAGGATTTCACGTAGCGTAATTATCACGTATTACGATACACGTATAGTAATCTCGATCGTTAAACGAGAATCTCTCGGTTGCGTAACGAGGACTATCATGGCTGTAGCGGAGGAACAGTCTTAATTCTAATCGATATTATTACTTGGAAACTCGAAAATACTGGCGCGATCCGACTTTTATCCAAGGTACGACCAGTTATAGTTCCCAATGATTTTGTAAGTTTCCGTAATGACGCTTTACCATCGATTATCGTCTATTTGGCGAAACGATCGAATCCGTGAAAGAGAATCGGTGGATCCGAAGGAATTGTAAAGTTTCCCACTTTTTAACGATTCTATCGGAGATTTGTGGCGGGTGTCGAAAGCGAAAACTCGCAGTTTCCCAGGACCACCGTGGAGAATTCGAAATTTTTGGACAGATCGGTTGGCCCGGTTTCCACGGTAATTGTGGATGGACGACGATTCACCGTTCGTCCGACGCGAATCCGATGGATCGACGCCCCGTTGGGAAAGCGTCGGCTGGTTAAACGGCTCTGTGCCGCTTTCACGAGCTCGCGACGCGTTTGGATAATAAAATTCGCTGCTCGGGATTTCGCGGCGAGGCTTTGACACCCGGTGAAAAAAGAGCGGAGCTCTGCCGGGTGGTGGGTGTCTAACGAGGTCTAAACGCGAGGAGAATGACAGAGCCGCGCAGATCGAGAGCCTCGATGTCGAGATAATGTCTGGGTCGTTGAACCGATTGGTCGATGCTTCGAACCCTTGCCTCATCGCGCGCATAATACCGCCTCTACTCGTCTTTTAATCTATCGGCAAGTCGGTAAACCGGCAAGGAGCAACGAAGGACAGAGTCGGATTGCAAGGCAGAGACCCTCGGTGCGTGCTTTGATCGCGCTTTCATCCTCGTCCGAGGATACCTGTTATTTCCCGAGCGTGGTTGGATCGCAGGCGACAGCCTGTGACTCGGAAACTCGGCGAATAAACGCGAGACGCGAAATTTATTCCCGACGTTGGTTTTCGCGCGTGAAATTACTCTCGCTGGAATCTCTAAAATCGAGATTCCTACGTCGCGTTTGTCGTGCTACTGGAACGAGAAAATAAAAGGAGAAGAGAAGCAGGATGGAATTAGGGTGGACTCTAGTGCCGCAGGTTGGCGGCACGGCCGAGCTTCTTCTTTCTCATCGGCGTTGTCGAGGGGCCAGGAGATTGCTCTCGTTATATCGATATTCAGGGGCTCGCGAATGCTCGTGGCTGCCCTCCGTGACCGTAATTCGTCCACTGGATGCCTCGTCACGTTCGCACCTTCTTCCTCGCTGCCCGAGATACCATCCGTAAATCCTGCTTCCTCTCGCCCAGCCCGAGAACGCGAGAAGACATCCTCCATCGATACACCCCGATCGAATCTCGCTCGAAAACCCTCGAGGAGAGCCTTTAACAACCCTGGAGAACCTCGGAGAACCCCGAAGAATTTCCTCTGCGACTCTCTGGCCCGGTTTCTCCGACGATTAACCGCGCGATCGTTAAACGCAATTTAACGCAATTTAACCTGGAGCCTCGCGACCTTGATCGCTTTTTAACACCGGGTAATTATCCTTTTGGTCGCGGATGGACACTCGGTGAGCCGCGTAACGGAAAGATAGGACGGTCGGTCGCGTTTGGAAAGCCAGTGGCGAATCTGTCGTACGGGAACGGAGACGTTGCGTGATCTCGTTGTCGCGAGAACGACAAGGAGAACGATCACGCGCGTCCACGCGTTTAATTCGTTATCTGTTATCAACGGGCCACGTGATAGCCGCGTCCTGTCCCTATGACCCACAATCCGACCTTCAATCGCGCCGACAGGATGCTCGTTCGATTAAAACTTTCTAAAATTACGTGGCACGCTATTCGGTTCATCTCGTCTCCGCGTCCTTCCGTTCCGGTCACCGGAAGTTCGCTCGGAAAGAAACGAACTGCGCGAAAAACATTTTTCACCGATCCCGATCCTTCCCACCGTTGATATCGTCGCAACCTCCACGCTTTGCTCACCTGCCCAGGAGTACGCTCGTCTCGGGAAACTCTTGAAAAACTCTGGAAAACCGAAGAACGAATCGTTCGTTACCATTGAAAGTTTTCGCAGCTCGGTCTAAAAGTTCCTTGGTCTAAAAGACTTCGATTACCCCGGTAATCCGATTGCGGCAAGCAATAACCGCGTGACTTTTCGACCGAGCGATGCATGTATCCAGATAATAGCGGACTAAGTCGTGCAATCTCGTTAACGAGCCGAACCCGTGCAACGACCACGCACCGTTCGCGTTCCAAGGCAAACCACGCTTCGGTTTTTCCCCGTCGCTCTTTCGATAACCGCGAAATCGTCGTGGAACACGCGATCATCCCAGACGAGGGCGAGTTTTCGGGGCTCGTCCCTTCCAAACGCTCGAGTGCCTTATTATTCCACCTAGCCCGGCGTTTTCTCCCTTTCCGCGAGGTGCCTCTGCTCCCCGTGCAAGGTCGATACGAGGCTGCCTCTCCGAGAGGAGGGTGCCTGCCGCGTCGATGACATTTACGAGCCGGGAGGGTGCTCCAAGCCGATCGGAAAAGCCACGAAAACTCCGCGGCATTTACCTAACGCTTTAACAACCTGTCGCAACATCGTTACACCTGTGCAACCTTTTTCTCCTTCCTCCTCTCTTCTCTCTCGCGCTTATTCGCTTCTTTGTCTCGTTTCTTTGCCTGTCGTCCATTCCATTCCGAGAACCGGTGCTGTCCGATTCGGGATCAGAGGTGATCGAGCGTCAGAATCTTTTGTCTCGTGGAACGGGAGCGTATAGGTGGGTCGCTGCTTGGCCAAATATGTACACGCGACTCCGGGTTGGCCGCCTGGCTCATCTGAAATTCACCACGTGCAGGCATTAATAGCGAGAACATATAATCCAGCCCTTTGTACCATTCGGCGCGTGGCCGCGTATCCGCCTAGCGGAAACTCCCTTACCGGAAGCAAGGCAACCTGAATATTCATTCGAACGGTCCGTTGGTGGATATCCTAGCGAGAACTGGCCAGATCAATCGCGTCCTCCGAGACTCTGAATCATCCGCGACCTTGAATTTCCCTCGGTCCCTTTCTTCCGGCAAAGCACGCTAATTGACCGCGTAAATTCGCGCGCGTTTCAACGTTGCACTCGCCGATCACTGTTACATCGAGAACGCGAGAAAGGATAGTTGTAAATCGCGCAACCATGGCATCAGGGCTATCGGAGACCTTTCAGGACCTTCGGGGACGAATGTCATAATATACGTGGAAGCTTTTTCAATTTTTTAAAATGGATAGATATTTTTTAATTCGGAGAATTAGCGAGACTTGGCGTTAGTATATTATTTCGTCTGGAATTAAGTTTATACACCGCGTTGCTACATCACCGAACACGGTTACTTCCCTGTACACCGCGCGTATTATTTCTCCTCGAATAATTACAAGTACTATATACGCGCGATAGCGTATAACTGTAAGTTTCGAAGGCTCGGAAATTCATTTGCGCGTTGGTTTCAGGGAGGAAGTCCAGGAGCACACTGTCAGATGGAACGCCAAGTTCGAGTTCCTGTGCAAGATGAGTGCCAATGCGTCTACCGGTGTTCTCGACCCGTGTATTTTAAGGATATCCGTGAGAAAGGTATTATCTGAAGTTTCATAAGCGTATCAGCGATTCGCGAGCGTACTAACGACTTGTTGTTCCCGTAGGAATTGAAGGGAGGCAGGTCCTTCCAGAAGCTCGGCTTCACCGACCTGAACCTCGCGGAATTCGCAGGAGCTGGACTCTGCAGGACGAGGTACCTTCTAGAGGGTTACGACGCGAGACACCGGCAGGACAATTCCATGTTACGCGTTGCCATCAAGATGAATATGCTGTCGGGAGATATCCTGTTTAAAGTGTAAGCCCGCTTCTCTTTCCCTATTCCTTCTCTAACGATGATAACAACGAGACTCTCGACTCGTCGCGTGGCCAATCGAATCGATTTGTGAAGTTTTACGGCAATTTTGCAGACCGTCTCCGTCGTTGAAGCAGACGCAGCTAGCAGTACCCGGTGTGCCAGGTGTTTCCGGCGTGACGCCGGATGAAACCACATCCGAGAGGTGTACCAATCGAGAAGACTATGTGTCCAGTGGCTCGTTGGCTGGGAGCATAGCTAGTGCCAGCAGTGGTTTCGGTAGTCTTCCTAAAAAGAGGCCTGCCCTCTTTTCCTCGGGTAACGGTTCAGTTTCTCCTCTCATCCCTTCGTGTTCTTTCCGACGAAGGCAAACAGGCGAGAAAACGAAACGAAACGAAAGATCGAATCGTAGAGATCGATCCCTTGCCGTACCGTTTAACACTAGGTTTACGGACGATTTTGAATACCTATCTTTATTTAATCTTAATTTATCTTAAATTATATTTAAAGAAAACTACGTATTTTCTTAAAAAATAAGACTATGAGTTTAATTTAAAAACAATTACGATATTAACAAAGTTAATTTAAGTTGATTAAATCTATTAATATTGTATAATTGGAGTAACTCACCCGTCAAATTGACGGGTCCCGTAAATCTAGTGTTAATTCGGAGGAATCCTGGCTCGAGCGATGCGTCGAATTAATTCGAGAAAGGAGACAGAGCGTTGTTACTCGAAATAACGATATAAGACGTGACTCAGAAATTGTTGTCAAACGCGAGGAAAAATAAACGTAATAATCACGTGTCAGACTCCTCGTGATACTCGGATTTGGCGAAAAATTCTCGTAACGAGACTCGTAGACTCGTGAAGCTATGGCAAGGTGTCGAGTATAAACGCTTAAGGTCGAAGAGAGAATAGAGATTAACCGCGAGACTCGTGGAAAGAACACTGCTAGGATGAGAGGATAGCAATGGTTACGTGTTAGATGGTCGGTTGCGTGGTTGGCAAAGGTTTCTAACGCGGTTTGATTTTTTCAGAGCTGCTGAGCGGGGCGGAGTCGTACGATCCGATGACCCTAAGCGAAATCGTACCGTCGGTTCTTCCAGTGGAGACCCTGGCTGAAGCGCACACGGAGTCGGGCCATTCCCGTAACAGCAGCAACACGAGTCAGCTAAGCAAAGGCTCCGGCTACGGATCTTTAAATTCACACAGTCAGCACAGTAGGCAGAGCAGTAGTGGTGACAGTGGCCACATTAGGTAAGGCCACGCGGCCACTCAGGGAACCGAACGGAAAAAAGAAAGAAAGAAACAATAGAAAACTCTTCCTCCGAGTAAACGAAAGGAGATTGAAGTTGCGAGCCGGGAATTTCAAGTCGAAAGAAAGATTCAAGCCCTAATTACGTCCAGAGTTCTCTTCTCGATTCTTTCTGTAACAAAAACTTCTCGAATACTCTTCGCGTCTCATTAATCGCTTATTACTTATCTCACCATCTCCGAAACGTTTCGCTCTGTCGATCTTTTTCTAAGATCTTTTCTTCTCTTTTTTTTTTTTTTTTTTTTTTTTTCCCCCCATGTAAATACAGCAAAACGCAGTTTTCTTCCTTTTTTTTTTTTTTTTTGTCTTCTTCTTTCTCGACGGTCGAAAGACGTTATCGCGATTAGCGAGAATTAGCCTGTAACTCTCACGGTTTTTACTTCGAACAAGTAAGCATGGTATTTCGTATGGGATCAAGTGAGAGGAATTTAGTAAACAGGAATACAGTTGCTTTCGACGACTCGTTCTATCGTTCCTCGTTTTAACTCGCGGGATTAGCCGTCCGACAAAAGACGCAGCAACGAACATCATCGTAACACACTGGCTAACAATTTCTCGACTCGCGCGCAACTAAATACCATGCGGTCGCGCTTGCGATTTTGCTTTGAAACTCTATGCTTACGACTCTATTTTGCCGGACTACCATCTACGAAATCTCTTTTAACTTTTATCGGTCTCTCTCTCCACGAATCGCGGTTGTCTGTCGCTTAACAAGAGAACCGCGAACACGTACACTAACCAATTTTTTCTATGCTACCGAATTTTCCGCTCGGACACTTAATACCATCTAGCACGTGTTCGTTGAACGGCTGTTAACAAGAAGGTATCGATAATGATGTACGAGGAAAACATATTTCTTTCTCCCCCTTTTCTTCTCTCTCTCTCTCTCTCTCTCTCTCTCTCTCTCTCTCTTTCTCTCTCTCTCTCTCTCTCTCTCTCTCTCTCTTTCTCTTATTTTTTTGTTTTTTTTTGTTTTCGATTTTTCGAGACTCTGGATTCTCTTTCTTCCTACGTATACGTTATACGATGTACAAGTTTTTATTTATATTTTTTTTTTCAATTTCTTCCACGTCTTCCCATTTCCGTCTTTTACGTATCGATATGAGTTTATTATTATTTTTGCATGCTTGAATATTTGTGTTGTGATCTTTATAGGTCACCCTCCTGGCCGGTATGGGCTCCACGTATCCCCAATGTCTCCCAAAACTCCTCGAGCCAGCAGTCCACCAGGCCCGAGACTTCTCTCGACTCGGGCTCCCCTTCCTCGTCTTCCCTCATGATGATGGACCCACGAAATCGGTTCTGGTCCACGTCCAGTCCGCTCTCGTCGCGCGAGGCCAAGTCGGTCGTGCGGAATTCCATGAGGTCGAGCATAGCAGCGGTGCCGCTGTCGGCCGAGCAGAACGAAGCGAGTAGGTCGAGAAACGGGGTAATCCCGCAGGACGCGAGCCGCGTTAACGAGGAGGCCAACGACAAGGTCGGCGTGTTCAGGGTGCCCGGGCCGCAGGACGTGCCGCGGCACTTGCGAAAGAATTACGAGAGGAACAGCTTCGAGGCGCGTAACGAGCGAAACGCGGCCAACTCGCCGGCAAACGAGCGGAACGGGCAAAAGAACAGCGTGGTCGCGCCGGTCGCAAAGCCGAGGATCGGTCAGCCAGGTTGGAGAAGCATATCGAAGACCTGCGACTGCATCGAGAAGGGCAAGACCAGCCCGGTTTTGCGACTGGCCGATCAGGCCAGAGCCGTCTCCTCTCCCGATCCTCTTCATAGGCCCGATAACCCCAGAGCCTCGCTACGTTCCGCGACGACCGCTCAGACCCTCAGGTAGGTTTCATTCATCAACCACTTTCTTCTTTTACGATTGTTTCTGTTCTGTTCTGTTCTGTTCTTTTCTTTTCTTTTCTTTTCTTTTCTTTTCTTTTCTTTTCTTTATTACAACCCCCTCTACTCTCCCGTTCGATGATTTTATGCGTTCGATCTGTCACTCCCTCTGCTCTTTGTTAACCGCCTACTTTAACCGCCGTATCCGTTAATTGCGTACCCGGTAGGTCTTCTGGCAAAACAGTTCACTGGGTAGTCTAGCCGTCGAGAGATTCTCGAGTTCGAAATTTCTCCGATCACCGACGTTCCTCTTCAACGAACGAGATACGCTTTGCTCTTGGTATCGTTCGTTCAACTGGATCGAAAGAGAGATGATCCGGGAATTATAGCAAATAAAGCGACTCATCGTGACTCGCGCGTCAAGTTGTATTACGATTAGCATGACCGATCCATTCTTGTTCTTTCCGTTATATTGTTTTATTTTAATTCGTTTTATCTGATTAGAAACACACGATTAATCGCTATCTATTAACACGTATGGTCGCGGTTTTTTCTAAGTTTCAGTTTCGAATAGCTGAATCGTGTGCTTTTAATTCAATTTGCGCTCCTCTTTTTCTTACAAGCATGTTTTCTCTGTTATATCATTACGTTTCCTCGACAAATTGCCCGTCATTAACGTCACACAACGTCACGGACGTTCGATTTTAACGCGCAGACATGATAGATAACTTTTGAACCGACATCGATCACGAGTATCGATCACGTGCATCGTGCGTACACGACAGACATCCTCGCTGCGAGTTCGGCTTTCGCTTTGTGCTTCACTGATCGCGCGCCAGTCTCCCACTAGAAACGCTAAAATTCGGCCACTAGCCGTATATTCCGCCCGTTCATTCACCGGACACGTCCGTTTCCGATTCATATGCTGCGCTTATTCGTTAACTCAAATCGCGTTCGCCATTTCGTCACGATTCGAGCAGCGAGTAATCACACGTGAGTAAAGTAGCAACTGTATTTGAAAGTAACCAACGTACCGATGGTATTATAAGGATGCGTTTCGTTAATGTAACTCACAGAGATATTAACGAAATACATCCGAGGGGTGTAACGAATCTGTACAGTCGTAGCCGGATCGAAATTGATCGATCGCTGATTATCCTCTGTTTTAACGTTTTAAGCGTGGCACGCAACTGCAAATGTTCGTTTAGACTACGAAAACGATGCGACCTGTGCCCGTTAAAAAATATCGCGTAATGGTACGGAAAATTCATTTTTCAATTCTCACGGTGTTTCACTGTCAATTCTTAGGGATTGACAACACCGGGCTGAACGTGTCAACGCTAAATCTATCATGGTGAAACGACCGGTGAACGAGAAATCGGTAGAATCTTAGAAAAATGGAAGGAAAGGAAACGTTGAAAGAAAAATCGAGTTGTACCATAAACGTTAAACGCGGAATTTCGTAGGTGTACAGAGTTAAGCTATCGATCAAGTTGGTCGGGCGTCGAAGATGTATTTCGCCGAATACTTTCACAGTCGCCATTCTACTTCCAACTAAACTTGCTTCCTCCGACGAACGTCTGCGACAAAAATCGCAAATCGGAGCAGAAGGATCCGTGAACGCAGATCGGAAAGAGGCGGGTGTCGCGAGGGGGAAAAAAAAAGTGGGAAATAAAGAAGGAGGAAATAAAACTAGAGGGAAGAAGCGAGGAGCGGAAGAGAGGAGGCGTAGCTTTCCTTCCAGTTTGGATGGCTTTGTGAATCCTTGCAGGGGTATTGGCGGAGGCCACCGGAAGTTGCTGGACGGGGCGGGGGGCAAGCTGGCTACGGTCGCCACCAGCCCAGCGGACTCCGAGGAGTCCTCCTTAGGGGTACCGGAAGTCGCTCCACCGAGCTCCCAGCACCGAAACAGCATAACCCCACCGTCAGTCCATGCTTTCGTCTTAATTCTCTTCTTTTCCTCTTTGTCTCGTCTCTGTTTTTTCTCTCTTTTCTCTCTCTCTCTCTCTTTCTCGCTTTGCTTCTACGATGCTTCGCCGACACGCGGATTCTAGCGGGATCAACACCTCTCCGGAAAACTGAATCTCTCTCGACCTTGGGGAAACGGCGAGAAATTTTTCCGCTTACCCGGAAGGCCTCGGCGGCGGTAAGCGAGGATCTCGCTGATAAATAAACCCGCTTGCGCGTGATACGCGTAAAAAAGGATTATTATCTTGTAAAGCAGCGAGCCGATAAAAAAAAGATCGTCGTCGCCGGAGAGATATAATAGCCGTGTCCGAGAAAATATCGCATAATAAATTAATATTTCCATCGGAGAAAAAGTGAAATACGCGAGGTGTTGAAAAATAGATTTCCCATTATTGCCGCATTTGCATAACGCTTTGGCACAATACTTCGTGTAACTCTCCGCGTGTCTGCGTGCATAGGTTCGCTCGTGACGTCATTCGCAGACGGAGCGATCGCTGGCTGTTTTCGTGTTCGCGAGGGCATGAATATATACATTGGACGGAAAGGTCGAAAACGAGTATGAACGAACTTTGAGACGAGTCCTGAGTGTGCCTCCTCGTCCTGCGTGCTGTGCTTCGATCGAACGAAAACTCTTAAATCTTCACGTGTCACGTGTACATCGCTTACGGCACGCACCGCGATCTTGACGATCGTGACGCGTAAACGTCATTTCAAGCAGTTCAAAGGTGCACGAGTATCCAGCGATATTTTTTCTCCGCGAATGAACTGCCTACTTTTCTTGCCATCCTACGATTAATATCGAACACGATGCAACGCGAGTTATTTCCTCGCGAACGTCGGTGAATACTCGGAATGGAAATAACCGTAGCCGGTGACTTTCCGATTCGATTGTCCTCTAGGCAAGTGCAATGGCAAAGATAAAAAACGGTACGCAAGAATATGACGTTTGGACAGGGTTGATTCACGGCACACGGTCGATCCATTCCATCGCGGTTTAAGCTTGCTGCATGCCAACCCCCCAACTCCCTCAGCGTACACGCGCACTAATTCTTCGAGATTTCGTTGCTTCACGCACGCCTTGTTTCGCTTGCTTGTTCGTCCGTCAGAGCCTCGTCCCAGACGCGCGTCTTGGACCGTTTCGAAACGCGTCCAAAAACCGGGCTCTATCGCTTTTGACCTTTGCGTTTTGTTTTTCATTAGCATCATAGTAACAGCAGCTCTCTGGTGTTCCTTGATCTTTGTATCGAACGTGACAATTTTGTCTGTTTTTTTTTTCTCCTCTTTTTTTTTTCACCTCCTGTTTTGCACGCGGTGTGTCGTGGAAATCAATGGTTTTCAAATATCCCGTGTGTCATAGAGCAGAGCACCGGCCCAGAATCTCCATTTTGTGAAAGGCGTCATCGCCTCGGCATTTCGATCCAAGGACCGAAGAACGTTGCGGAACAATTATAAATATTTATCAGCTCTATCCCGATGTACCTCGTCACGGTAATCGGTCGTTTCTTTTATCTTTTCGACGGCCGTGTCGTGTGACCGCCGCCGCGTGTGTCGGTCCTTGACGATTTGCGAAGAAAAACAGACATCTGCGTGTCTGCGCCGGTGCTCGTCGAAGCAGAGGTTGAAGCGTTCGAGGCCGAGAGCGGCGGAATGGTTTGTCGTTACAGTTGCTACGTCTGTTTCGTAGAAATCCCTCCGGTGGATCAGGCCTGAGCGAAACGGGATCTTTGGATCGCGCAAAGGCCGCGCTGGAGCGAAGGAAAAAGGCCGAGGACGGGACGGGAAATCCGATCTTGTGCAGGGTCGAGGTGACCAGGCCGAATCCGGACTCCTTGATCGACGAGCTGATCAAAGCAACCAATCTGGAGCAGACGGACCTCGAGAGCTCCGAAAGTACGTTCCTCCTCTTCCTCTTCCTCTTCCTCTTCATCTTCCTCTTCCTCTTCTTCCGCGGCTCTGCTGCTGAAAAAGCAAAGCCGTATTTACCGCTTCGCGAATGAACCGCGTAAAACGGAATCGCGATGTTCGCGATTGAACGTCGCGAACCGTTGGGTCACGCGCGCGATTGTCTCTCGGGCGCGGGGAGGAGAAGAACGGGAAGGAAAGAAGGCGACAAGAGGAATTAGAAAAACCGGTTGTTACCTAAGCGCGCGGCAACTTACGTCCACGCTTTTAATACGCTCGATTATTTCTGTCCACAGCGACCGGGCTCCAGCTATTCATCGCGAAAGACGGGACGACAGCGCTCGGTAGCCACGAAATCAAAAGTCAGATGCCCGCGGGTGTGTTCAAGCAGGTGGTGATGGAGGAGAATAATAGGTAACACGAAGCTATCGCGACGAGAAGACAGTACGCAAGACAGGCCAGCGCCACATTCTCGTTGGCCCTGGTGCCAGAGCTCGTCTACGAGGCATACGAGCCCCGGTAGTCACGAGGACAACGATGCCGGACGAGGGAATCGTCGTGGAGAAGAGGGTGAACAGGCGGCGGATACACGGACGCCAGTGCACCTCGCCTTCCTACCCAAATTATTCCTTTCAGTTGCCTAGCTCTCCTTCCGGCGTTCGGTGCTTCACACGCTTCTCGTACACACCGAACGGATCGTCGTCATTTACGCTCAAACGTTGCTGAATCTTTCTTTTTTCTATACCCAGTTATTCCACACGCGGTTTCCAACCCGTCACGCGGCCGCACGGTCGTAGGTTTAACCAGCCGCGGGAAACCGTGAGATTCCTCCGATTTCTCTCGGTTTCTCGGCCCCTTGGTCACCTGTTACGACGCACGCGCCGAGACGCTTCAGCGAAAAAAAAGGGGTGCACGGAACTCGTGAACGCGACGCGTGCCTTCGTCCGCGAGGTCGAGGCACCGAGACACCGTACGACTGCATTTGTCTTTTCTTTTTTTAATCCTTCTCCGTCGGCCGTGTTGAGAACGAGCCGTTGGGCATTGTTTCGGATGATAAGAGAAGCTTCGACCCAAAACATCATGGGAGTTTGTAAAAGAACGCGTGGATGCGTGCGATGAGAATGCGAAAAGCGGAGAAACGACGAACGCGATCGGCGCTTGAAACGCGTTACGTTAATCGTTCGATGTTCATTAACGAGTAACGCGGGCGTGCGTGCGTGCGTGTGTGTGTGCACCAAACGCTTGTTCTTTTCAATCTTTGTTCACGGTTCCTTTGTCGTCCGCGTAAACGACCGTGCAATCGTTGTAATCAGTTGCTATGAAATAGATCGAAACGGACGAACGCGTTTCGAAGAAGGTATTGAACGTGTGACGGGGCGAGAGAAAGTGAAAGAGAGAGAGAGAGAGAGAAAGAGTGAAGCCGAGTCTCGAGCGTGGACCTGCTGCGCGTGCTAACGTACAAAAAATTTCAAAATGACCCGTTTTCGTCTACACTTATCCTTTTCGTCGCGTTTTGCTATCGTTTAAGCCACAAGCGTTTAATATATACTTATATATCTATACATATATATATATATATATAATTATCTAAATATATAAATATATATATATGTGTATATATATATATATGTAGCGTTCTATCGTTCGGTTGTTCAGTTGGTTCGCTTGAACCGAACGGACTCGTATCGAATGTCTCCGTCGGTGTTTCGATGATGTATTTATTTTTATTCTCGGATTTAACTCCACTTTATAGTATTTCCGTCTAATATATTCTCGCGATCTGGATTTTGTCGCGATTCTCTGTATTTTTAGCCTTTACGCTGACTAGTTTTCGTTTCCGTGATTGTCCGTATGCGTGCGTGTATGCCTGCGAGGGAGAGAGAGCGAGAGCGAGAGCGAGAGAGAGAGAGAGAGAGAGAGAGAGGAGCGTCGTTCTATTGGATACAGATCGAATCGCAGTTTCCTCCAGCGAGAGGAGATATTCCATTTTATTAGACACTTCGAATCGGTGGAACGAGATTCACCAAGTGCCACATTATTTAATTTTTCGAGGCTGGACGATTTTTCGTGATATTACTCTAATTATTGTACACTCGGTCCTCGTACCTTCCCCGTTATCCCGTTGATCCCGTTGAGATGGAGACGATGGATAAAAGAAAGAGAGGAAGAAAAAATTCGCCCTTGATTTTTCAGTTTTCCGGTGCAATCGGCGAACGCATTACTAGTGATTCGTTGTAAATAGAGCGGTAGTAATTGTTACGTAGGTAAATGGCTGGTGTTACATACATTCGTTCTCCTCCTCCCCCCTCTACCCAATTACTCGGATTACCTGTAACTGCTAGCATACAGGGCGTCGCGCGGACGGCGCCAACTAAAGTTTGCCGTACGTCGCCTGCGAACAAAAAATGGCAAAAATGAGAAGATGAAATAACGTTCTGTGTATATNGCCTGCGAACAAAAAATGGCAAAAATGAGAAGATGAAATAACGTTCTGTGTATATAGGTGTGCCTGAATATATTAAGAGTGAATGACATTCAGCGAGTAAGAGTAAGAGAGAGAGAGAGAGAGAGAGAGAGAGCGAGAGAGAGCGAGAGAGAGAGAGCGAGAGAGAGAGAGAGAGAGAGAGAGCAACAGAGAATACTTCCAGCGGTGCAAAGACGAACGGACAAAACGTTAGAAAGATAAGCAAAGACGTAAAAGAGGAAGAAGAAGAAGAAAAGTAAGAAGAAGGAAGGAACTTAAAAGTTGCTCTTTACTCCTTGGCGCACTGCGATCAGCCTTCGATTCCGCAAATAGATTAACAGAATGAAACGAAGCAGGAAGAAAATGATCGAGACAAGTGTGAAGCCAGTAATCGTGTGCACAAAACCGCTTTCGCTCCAAAAGAGTATGCGATTCCTTACATTCTGCTACCTTCCCGGCTGCAACAGTTTCGTTCTTATTCATACGGAGCCTGGTTTTGAAATTGTTAATTCGAGGAAGAAAAAGAATCATTTATTACTCAGCCATACAGAAGAGCGCCGATCGAATGTGCAAATAGCGATATTTCGTGAGCGTTACAAAATCATTCGCGCTGACATTTTCTTCCAACTAATACTGTGTCCAACGTCGTTAATTCAAATGTCCCATTACCTGGCAAACTCTCCGCGATGATATTTCCCAAGAGGGCACGATTTGAGGCATAAAGGAACGAATAACGTAACATTGACGAATCGTTGCCATTCGACGGACAAAGGACGACGGAATTCGCAACGAAAGAGAGCCGATTCGTGATCGAGAGAGAACGATAGAGAAAATCTATCGTTCCTCCCTTTCGTCCTCCTTCTCCGCTCACTCCTTTTCTACCAGTTCTTTTTTTTCCTCGTGCTCTCGTCGATGCGGCATTTTCCTAATGCTTTTCCCTAATGTTCTTTTCATACGATTACTGCGACACGCGGTGTTCCCGGGTGATGATGCGCCAAGGCAGCCAGTTTTGTTTTCCGTGGGAGAAAGGAGCAGAGAGAAGACGGGTCAGCCGGTCGACGCGCATCGTGCACTATTTTTTCAACGTACGACACAAATAGGTAAAAGATTTTTATTTAAAACGATGCACGTCGGCCGGCGACTCGCGAGCCTCGCATCTGTACGCGTTGCGATCAGCGCCTTCGACTTTCGTTCTCCCTGTCTATGATTTTCCCTTCCGGCCGATTCCTTCATTTTTCTATTCCTCTGGCTGAAACGAAGCTTCCACGCGACGTCGTTCGCCTCGAAGCTGGGGTCCAAACCGAGCGGCTCTTTTATCTCCTCGGGTGTCCTAATCGACGAATACAGCTCAGAGGATATTACGTTTCGTTGGCCAAGGTGTATCGAGGTCTAAGTCACGTCGAGAACGTCGCGAGGGCATGTGGTTTCGCCGGTCTGACTCGCGCCATAATATCCCGCTCCGCGAGAAAAAGGAGTCCTCCTTCAGATTCGAAGGACTAGTTTTCGTAGAAACGCGCGTGTAGCCGTTTCATTTCGTTAGTCTGGTCCCGGGTTTTGCAACCCGACGACAACCGTATTCGTCTTTATGCTTCCAAAGGTGCGTCGAACCGTGTCGCAGACGAAATCTTGAAACTTCGACGATTAAAAGCGAGAGATGTACATCGCGTATTAGATTACGCGATCCACGATAATTCCAACCTCGCTGTTAAATGTTCGTCCCTTTTTTTTTTTTTTCTTTTTCTTATTTATAATTGTTGACGATTTGTCTGATCCTTACTTTGTGAAGATGGATGCGAAACTATCATGTGCTGATAATAATACTTTGAAAATCAACGAGTTGTTGCAGCGTTCTTTCCTCCATTTATCCCTGCGCAGTCTCTCTCTCTCGTTTACGCGTTTCTTTCCAAAGAAGCAGCTTCCTCTGGAATCTTGGAACGATGCGATAAAAATCTGCAACAAGTGAAAACGAATTAGGCAACGATCTCTAAGATTCGTGAAATCGCTCGCTGTCCGTTTGTTCGGACATATCGGAGAAATACATTTAATTATAGACGCGATGTTTCGTAATATCGTGAACGCGTCCACGCGAGAATATAAATACGCGAGATTAACGCGATTCGAGATGACGGGTAAAATTGTTTTTTGAAATTTTTGGAGGACCAAGGTTATCATTGACGCATGCTCGTTAATTACATACCGGGTAACCTTTAGCTGTAAATTTCGTCGACGTAGATTCTCTGGATAACGCCTGCCCGGGACGAGAGTATAAAGTATCCGGTTATTCGAGGTTCAAGGTAATCTTAAAGACATTCGAGGATGATATTTCGATCCGTGCCTGTTCTCGAAAACACCGCGTGCCGAGGAGATAGGAGAATGCCGTGTCTCGATTAAACAACGCGACCGATCGGAGAGAAAAACGAAAAGATAAGGAAACACGTTTGAACGAGCAAAACGAAATTTAGGAATGGCCGTTCGTGGTATGGCTTATCAATGAACGTGTCGAAGGGAAAAAATCGATCTACGCGCACCAGGAAGAGGAAACGGGTTACTTTCTCCGCTATAGACAGATACAGGCACTGATTTAACATCCGTTCGTACATACCGGTACACGTTTTATTCCGAGTGTTATGCGAGCGCTTTCACGACGTAATTCGTTTCTGTTACGTCTAAATGAAAACAAACGTGGATCCGTACCCTCGAACGTAATAGGATGCGACGTTACGAAGAAAGCCAGTTTTATTCGTGAAAGGCTCGCGCTGTTCCCTTTTCACGTTTTTCGATCGGTCCACTTTTTTCCTTTCACGTGTATTTATTTCCTCCTGCTCGCCGACCTCTTCTTGGTAATCTCATTGTCGGTGTCTCCGCGTTATTCCATCACTTGCGCTATCAAATTGTGAAATGAAACTATTAATATAGAAACATATCCAGGTTACTAATTCCCGTATCTCGCAGCTGCCGTAATTTCAATATCCTTCGCTTTATGATAATCCAGTGAACCAATAACAACGCAGACGCGAGTACCGTGGTATAATTTGAACAGATCGCGTAGAAAAACGCTAATTCGTATAGATATACGATAAAATTCTTATGTTTTATTGCACGGTAATTTCGAATTTAATTTCAATATCAATCACTGTTTTTGTTATTTACCAATTCATGTACACAATCGATCAAAAGTTTACATTTCAATTACATTCTCGTTGTTTCCTAATCGATATATTCAATAAATCATAATTTATTCGCTTACAAGTAAAGAAACAAAAAATATGATAATTTCTCTAATACGACATAATCGTATACGATCGTAATCCAAAGACGCTTTGGTTAATTCCTCGCATGCCGTTTTTAATAAATACGTTCGAAGAATGCGATACGTGAAAACTCGTTCCTATTTGCCACTTTACATCTCATTCTTTATTGCACGATGTACGTGTACGTAAGAGAGGTATATATCAATCGGATGAAGTTGGCCACGTATCAAATTGTTTATACTCGATCGTCGCTATGTACGAAACGTCGGCAACACGCGCGGATAAAGGTTCGATATCTCGTTCAGGGCGAGATGCTAGGAAAAATTCTGGAAGAAATGCCGCAGGCGACACCTAGGCATCGGTATATCGATCGATCCTGCTACTAGACGCGCTCTAATTCCAAGCAAACGGAATAAGCATACGAAATAAAGATGTACCATGCCAAATGTAAATCGCAACAAAGACACATCGTTTATTTAAAATATATTCGCCGTTATTAACGAAAGAAAAAAGTGAATTATTTGTTACGATACGCAGTTTTTCCAAATGATTCTATTTCTCGGATAAAAAAAATTGTGCATCGATTATTTGACCGTATTGGAAAGAAGGGGAAAGTGAACAAAACGAAAAGGTGAAAACCTCTTACATAAAGAAGAGACGGGAGAGAGAGAGAGAGAGAGAGAGAGAGAGAGAGAGAGAGAGAGAGAGAGAGAGAGAGAGAGAGAGAGAAACACACGAATAACCGGGGAAAAAAAGAAGATTTATATAGTACGTTGCGTTACACGGGACATCGTTGGTTTCGTCGCGACCTGTAAACCCGGTAGACACAATAACCGAATGATTTATGCCGTTTCAAGACTCTTTCGTGCCTTTTACGAAAACTGAAATTAAACGTACAAAAGAATCTTATAGAAAATCTTATCACGTGTCGGCTTCGCAAAAATTTCATCGTGATTACGTAGCGAATTACACGAGGATACATACGTGCCGTTGTAAAACGTGGCTGATAAAAAAATCACGCGTATCATACGGGAGAACTGTTGAGAACTGTTGAAATTGGCCAAGTAGAATTCTTATTTACGACCAGTTTTTTCCATTTTCTTTCTTTACATTGGTAAATTTTTCGCCTTTTAGGTTTAGTCGCCACAGCGAATATGAAAAAAGACGAAGCGCACGGTATGACGTGCTCGATCTATGCAACCGAAATCTTTTTTGCCGACATTCCTGAAATGTTTTACGAAAACACCACTGGAGGCAGCCTTTTCGTATGTCCTCGAATTATTTATTTATCTCTGCTAAACGTGCGGAAACGTTACAAAATTTTGAATCGAAAGCTAGCGGTCGTGAAATCGATGAATAATAAAATTATTCATTTTTTCATTATTTCATTTTCCAGCGGTATGTTGATTTTTATTGCACGATAAACTGTATGTTCGTTGGCTATCGATATTCGCAAATATACATTTTAGTGCACTTTGATCAAATGCGGAAAACACGGAAACATTTATCTAGATATAAATGTATGTGCATTACAGGTTTAGAAAAAATTAAACGAGATGGGACGATTGAACGAGGCGACAATATTAGTCAGTCGTAACGACACACGTAAATGCAAGAAAAAAAGGGTCACCGTGATATTATCAATTTCCATTCTATTAACAAACTAGAATTATTTTTCATTAAACGATTCCTTTCGCTTTTCCCTCGAGACAAAGGTGTACCGGCTTCATTACGGACGGAGAAAATGAAAGAACGAACAGTGTTCGTTCTCCTCCTGAAGTTTCTTGTTGAAATTATTAAATTTATTATACTAATCGCGATGTCACGCGTAAACAGATAAATTAGAATCTATCCATTTTATTTTTTTTCCTTTTTTTATGTCAAATCTTTTGTGGAGATTTTTCAAAAACGTCGAAATTTACATGGAGGCGGCCGCTTTTACGTTGGATATAAAGAAACGAAAAATCAACAATAAATCAACACGATATGAACAATGATAAAGAGATACAATTCAGCGATGCGGCGCATAATAATTTTCGAAGATCGTGTTTAAGCAGTGTTACATTCGTTCATTCGTTCTTGTTCGTCAAACATTATAATTACATGCAAAATCTTTTAAACATCTGTATCATGTAAAGAATAACATTAATAATACTTTTTTTTATCATATATTCAACTATCACCTTCTTATGCTTATACATAACTATGTTTTGCATCGCTATTTACATAATTTCCATGTCAATTTGCAATTCGATGATCTTTGATACAACGTACGATAAAAAAAAGGAGAAAAATAATGAAACAAAAGAATTGAAAAAGTCGCGGGTCAACATAATTTGAAAGGCGCTCGAAGGATGTTTGTCGAAAATCGAGAAGACCAAGAGAAGTTGGGACGATCTTAAAAGCATACTTGGCACCTTCGAGACATTGTTAATCAAACAAAAGGTATTCACGGCTAATTCCTTGTGCTTGTTTCAACATCCAGCTCGGCGACTGCAAATCCCAGAAACAGTCATCCGCTAAGGACAGAGGCTCTGAGCTCGTAGCAAGCTATTTCTTTTCGGCCCTGGAGAAAAATCTTGCGCGAGCATTACGTACCAGAAAAATCTGACCGAGTAATACGCCGGACAGGACTTTGCCTAATCGTGCCAATGAAATAAGAATGTTAATTGCGCACAAGGAACGGACATAAAATTCAGTGGAAGGAGCATTAAACAAGCGCGCGGTCGGCCGAGTGAAAGTTTTTGAAAAAAAGAAAAAAAGAAAAGCAAACGTAATGGAGCAGGAGATAAGAAAAAAAGTAGGACCATGAAGCAAGATCGCGGTGAATCGATTGATTCTATGGCGATTATGCGAACCGATTAATGCACCACCACCTCGTCACGGTCCTCGCGGATCGACCGAGCGACACTGATAGGGAGAGCATTTTCATCGCCAATATTCCGATCCTTTGCCCCATTCTCCGTGCCATTTTCATATCGCGACATGAAAAAGTTACTCGTATCGTATATCCCTCGAGGTTTTCACACTGTTTAAAACGTTCGTCTAGTGGCAGCTCTGATTGAGAAATGTGTCCTCACGCACAGACGATGTTCGGTGGAAACGGAAGAAACGTCTCTTAACTCGAGACGAACGCTGTCGAACGATTCGAAGAAACTTTAACGAATTTCCATTTTCACAATTGGAGTGGGAAGTAAGTAAAAGAAAATGATAAAGCAAACAAGGATGAAACGCAAGGAGCTTGTTGAGTTAACAGCGAGGTTTTCGAGAAATAATGCGAGAAACGAAGCAAAGTCTACGATGAATAGGAAGACGAACTAAAGAGTAAAATATAATAAGCTCACGATCGTTGGAGAGTTTAATTAAGCGTAGAATCGCAACCACGATCGAACAGCATACGCGCAAAAATTCATATAAGAAACGGTGTAAAAATCGGAAAATATTTTTCAAATATCAATTACCGGTTAATCGTGTAATAATATTAATAAGACGAGTAAAACATGTAAAATAATAGAAATTTGTCTGATCATGCGAATAATAAATCAAGCTAAAGCCCTGTGGTGGGGTGTCGCGGTATGACTTCAAAGACAACAACGATGACGACGCAGACCATGAAGACGGCTTGCTTTCCATTTGAATTCTGATTACTCCTCTTGGACGGCAGTCCTTTCCCAGTCGTCGGATCTCCATGGTCGGTGCTCCCATGCAAATAAATTGTGCGTTACTTCACCGATGCGCGTTGTCTCCACACGATCGTATTAACATCCAGCGATCCTCGCCAGGCTCCATCGACATTTGCCTCATGTTCAACCCCGATAGCCGACCAACATAGTGTGTGCCCATTCGCGCAGAGCCGATCATCTTTTATACCGAATTTTAATCCAATTATACGCAAGTGGGAATGAAAACTTCCATCCAAGAGATGAGGAACAGAAAGACTTCGCCGTGTCGCCGACTCTGGTTATCCTTATTATTACTGACGATGTCTTGTGCCTGGATCGAAGCAACCCCAGAAGAGTGGAAAACGATGAGAGAGTCGCTACCAGCGTACGCGATCACCGACTACATCCGCTCTATAAATTCGAGCAAATGCCAAGAAGAAATGGAAATGTACCGTGAAGCGATAGATCAGAAGATGCTGTGGGGTTTGAGAAGTTAGTAGGACTTTAATAATTCGATGAATTCCGATCGGCTACCGGGTCGATAAGAGTTTGCGGCTGTGTTTCGTAATTGTTCGTTTTTATTGTTCGTATTTATTGTTCGCGTGTGTAACCCGTTTTGCACGGCGGAAAATTCGGCCGGCTAACGCTAAAAACGTGCAGCTCTTGTGCAATCGCGAATTCTCCGGGACGCGATTACGACGCGATTGTGTCAGATATGTAATTTTTCGTCCAGCCAACCCTCGACTCCGTGACTTTCTTCTCGTGTTGCACAAGAAACTAGTTTCTTCGGCAGAGCGCGTAAAAGCGGCGCGGCTATTACGGACGCGATCGTTCGCCGATCCTCGCAGTTTTCGTGATCCGCCGAACTTCCCAATCCTACGTAAGCCTATATCGATCATGTATCTTATGCTTTTCAAGCGTTGGACGCCAGCGGGAGGCCAAACTCGGGTTTCACCACCGGGAACAATTATTGGCCAGGGAATCGGATCGATTGCTATAATCTGAACGCGAACGCCACGGTATCGCTGTCGCCGAAAAACGAACGGAACGATTCTTTGTATCGGAACCGAAACGAGGAGTATCCGCCGATCGAGCTAAATTTCTTCTCCGTCCGTATGCGACATTACAGTACTGCACAATATCACATACACGCTCTGGACGAAGTAAGTATACGCGGATACTTTAGCAGCCCGTATCTCGATTCGCTGAACTCGCGGCAATCGGATAGTAAGACGAGGATCGAGCGTCCTGCATTCTCAACGGTGCACCGACATTTCCAAAGTGCTATCTTTTCAGGATACGGTACTGCTTGGACTCTGCCTACCAAAATCCTGTACCAAGAATGATATCTTTACGTTGATGGATAAAATGTTGCATAACAAAACCCTTCTGGTTGAGAAACTTTACTCTATGCACTTGGAAGTGACCGACGTTTCTACTTTAACCACCAATTTTAAATGGCTTCTCAGTCCCCAAGCGATAATATCCATGTATGTAAATTACCAGCGTAATCGAGTAATTCTAATCTTTCGAGATCAATGCTGATTTTGCTTGCAGACTCATTTTGTCGCTAGCATTGGGTTTAGTGACATTAGGCACGCTATACGATATCGTTGTCTACCAAAAGCGTTTGCGTAAAAAAATGGAGTTTCTTGCCTTTGAGAATAACAACACCACCGGTAAGTCGTTCCGTTCGTCCACGCGTTACCGACTAACGATCTTTCACATGGCTAATTACTCGCCCAATTATCTCCAATCGGTTGATCGATCTTTAAAAAGATATCGCTTTTAAATCGCTTTCACGACCGGCGTCGTGACGTACAATAAACTTTGAAACTTTGAATAGAACTGAAAAACGAGGTGGAAGAGAAATGCGAGAGCAATCACAACGAACAAGCTCTTTCGTTGACAAAACCAG
Source organism: Euglossa dilemma (assembly GCA_002201625.1). NCBI lineage: Eukaryota > Metazoa > Arthropoda > Insecta > Hymenoptera > Apidae > Euglossa > Euglossa dilemma. The sequence continues at coordinate 1,374,369 of NIJG01000161.1, forward strand.
AGAATCGATTGGGGGAATATCTCATCTGCTTCTCCTGTTATTCCAACATGCATCATATATTTAAAACAGACTCGAATTCGGAAAGTATCGATATGTTTCACGGCTTGAGATTCTTGGGAATGATATGGATTATCATAGCGCATACGTTGTTCTACGGTGTCCATAATATAGGTGAGACATCTTTAATGGAACACGCTATTGTTCCGCCCAATCCAACTTTTCACGTAGCAAGTTTGTAAATGAATATATATATATATATGTGTGTATATGTATATATCGCTTACGTGTACAGGTAACAGGTACGCTGCCGTACTATTATCGGAGAACGTGTTCATGCAAATTTTAAGCAATGGAACATTTTCCGTGGACACCTATTTCTTTACCAGTGGTTTCTTGCTGTCGTTCGTATTTCTGAAGGCACAAAAGAAACAAATGAAAGTCATGCAACTGAAAACAAAAGTGAAGCAATTTTTCTCCTTTATAATAAAACGATACATTAGGTACTGTATACCGATGAATATGCGTTTAATGTTAGTAACGAGATTTCGATAAGAATAAAACTTTATAATTCAACTGTACAGGCTTACGCCCGCTGTCGTTGCCACGATAGCGTTCGCGATATTGAATTTTAAATGGCACGCCGAAGTATCCATGTTCCTTGCCGTAGAGCGACCAGAAGCTTTGTGCTCGAAATATTGGTGGAGGACTGTATTTTACGTCAACAATTTCTTCCACTGGAATGAAATAGTACGTGTGACTTTATTAAATAATTCAGGGCAAGCGTCGTTTAAAAAAGGATCATTTACAAAACAAAGCAATACTTTCAGTGTCTCACCTGGACTTGGTACTTATCGAACGATATGCAGTACTTCATTCTTGGTGTGTTCCTTCTGCTATTGTCGCTCACGTGAGTTTTGCGTTTTATGTCTTCGATCGTTTCTCCAATAATCTTAACTTTAGATCGCTAATTTTCCTTCACAATTTTAGATATTACAAAACTGCTGTCAGTATAGGTATTATTCTGTTATTTGGATCGATATTTATGAACGCTTATATGACATATGAGCTTCAATTCATTCCTACGTAAGTATACAAAATATAAGATATCCGTCTCATATGAAATACGTAAATATATGTATGTTTATTTTTTAAGATTCGACGGACAATATGAAACATTGACCACCCTTTACCAGAGGCCATGGTATAGAATTGCACCGTATCTAATAGGAATCGCCACGTCCCAGCTTCTTACAAAATGGAACTACAAATTACATTTGTCGAGGGTAATAAATGCTATTAGTTATTCGTTTCTTACATTCTCGTTTTTAAATAAAATATACGTAGCTATAATATTATGTACCGTTGTCGTAAATTTATGTTTCAGAAAGTGAAAATCGTTTGTTGGACCTTAGCAATTTTCTGTAATTGTTCAGTTCTCTTCGGTATCGCGGACAGACGTATATCCTTAAGTACATCTATTCTTTACACTGCTTTAAGCAGAACCAGCTGGGCTTTTGGTATAAGTTGGCTTGTAATTGCCTGCTGCACAAATAACGGCGGTAAACCAATTATTTTTAAGCTTCTCATTGATGTAATAATGTCATTTTTACTTCTTATTATAATATTTTTAATACACACGCGTTACAATGTTTCACACGTGACATTCTTATAACAAGTCGATGAATCATATTCAAATGTACCTTTTATGTTTACAGGTATTGTGAACAGAATCTTATCATACAGCTTCTGGATTCCTCTAAGTAAATTAACGTATTGCAGTTATCTTCTAAATCCTATAATTATACTTTCGTTTTATTCCTACACTAGTTATACTCTATTCGTTGATCTATTAGTAAATGTAAGTGTATTTACGTATCGATTGAAGCAATATCGACAAAATACTGAATATAATATTTTACTTCCTTTCAGATATTTATATTCACCGCAACAATTATAATTACCTATGTTTGTGCTGTTTTGTTATCCTTAATATCAGAGGTGCCATTTATAACGCTTCAGCGACTGGTCGCTTCCCCACGAAGAAGAACGAAATGAGTACATAGCGATAATTTTGGGACATTTAATTTTATTACGATATTTTTCACGTTTAATACGGTTTATTGTTTCTGAAATCATTCACAATGTTATTTGATGGTTCTTATTGCCTGGGAAAGAGAACCGATCTATAGCATTATTTGCGCAAAAATTGTAAACATCTTTCCTTTTTTATCAACCAGCGTTTTGTACATAACGAAGTGATTCGAGCGAAAAAGGGAAGCTCATATATAAATAACTACAGATCATTGGAGGATGAACAAGAATCTTTATCCTGCTACGAATGGATTGGAGAATGTATCCTAGGTGGTGCCGGTGATGTCATTGATCGATTCGCTCGACTAGCCTGTTCACGGCGGCCTTCCTCGAGTTGTTTCTCGAGTTGTTCCTTTAAAACTAGTAATTCTCTCGTTCGTTGGTAAACAGGATCCTTCAAGTATATAACGCAAGGAATGTATGAACAATGATTTAGGGCTACCTGAAGATACTAAATCGCAAAAATATTTCACATACCTGCTGTCGCATACTAGGATTCCATCTACAATACAGACTTTTCCACGGTTTGATGTATCTCATACTAGCGATTGGCATTAAAACGGGTTGATAATTAGGAGCAGCCCAGTATAAAGGATTTTGATACAATGATAACTGACTATTTGTATATGACCATAAGGAGACAGTTTTTTGTTTCACTTGTTCCTGAACCCTTTCGCGTTCACTGTAGATATAATTATAAATGATGACTGTATAGTATACATACAACGATCAATGTGAAATATTTAATATACCTGCTAAATAGAAATGTTCCAAATCTACAAGAATACAAGTGATCGAGGATAGTGATTAGAAAATGTTCGTTGAACTCAAAAGCATTGGGAAATTGACGACTTATTTGCCATACACAGTCCATAAACTGCAAAAATACCGGAGATCTGTCTGCGTCGCTATGATGTTCGTCACCATGACCGATCCTCTGAAACGCATTATTAGAATTGTAACACTAAGCAAACGTACAAAATATTTCATTAGATATTGCGTCGTATACCTGTTGAAACTTGTGACCAAAACTGAGCCATTCTTTTTCTATAAGCACTTCAAAACCTTTGATGGTTCTGTAATATGGATCTAACATTAACATGGCAAGAGCTGTGAGCTGTAATATGAAAGGTACATATTAAAGGTACGCTATGTTTAAAATACAATTGGCATTTCTTAATTACCTGTGCTGTTCTGTCCCAACCATCCGAACAGTGCACTAACACTGAAGTTTTATGATTTTCAACTTTATCTACAATTCGCAGTGCACCCGCAAGTACGTATTTTATATGCTTTAACCAAACGGTAGATTCTATTCCTGATAACCATCTGGCTTCGTCAATTGTCGGGAAACACAGTTCTAAAAGACAATCAACAGCAATATTAATATTTTCTTTCCAATATGAAAAGAATTATCGATAATATTCTACCTTTTAATTTTCTAAGACTCTCTCTCATTACATGTATATTATGAATATCAAGAAATACGAGCTCTGCATTTTGATAAGCGTCTTCGCTTTCGTAACCACCACCTTTAGCTTTGTTTGCCACTGCGTTAGGCATTGGTCTGGCATCCATGATAAAAAGTTTATGACTTTGTGCATTGGCGTCCATTATTAACTGAACGTATCGCTCGTCTTCGCGACTGCGTTTACCACCAACGCCTACTAACGGTTGAGCACAACGTGTTATTGTTGCTTGACTTTCTGGGTGGATCCACGAGAGTACCGGAAGCCTCCCTCTACTTCGAAACGCTGCCGATGCTTGTAAATCTTCGTCAGTAGCTGCTGCAGGTACTGCCCATACGGCTGGATAACTGTCACATATCGAATACATATCGTTGATTTTCGATATCTTCCACATATCATTGTTTACTCCCTAAAAGTAATTGTAATGCTAATACGCGCTTTCTTCTCATTCAAAATCGAGATATATAATACTTTTTACCATTCGTTTTAATTCGGCTATTGGCTCGTAAACATTCCACCCATTTTCAGAAAATGTTTCGGAATATTCGAACGCAAATAGGGGCAATTTATGAGATAAAGGAAAGGAATACTGTTGAAGTTTTTCAAAAACATCTCTCCTGGAATGATTTTCTTGCTTATGAGCAAATCTAAGATTTCGCATGTCTTTACAGAACACTTCAATGCCATAAGAATTCTCGCCTTTGCTAGACGCACCGCCCACTTTTTCAATTCTGCTAACAACACCTAGAGGTACTTCCACTACATAAGGCGTTTCGCGGTCTACGCTTCGGAAGTGAAGCTTGTAATTCGTAATACTAAGGATTCCCCTAACTGGTCCTGAGTAAGGGCACACATAAGTCACTTCATAAGCAATGCCTTGTACGCGTTCACCATTTAAAAGCGGCGGGCCAGTTTCTCCACTGGATAAATTCTGCGGAAAAAGAATAATTATATTGTTAGGATAATCGGTAAATAATGAAAATAAGTATTTATCTGCTATTTTAACTAAATATTCTGGTAATATGTACACTGAAAAAGTAAAAGTGATGGAACGAAATTTCCCAACAAAGAGATGAAACGTACCAAATAAATGAAATCAAAGACATATTGTCTGAAAAAAAAAAAACAAGTTCTGATAATAAGTGAAGTTAAAAAAAATATAAAAACTACAGTAACTCTACTCATCTATATAGAACTCACTTTTACTTGATTGTCTTTTCTCGCTTCTAAAGCAGAGACAATATTATTATCTGTTGAAGTAGAGCTTGAGGAAAAACTTTTGGAATGTGATGCTTTATCCCAGCTTTCCTAAAGAAGTTTAATACTTACATACTGTTAGATGATAATTAGATCTAAATAGAACCCTATACGATGAAGTAAACTAAGCTATATTACCGATTCTTGACCCATCTTAGAATTAAGAGAGCTGCTCTTGCTGTCTGAATTGAGGGAATCGGAGCTGGCATTTTTAGAATTGTTTTGTTCGACATTCAGGAGTTCAGCACTACCTCTCTTCTCCATGCTTTCAACTTGGATAGTTTCTTCTATTTTCACATTTGATATATCATATTTCTATATAATCCCAACTGCTGCATCTTCCAATGTAATACCTTTAACAATAAAATATTAAATTCGCTATATATTTATAAGGTATTAAATCTCTGATTTAATATCTTTGTTTACATCAGTGTATAAAATAAAATTCAATATATGAAAAAAAAAAGAAATAACTTCTGCAATAGCAACAATGGAAAATATTGAATTGTTGCGTGTTTATAAATTGAAAAATAACGTATAAGATAGGTAAAATTCACATGCACATTTCTGTCTACATCGCTTAACCTCAAAACTCTACGAATTTCCTATTATAATTCAAATTGTTACAAATATAAATATGTAACACAAAAATATGTTAGAAAAATAACAATTAAATGTATATAAAATGCATATTTCAAATATGTAAATAAATTGTGATCAGTAGTAATATAAACAAAGCTATATATTTGATGCCACGCCCAGAAGCATTGTAATTATAATTTTTATATATGTCGGAATATACATTAATCGTAAGACTGTTTAAATATAAACAGTAGCCCAGAACACTAACCTTATTCACAAAGTATTACATAAAGTATTCTATTATGCTCGACCCTTTTGGTATAACTTGTGTTTGACAGATATACTTAGTTCACGGTCTGGAAACTCGAATAGAAAAATTCAAGAACCAACGTAGTTCGTTTTACACTCACTTTGGCGCTGATGACAACTTTATCAGGTAAGTCTATTCTTCGGAACATCTGAAAGAGTAACATAATAAAATTTATATCCGTGAGATCATCTTCTTTAATATCGACTTTATCTAAATGTATAAAATATAACATGTCCACGCGAAATTGTTCCCGGATCAGGTCGCAGTTGTAACTCACTTCTCGCGTGCCCCTAAGTACTGCCAAACAGAAATTATAAATTACAGATAAAATGAAAATATTACATTACAAAATATTCTGATAAAAATTTGACTGGAACACAATTCGAAATTTTTTCGGACATTATTATTACAACAATAACTATTTGGTTAAAAATCGTCAAGTTAAAAGGAAGAAATTTGATCGAATGGAAAATTGCATTTTTATAAACGAGTCCAACTTTTGAAAAGTTAAACTCAAAATGATAGCTACCTTTTGGCTGAAGATGAAAAAAAAATTTTGACCTTTTCATGTTACATATTCGTATCGTAGAGGTTTCGGGATAATAAATTCTTGTTAGTCAAGTTTGAAATCAAATTATACGTAAATTGTTTTCTAATCGTTTTGACAAATCAAAATCTTTCTTCATCCGAATCTCATCGATAATTTTTTAAGCTCTTACATTAAAAATATTTCAAATCGCGTAATATTTGAACGATAATCTCGATTTATTTAAACGTACTTATTAAAATATATACTAGATTTTCTCAAAGAACGACAGATAGTCTTGTATTGTTATTAATTTCTGATAGTTTTTGAATAGGTTTTATCATATCGTGCAATCTATAATGCATTATTTATTGGGGAGAAATTACGAATTTATTTATAAAAAAAAAAAGGTTGCTCAACGGAACAAAATATAGTTGTCAGAGTTCGACGATGATGCAGCGATTTCGATTAAGTGTATTCCACAATATAGAGCATATTTGTAACATGAAATATAAAACTCTCATCATCAACTATATATATCGTTAACTTTGAACATGGTCAACATATAAATATACAGTCATTACGTTAAGTTAAATGTATCCATACAATACATACAGTGAATCTATACACGGTATAAGTAAGATCCCTACATCTGCTCTTTTCTTTTTCTGTGTTCATTTTTTTTTTTTTTTTTTTTTTTTTTTTTTTNATATATATATATATATATATATATATATATATATATATATATATATATATATATATATATATATATATATATATATATATATATATATATATATATATATATATATATATATATATATATATATATATATATATATATATATATATATATATATATATATATATATATATATATATATATATATATATATATATATATATATATATATATATATATATATATATATATATATATATATATATATATATATATATATATATATATATATATATATATATATATATATATATATATATATATATATATATATATATATATATATATATATATATATATATATATATATATATATATATATATATATATATATATATATATATATATATATATATCGAAAAAGTTTCATTTACATGAATTACAAAGAACGGAGTATTGGTTCAACGGATAATGTTCCTCTCTCTTTTTTCCGTGACACTTAGATTGCTTGTTACGCACGTAGTAGCATTTTGGCACTTATAGCGAAGAATTTTTTAGAGTGTAGAAGAGTTTATTACGCAGGGATAATGCTCGTTTCTCGTTTACATCCTTTTTCTTAAATGGATCGCAGGATCTTTTAGGCCAACACCGAAATCTATCGCGTTCGTGTTTGTCTATCGGATAATTATCGTTTGTTCAACGTCTGCCAATTGCAAAGAAAATGTACGGAATCTTTAGGAACACGCAGAGAAACATCCGTAGTAACTTCTCCGTTTGTTGGTCAGTCTCCAGCCTCGATGGGCTCTCTCTCCTTCTTTACTGTTCACGCGAATAAATTCATCCCGACGAAGAGCCCGGGAGATCCCCGTCGAGTCCTGCTCGCCGTTCTCTCTCTCTCTCTCTCTCTCTCTCTCTTTTTCTCTATCTATCTCTATCTCTCGATTCGCAGAGTGTGTCTGGGTAGGTGTGTGTTATGTGTGTCAGTCTTATCTGGTGGTACACGGCCAACTCGGTCACGTCATTTGTGCGGCGTTGAAGCCTCGTTTCCTCGGGGTGGTAAAGTGTTGCGGGTTGGTGATCTGGTACTGTTGCACGTACGGATTGTTCCTAAGGACGTTACCACCAGGTGAACCGGCCGCATATTGCGATGATACCGTGATTATCCCGGTCTGTTGCAAATACTGTTCGCGATAGAGCGCCTGTTGCGTCACGTATTCCCCGTTCACAGGATTCTGAGCACTGTAATGGACCTTGACGGTTTTCGCGGTCGGTTGATTAGCGTTGCACTCCTTGTAACTGTCTTGATAACGCAAGCTGGTCGGAGAGGAGCCAGGTGGCGTGACGTTCTTCAGGCTCTGGGTCGGACTTTGGGTGATCGACTCTAGCACGTGCCGCGGCATATTCGGCGACGGACAGTGGGTCTCCTGCAGACCGTCCACGCGATTCGCGTTTCTCATGTATATAGGGGCGCTCTCCGGCCTGCCGCCGACTATGTTCCTCATTCCTTCTCTGTCTTTCGCGCTCAAACTTTGCCGGGACGAGTTCAGTCCTAGGCTACGGTTCTTCGTCGCGGACGGAGACGCGTTGTCCAGGTCAGACACGCTCGACCAGGTCACGCTGGCCAACTCCCATTGACGGAGAAGGTTCGACACTCGTTCGGCTCTGGCGGTCGTGTCCAGGCTCTCGTCGTAGTCCGGCCCCTGAAAATTATTCCTCGTTACTTAAAATTACTGCGTAAATTTGCCCGGTATTGTATCGTAGATACGTTTAATCGAAGCGAGTACACTTGAGACGTTGTTTCAGTGCGAGAGATCGAGATTACATTAGAACGGTCAAGAACAACCGGTATACAAGGAGGAAAGAAAAAGGTACGAGAAGCGAAACATCTTCGGAACGAAGGCAAGGCCGTTGAGAGTGTAGCCGATGAAATATCGGGCAAATTCATATGCCATAGTCGATAAAGGTTGCAACCAGCCGACCAATCCACCGACGCCGCACACGAATTAATATTATTATTGAGGCGAGGCTGCCCCGCAAGGTCGGCGAAGCCTTAAGGGAACATCTATTTCGCATACTCCGATTCTAATGCATTTTGCCGCCGTGATACAGAATACACCGGGTAATTCAAGGTTGTTCCTGATCGTTTTATAAGCTGAATGTTTCGTCACGTATAGATCATACGGATAAAGAACGAATCGCTGTTTGCAGGTGATGTAAGCTTTTCAGAATTGCGTGCGAACTCACATTCTCGATTTTCTCGTCGAGCATCTTGAAGAAGTCCAGCTGACTAGTGGATATCTCTCTGGAAAATTAGAAAAGGATAATCAGTCATTCGAAGCTTAATCTTAAATATAGAATAATCTTAAACACGAAGATTATTCTATCGGCGATATTCGAATGAAAAGCATGAAACGTACGCTTGTTGCAACAGAGGACCACTTCCAGGTGCGTTCGGCTTCTTCTTTGCTTGTCCCTTGACCTCGCTGGAACCATTTTGTTCCTCGTTTCGGTTCACCTCGACCCCGTTGTTATTCGTTTTGTTGTTTTTCGTACTACCGTTTCCATTTTTCTGTTCCACAGACGCAGAACCTGCAACACGAATACCACAAACACGTTGAGCCACAGATCCGTAGGTAATATGCGTAAATTAAACGATTCGTTGCATATTACATTGGTATTTACTATTCGAATGAACCCTATATCTTTTAGGGTAGCAGCAGCTTTACCATTCAGATAGTGGAAGATATCGGAAGGATACCCGCGTCGCTGTATCGTTCAGGCGAACAGCTGATGCGATCGATAGAAAGAAGAGGAGAAAAGTGTCGGTGGCGAAACGATCGACAGCGCTGCCTGTCCGTTAACTCGCGAGGGCGAAACAATTGTACAAAGTGCAAGTTCAAGGAGCCGTATCGAGCCACTTCCCGTGTCATTTTCTTCCGTGCCTCGCGACCGGGCAAGCCGGGGCGCACAGAAAGGAAAAGAACGGCCGGGAAAGAGGGAAAGAGGGAAGGAGGGAAGGAGGGAAGGAGAGGTCGCGAACTCGAGCGTTATCGTACATAATAGGCGCACAATGGGCAAAAGCAACTAGTGACAAAGAGTAGTAACGGAACGAAGCTCGGGCGAGACTGTTTTTCAGAACGACGTGGACGGCGCGGGAAAAGAACGAAGAGAAGCTGGTATAAAGGACGCGGATGAAGTGCAAGGGTCAAGATTCAAGCTCGTAAACACGTTTAATCTTATCGCGAGTTGGCCTGGCGCTTTTAAGGGCCGCGACGGACTCGGGCCCGAGTCCAAACAGAATATTCGATTAAAATAGACCGACCGTCAGCTATAAATGACCGGTTGAAAAGTAAGTGGCGCGCATCAACGAGCGGCACCTCTTCTCGTCGTGGCTTTCAGCGACACACATAAGTACGTATATGGGAATGCGGTGTACATAGCGACTAGCTGTAGTTACCGTGTTACATCCGCGAATTACTTCTTCTACATTCCAACAATTCCAACAAATGGTAACAGCTTTCCTTCGTTTCGAGTTAAAACGAATTAACCCGACCAGGCGACTGAACGGAAAATACTTTCGACCCGTTAGACTACCTGATTTTCGCTCCGCTTTGCGACGACCAATAGAACCGAGGTGTGACTTTGAAAGCTTACGTCTCGAGGATTACAATGGGACTGGGAATACCGCAAACTCGTGGTTCTCGCGATATTAACCGACTACTCTCTCAGCTGCTATCCGAACAGCCCAAGTGGTCGCTTCTTTCCGGCCGATTTTTCATTCGGTAATTCCAGCTAAACTCCACGATGAAATCTTTACCCTAGAACGTCGATCTCACTGGAGGTACTAAAAATTATACGCGACTTCGGTGCGGCACCCGATTCGTTCCTTCGGCGCGATGGCTCCGGCGACAAAAAGCTGTTCTCCATATTCGATAATCGATAGGACGGCGAAGAGAGGAAGCCAATTACAGAGATGCCGGCGAGAGGATGTTTCCGGTGGGAACTGTCGGAGGACTCGGCCGATTGATCGCCGGCTCGTCGACGAGGCCCCGTGCCGGTTTCGGTGGAATGATTATTCGAGACGGAAACGGATGATGGATCGCCTCGCGGGGCCGATCGGCGCGCACACGCGCGCGTGCACATGTGGTCCATTCATTGGCACGCGAGGCGACCAGAGACGGGGCGCGAAAGAGAGCAAAAGGAGAATGAACTCGGATTACAATGAAACGCAAATAAACCCGAGACACGCAGAGAGCCGGGAACGAGCGGTGGCGCTCTCTTTGCACGTGTGTAGGTCAGTAGGTGGGTCCTCGACTCACTGCACTCCTCGTCGCTCGAACCACGCGCGAGTTGCAATTACGCGACCACACGTTCCACGCCTGTTTCGCGATACCATCGCACCCACGCGTTCGGCTTAACCACCCATCGATACCTTCGCGCCGGTTCCACGCGTTTAACCCTTCATTCGGCAAACCGCCTTTTTCTCCCGTGCGCCAAGCGTTATTTAATCGGCGATACGATTGGAAAACACGCGAATCCGCGTGAAAAAATCAGCGGTATCCTAACATAGGTAATTCGGATTGAAAATTCGTAGGATGTTAATCGAAGAACGAGGTTCGCGCGTTGCGAAAAAATGTCCTCCTGTTGCTCGGCGTCGAGCCATCGCAGAGACTCGTAAATTCCAAGTGTAACGGCCCCCGTCGGCTTCTTCCCTTTATTTCCTCGACCCTCTGCTAATTTCGCGTCACGAGGTTCCCGATGGTCCCCCGAGCATCCTTTATTTTTCTTCCAACAGTGTACGCAGACACGGCGAGTCTTAAAATACCGAAGGAAAATTTCGTCGGAGGATATGACCGGCGAGAGGTGGTCGGTGGAACCTTGACGGTTCGACGAATCCCGGTGGAAATACGGCAGAGGACCACCGCGGTATTAGTTAATTTCGACTAACAAGCGGCGAAAGCGGCGAAAGCGGCGAGAGGAGGCGAGAGGAAACGAGGCTGACCGCCGGCGCGAATTTGTATCGGGCTACGAGGGGGATTTATTGGATAATAGAGGGAAAAATGGGCGCAGCTGGGCGGATTTTTTCCCCGGTGCACGCGGATCGAATGAAAGCCCGTGGTATACCGGCGAGAGTGACCTATCGGGGAACAGAGGGCCGGCGACGGGGAAAACAACAAGCGGAAAACAAGAGGAGGAAAAGCGAGTCGGCCGGCGATCGAACCGCCAATTACAGGATCGCGTGGTTCGTGAATTTTATCCGGTCCGTATTGGCTAGAGAGAGGCTGCCAGCCCGAAGACAAAGGGACGCTCGGCGGATGGAAATGTCCGCATCGAAGCGTCGAGCAAAACGAAAGCGTCGGAACGACGGCAACCGGAGAAATTCATCGCGGGCGAATCGCGGAAACGTTATTAACGCGTGTGTACATTAAGCTGTCGATTCGTTCTCCGGCCGAGAGAGCGATAAGTCTTCGTTATTTGATCGTCCTACCACATGATCCTATTAAAGCTTTAATACCATTACCTAACCTGACCTGATCTGTTTACTTGTTACGCGTGTACCGCTCATGCCTCGGAGAACCCGTACAGAGAAAACAGCGAATCCTAAATCTAAAAAGCGTATTTCCCGGCGGCCGTAAACACGGTTGCTTACGATGCCGTGCGTCGTAATTGCGAGCCACGTTGTCGGAAGCCCTGTCGAACAAATCAAGAGGCTTTCCTGGGAACGCAGCTACCGATCGGCCGCGTATTACGCGTCGCCGTGGATGTCACGCCAAGACTTCACGGTCGTCTTTCAAATTCCCCTTCCTCCAACCGAATATCACCGATACCAATCCTCTGACCGGTAAAAACCGATCGCGCGTCTTTGCTAAACAGCTTCTCGGACAGAAGGAATCCTTCGTCCTCCGGTCCGAACGGCGCTCCTTCAATTCCAACGCCATTTAAACGCGCTCGAATCAATTTACACTTTGAAATTAACTTTTCCCAGTCGGATACCATCGGCGGAAATCCTCCGCGTCGCGGGTATAATTGCATCGTGAAAATCGATCGCGCGCGGCTTCTTTCCACGCGCGAGAAAGATTCCTCTTCCGTTTCCAGGACGCGGATGTCCTTTCAATCCCGAGAAATTTAAATATACTCGAGCGAGCGCGCCAGATGAGATAGAAGAAAGGAAAGAAAAGAGGAGAAGAGGAAGAAAAAGGGGGAGAAAAAAAGGGAGGAAAGAAAGGAAAAATGTGAAAGCTAAAAATAGAGTTTAGAATGTATCTCGAGAAGGCTTCGAATAATCCCACGGCGAAATCGTATTTGCATTCACGAGTGGAAAGGCCGAGAAACCGGTCGAATGGGTTGCTAGGATTCAGCGGCGTTCGTAGATACATCGGGAATGTTTCAGGCGTCCCGGTCGACGGTGTAACGAAAAATCAATCCACGGGAATGGCTCTCATTCATCCGGCTCGAATTCCCTCGGCTGGCACCGAGCCGAAGGTCGACGCGCGTCGGCCAACAACGTCGAAAATTCCATAAAACGCCTCCGCCGCGCGGCCACCAGCCTCTCGCAGATCAGCATTACGCCAGAGATCCGTGAAAAGTGAAAATAAATCCGTGACGCGCCAACCATCGCACGGCTTTCCTTCCACCGAATCCTCCGTCGTTCCTTCTTCGCGATGCCTATCCGCTCGCGTTACCCTTAACCCTTTCTCCGCGATGGCCATCGCGGGAGAAAGCGTTTCCGTTGCGCCAGCCAACGGTGATTTTGCAAGAAAACAGATTCGGATGCAAAGATCGTAACGCCATTCTCGCGTAATACTCGCGGCGGAATTTCCAGGACGAAAATCTCCTTTGTTGCGATTATATGCGCGACGGGCGTAGCGATACTCGTGCAAACGATGATTAATAACGGAAGAATCGCGATCGTTAATCACGCGATTAGGCGTCCCGATCGTTTCGCGAAGAATTTCGCTCAGAGGACACGCAGGAATGTTTAGATACTTGGCGTAATCGATTAGGAGAATTCGACTGCAGACGTTGCTCGTCGTGTAAATAAATAAACGAAACGCGTCGGCTTCCGATGTGTTTGCAAAAACACTTCAGATAATAATATCTTCCATTGTGCAGCGCTAATCTTCCCGCTTCGATTTCGATCCAATTCGATTTTCTTTCCTCGAGATAAGTTATTCGAGAAGCGTGGAAAATCGCGAGCTATCGTTTCGTCGCTTATTGCAAATACCATTTTGGCCTGTTCCAAATTAGTCGTTAGTCACCGTGTATCGCGTTGTTCCGCGAATCGCACAAATATCCGACGCGATATCGCGTCGGCAATTCTTTCGATCGGTTTGCGGAATTGGGAAATATTGCATCGCGCGCTCCAATTCGGAATTCGATTGAAATCCAGAGACTCGTCCGATTCGACGTCTTGGCAACGCGATTATCCGCGGGGAGACAAGGGGACAGGCATTTTCTATCCTGAATTCGAATCGATTGGATTCGCGATATAGCGAGTGCTGGGGAACAACGAGCGAATATCGTTTGGAAGGACGGAAAATCTCGCGTTCATCTTGTTGTCGGGTTTATCGCGTCGGAAACGCGGATGGCGTGCGCGGTGAACGCGTTGCAGAGGACGATGACATTAGATTTCGGGATCCATCGCGATAATTCCGCGGCTCGCGTGACGCGATAATTATAAAATTTATGAAAACCCTATATCGAGGCGAGCTTTGGACATCCGCGTTTCTTTCATCCTTTGTTCGCCGCTTCGTGTTCGAGCTTTCGCGATAAGCCACTCGAAAGTTCGCTTCGACCGTTTGAAACTCGAGCTAGCACGCCTCGTGAATTTTAACCGTGTTGTACTTTGCGGAATATAGAAAGGAATAATTCCTTTGTACCTGGACTTTTCGCGAGACTGGGAATGCCGAAGATTGGGTGGAACGCTTGGTCCCCGAGAAGCGTGGGATCGAAGGCGACCAAGAGGGGCCCCGGAAGCGGAGGATCAAAGACCTCGAGGAACGCGTAAACTTTATAATAGGTTTCATAACTCACCGATTACCTTGCCGGCAGGAGAAACCAGAGTTATCGCGCATTCCAGCGATCAGCGTCATCTCTTTTCTCCGCTGCGCGAGCGTTTTCTGTAGCGCGATAAATATGTCGAGGACGCGAGCGCGAGGAGGCGAGCAGAGTCTCGCGGAATCTGGTCGACGCGAAGAGCAACGAGATCCTGGCAACCTCTGATAACGCGTTTTAAGACCTTCCAGTCCAACACTCCGCGAAAATCGTCGCTCGATTCCTAATTTCTCGGAACAGATCCGAGCTTCCGCTCCAAGCTTCCGGCATTCCGTTCGCGGATAATCAAACGCCAGATCTCGCGGTATCCTACCCGAGCGTATCTCACGCATCGAGCGTACACCGTGGATCGTACGTACGATAATCGAGCAGAGAATATTTCGGGTTTAACCAACAAACAATGATCTACGAAGCATCGTGAGATATTCTGCGCGCAGAGGATCTCGCGATCCAGTCCATAAAAGTATAGGGGCGCCAGAAGGTTCAAACCGAGGTTTACACGTGTGCGGCACGTTACCGATCTCGGCGTTCGCTTTTACGGCCAATTCTCGTAAACCGTGGGAACGATAAAAAATGACGGACGCGGTGTTTGCGAACGCTTTTACCGAATCGCGAGATTCGGTATGTCGAGAGAATGGAGAGCCGGTGGATGGCGGATCGAGGAGGAACGGAAGAGGGTGACGATTGCGAGTGACGCAGATTCGAAGATTGGAACGCAAGAGAGCTGGGAACGTGGTTGAATAAGCTAGCAGAAACGGAGAAGCACGATTTGTTTCCACCACCAGGCAGATCTAAACACCTACTATGCAGCCAGGCTGCGTATCGTTGCGAAGTGGTCTGCCACTTGGACAGAAGACGCTAGCCAGAGTTTGGCGAGTTTATACCTCGGAGCCTAGCGTGGACTGGGCCCGGTCTATTTACGGAATGCTGAATCTCGTAATAAAGATCGATTCTGTATCAGGCTCGGGCGAATCCGGTGATCAAAGGGTAGAGGGAGGCTGTGGCTCGTTAGAAAACGTTGGTTAGAAACGAAGCGGGGTGTAACGCTGGCTGCTTTGTGATTAGTTGATAAAAGAAATAATACGGCAAACGGAACGACGTAGGCTCACGAGGAACTGTGTCACCCGTGTACATGACGTGTGGATACACTACGTGTACATAGTCACGTACTTGGAAGTAGATGCATACCGTGCGCCGAGCGTACATTAGGTAACGAGGCTTCGCCGTGGAAAACCTATGCCTCGCTTGCGTTCGCTCCTCCTCCAACATCACAGACGAGAAAAACGGGACACTTTTGCCGCCGTTTTTTTCACACCTTTAACATCGTCACAGAGACTCTTCCGCGCTCTATCCTGAAACCCATGCTCCTTTCCTTTCCTTTCTTTTCCTTTCCATTCCGTCGGATCTTTCCCTCCGAGTCGCTTATTCTCGTCCTCGAGTTCTCTCCGTTAAACGACCATAATCTGTTGATCGGCAGAGCCTCGCGGATCCTGAAAACGAGGCTCGTTTCGTTTCGTTTCGTTTCGATTCGATTCGATTCGATTCGATTCTATCGGAACGTTCCCGCCGAGTGGCGTATTCTGGTCGGTTAAACGACCATAACGGGAGAGACGGAGTGGAAGAAGGAGGAAGAGAGGTTTTGGCGGATCCGGTGAGAAAACGGGCGTTCGTCGCGACGCTGGCGTACACTGGAATCACCTATATTTAGTGGCGGTCAGAGTGTTGACGCATGTAACTTCGCGTCATGCTTCGCGCGTGCAGAATACTCCGACACACCGCTGCTTAAATATATCTGCGCGTAAGGTCGCGAGAGCGTTCCCGATGATATAGTACGTGGTCATCGGCTACTCCCGAGAGCGTGGCCCACTTTCCGGCTATCGGGCTTCTCGATAAATTTAGGAACGATGTGCAGCCTAGACGCGGACGCGTAATATTCTTGCGTCACGTCTACGTCTGCCCCCGACCTCCGCCATCGTGCCCTACCACGATTTCTCATCGACCGTTTTCTTCCCAGCTAGCCTGCAGGTGTCACGAGCTGATTAACCTGCCTCGGACGGTACGATCTGTCTTTGCCGTTTAACCGTAAAGGCTGTTTAAGATATCCGAGCCGAGGACACGAAGGTTAGGTGCACGAGGATATCGCGAAACTGACAAATGCGAAAATTCGAATGCAATCTGTCGTGAATAAAAAAACGATGGCATCAGAGCTGACAGAGACCTTTTAGGCCCCGCTACGACCTTGGGGTTTAAAGATTAAAAGGCCTGCTATTTTGGCGGTCGAGTCGGTCGTCATCTAGCAATAGGACACTACAGTTTTAACCCTTCGAGGACGAATGTCATCATACGCGTGGAAGTTTTTCAATCTTTTAGAATGGAATATAGCGAAAAATAACGTTAGCATTGTCGTAGATATTTTTTAATTCGGAAAATTTCCTTCGATTTGTTATTTTTAATTGTTTAATATTCAGCGAACTTATCGTTGGTTTCGTTTCTCCTCCGCAAAGGGTCTTCGCGTTGGTAAATTATTTCGTCTTGAATAAAGTTTACAGATCTCGTTACTATTATCACACGGAATACGGTTACTTCCCTGTACACCAGGCGTATTATTCTGTTGGAATAATTACAACCGAATCTCGTGTCGGTGAACATACTCGAATCCAGAAGCGTCTTTCATCGATCATTTTCCTCGCGGCGAGTCTGCAGATGCGACCAGCCGATAAGCCTAGGTGAGACGTTACGATGTTCCATTTGATAGAAAAAGACCTTCGACGTCTAATTATAAAGGTGTTACGCTATCTAAAGCAGGGACCGCGGAGGTTAGACGAAAAGTAAACCGCGTGGAAGTTGGAATCGAATGGAAGAGAAGTTGTACTCGAGCGTTGTTTCGAAGGCTTTGGGAACTTATAATTGGTCTAAGCGCCCTTCAGGGAGTTTCCTTCGCGATTTATCGAGGTCGGCAGAATTTTTAGATCTATCGTGGCAAGACTGAGGACAGGCGAGCGTGGTCGAGAGGGCCTGCGTTTCGCAGAGGGAAATTTCGCAAGGAAACTGGTCGTATCGCGTGTAAACGCTTCGACCTCCCGAGGTCGTTCGAATGCCATCCGCTGCGTCGTAAATTCAGGTTAATTAAATCGAGCATGATCGAAAGTTGAACAAACTTGTTCCACGATGCTGCAGCCGATGCACACGGTCCACCGATCGATCCGGGAGAAACGAAATTCGATTAAAAACTGCTCGCTCGGAACTCTCGCGCGAAAATGATAGGGAAAATGACGGTGGAACGACGTCGTCCGGGTATACCCGGTGCCATCGATTCGATTATGTCGGTTTAACGAGCAGCAGAAAGCGAGCAATTGATTTTCGAACGGGCAGCGGTGCTTGGATTTTTCTCCTCGAGCACATCCCCGCCTACTCGGCTCGTTTTGCAAAACTTAGCGGCGGCTCGTTTGTTCCACCTCGGTCTTTCATTTCCTCTCGAGCAGCGCCGCGTGCAAGATCACGAGGAAACGCGGCCCAGGCATCGGCAATCGATTGCTAATTATTCTTCACGTCCGGTTCCATTACGCCGCTATCGCAACTCGCCTCCCGACACTTCTTTCCGACCGATCACCGAATAAACACTTATCGAAATTTTACTCGATACGGAAGAAAAAAAATACAACTATAGATACGGAGAAGAAAGAATTTTTTTCAAATAAAAAGAATATTTTCTTATTTGCAAAGTTAGAGATCGAAATTCAACGAAAGCTTCTTATCCTAAAGAAAACGACTGTTAGTTCCGATCAAGAACGCCGACGTTTCTTTCCAACCAACCTAGTATTTACGATTCCCATATAATTCCCATATAATTTTACAGTCACGGAAATTCACTTGTTTAATGTATTCGGATATTCGTATCGTAGTTCGTGACTCGACTAGATCTCGCGAATGTTTCCTTCCCGGTTTCCTGCGCGAGAATATTTTCAAACGTTCCAAGATACTCGAGCTTACTTAAAAACCGTGGAAACGTAAATTTATCTACGACGTTTGGAATATCCGATGAAAGCATTATCGGAGATCTGCTATCTTAGAAGCTGAACGTCGGCTAATCGAATTATCAACTTTCACCTTGAAAAGTCGCTTCATAATCGCGTGTAAATTCATACGTTTGGCTGGACGGCGTTCTCATTGTTCCGCGGCAAGGTAGAACCGACTGACGAAGGTCTTTTCGAAAACCAAATCAGCCAGTTCCGAGATAAAGAGATTAAACCGTGATTTTATAATCGAGGCTGAAAATTTTTCGCAGGAATCGATCGATCAAACGGTTAATTCGCTAGTGTCAGATAAGGGCAATTTTGCGCGGATAACGCGAGGAAGACAGAGAAAAACGTAAAAACGAAAATAACGGCGCGATAAGAACCGTAACGAAGAAAGGTTTCTTTCGTTCGCGAATCGATCGATCACTGATCCCCGCGAAACACTCGATTATTTGGCAAATATTTTTAAACCGATCTACCTATTGCGTCCGCGTTCCGCTATAGTTGAGAGAATTCTGCGATATCGCGTCGAATTGTGGTCTATTATCGGATTGGATAAAATTCTGAGAAAGGAAAGAGTTGGGATACGAGAAACGAAAGCGAGATTCACGTGCTACGTCCACCTTTCGAGATATCGACCTGGCCAGCCGACTGCAATTACTTCGCGTTCATCGCTCTCGGGGCGCCCTCTTTCTCCCGGCGATAATTTTTTAATAAGAGATCGATAAACGAAGTTGGAGAAAACGTTCGATTGTTCGGGGAAGAAACGGGCCGGCGCAGGATCGCGTTTTGCAGCGATCTCTCCGATCCGGAGCGTTCTCCATGCCAGGTTCCTTTCGCCGGGCCGAGAGTTCTATTGTCTGATTTGAAAATAAACGGGCCATTGAAACGCGCGCTGCTCGGTCCTTATCAATAGACCGGGAAATAAAGAAGACGCGGAAAGGTGGGCCGAGGAACAGAGGAAAGGACGAAAGGAGAAATAAACCACGACGTTTCTTCCTTCGACGAGAGCATGGGAAACGATTAACAAGGTTAATAATATAACGTCGATGAAAGGCGACGCTTTGAGCGGCCCCAGGTCGGGCCGAGCTCGCTGGTGCACGATAAACTTCCACGTAATCAACCAGAGGCATAATTAACTACGACGCAATTAGTTCACCTTCGACGCGATGTGCACCCGCTACTCCATCCATTCTCTCTCTCTCGCTCTATCTCTCTCTCTCTGTCTCTCTCTCTTCCACCCTCTGTTCCGAGCGGCCCGACGTTACGACCCAACTCTATTGCGGGGGACATCAAAGAACCTCTACCATTTCGCCGATTAACGAAATGGACCCCCCTATCTTCCGATAAATGCATCATGCTCTTAACGCATCGCCGACTGATAACGCCAATTCTCTTTTTCCACGATTTTTAATTTCCTTTTCCACCGTTATACTTTTATTATTTACCCCGTAACCGCATCTGTAATTTCCCTTTAAACGTTTCGCCGTTCGAATTTACCGCGGTTCAAAGGATCAACTGCAAGGACAAAGACACTTCGAACGACACGATGATCAGCAGAATTCTTTTCGTACTCGCCTTTCGTAAAAAAAGGAATCGCGTCAAAAGCGACGAGGATTCGAGCGATTGAGATACGAACGAAGAGATTTATGCGCGTAAGAAGGAAAGATCCTGATGGTTGTTCAAAGCTGGCTGACGGCTCGGAAGGACGTTGATCCACCGGTTGATCAGACGGCGTCAAGGTGAAATGACGAATCCCCGTGGTGGAAAAAAATTTGAGGTCGATGATGCGAATCGCGGTGGCCTCGCCGGCAGTCGAGAACGCATCGCTCACGAACGGAAGCAAAATTGTCCATGGGGTACGTTCGGAAGAACGGAAACTATATTTCAAGATCGCCACGGTAGATGATTATCGTCATGGATCTTTCGTCATGGAAGATTCATAAAGTTACAGAGAGCAGCGGAACGATCAGCGATGGGTTTCTCCAAACTCCTCGAGACTCGAAAAAGTTCCGAGAAGTCGGCACTTTTCAACTTCTTCCGCGATTCCACGTTCTCCGACGAAATCGATGATATTCGCGAAGAATAGTCGGATCTAGTCCTCGTTTTTAAGTATTTCGATTTACGTGGATTAATTATAATCATGGGACGATCGCGATCACGGAAATACGAGTGGAAGACACGTGGCATATGGGCGAAAAATAAAATCATTTAGCGGTAATAGAAGAAAAGATAAGGAGAATCTAAGAATTAGGCTGCAACCGCTAATAAAGGTATAATGGAATTGTAATCGGTTCGAGAAATATGGGAGGTCGTAAAACCAGTCAGGTGCAAAGGCACAACTGTTTCGACTCCCGAAACAACGGACTTACGACATTTCGAAGAGATAAAGCGCTCGAGCGTCAATTAATGTCGCGCACTGTCTATTTAGCATGAGTTCTCCCATTTTCGAGTGTCAGACGATAATGGTTTACGAAGAGTACAAGAGTTCTTTTAGTTGTTCCAAGCGTATAAACAGAATTTACTGGTACTAAATTGGCAGTAAACGGCAGTTAACGAAGCAAGCTCGAATTGAAAGTTAGCGCTGCGACTATCAAATCATTCGGAACGATTAGTTTCAGGCTTCGTTTCGCGCTTTTGCGATTATTTAACGCGCATAACTACTCCTGGCGAAATTAACGTTAATTTTACCACGCACACAGGCTATCTAAACAATTACGCGCGCCTTATTCCGTTTGGTATGCCACTTTTGGTCGCGCGTGGGTGTGTTTAGGAATTTCGGTGCTCGGCAAATCTCGTTCGCGGTGAAAAGCGTCTAGTGACTCCGGAAAGGTTAAAAACCACCGGTCTAGACCGCGTTTAGCCTGAAATGCCTGGAGCTACAGAGTGCAAACAGCGCTAAGAGTGTCGGAGACACGAGCGGTGCCATTTCGGCACGAACCGAGGCCGCCATTAAGACAGGATAATTTACGACCTCGCTACGTCTCGAACCAACGTTTACAATGTTGTTCACCTGAATGAGTGAACTGCGACGGGACAGAAGCCTGCTTCCTGACCCAAATTCCGCCGAGGGACTTCAGCCTAGAGGCTAGATACGAGCAGCGTAATCTAACCGGTTGCGAAATGACGGAATCGTGTTGGACTATTGCCGGAAGACGGTTGTTGCTCGCGAGCGATTAACGTAATACAGAAAGACGATGGAAGAGGCAAGCGAGCGTAAACCCGAGAGCAACGCATTCACCTTGGGCCCGCGAAGGGGATACGGAATCGCGAAGGCCGCCGGTAAAAATAAGAGGAAAGAGAGCGAGAGCCTCGTATTTCCAATGATCTCGGACTATTTCAATATTTATCCTACGTCTTACTCGTCTGTGTAACTATTTAACGTTCGCGGCTTTTCCGCGCAATAAATATATCTCGGGAATAACGCGGATTTTTATCGCCGACCGTCTGCGCTCGCGACGTTAGTCACAAAAGCTGTTTTTCACCTTTATCGTCGTCGCTTTAATAATCGATTACGTAATTATACTCGAACGGGTTGTTCAATTGCGACTGTGTCTATGCGCGAAGAAAGATCTCGCGGATACATGGAAAATTCTTGAAAAACGAACAACGAGGATTATCACGGCGAATCTTCTATATTATATTCGCGATGCCAGGATAACGCGTAGAATTAGTCAGTTTTTCGCGTTTACACTCGTGACCGTGGCGAATAAGTATATAACGATGATCGAACGGTTCGCGGTGCTGCAGCTGCGTCTATTTGAGATCGGGATGTCTTCCAAATGCACGGAAGAACCTTGACAATCGAAAATTTCCGATATTTCGCATGGAACAGAGAGCCGGAGAGCGACGAGAGATCGGGGAAAAGCGCGTGGTAGAGAAAGAGGAGGAAATAATTCCGAGATGCGGGATAGAGAGGAAAGAGAGGGTTTTCGTTGTTGCTGGGAACAGCTGCGTCGGGACTCACACGCAGAGCACTCCCTCTGGCAAGTATTCGCTTGCCGCGATCAATCCTCTAAATATTTGAGGGCAGCCGATCGGTTCTTCGCTTGCAAGCTGAAAGCAAACGTCGAACAGCTGTCGTCGTTCGTCGAAGGAAATGACCTCTTGGTTCGTTTGCTACCTCGCGATTCCGCGATACCGTAATTCCTACCGAGAACCACCTCGGAAATGCAAATGCAACCACCGCCGATTCAGCCTTTGATCTCGAGATTTCGTTTTCTCCGTGGAAATCACCATGCTCTCTCTCTCTCTCTCTCGCTCTCTTGAACTCGCGCTCGGGACGAACTGAAAGATAATTGAACGGATGAGAGAAGAGAAAAATGGAAAAGAAGATAAAGAGACGCGATACCAAGGGATTTAATTGAATTTCTTCTGCATGCAGATCATTCGTGTATGCCTGGAGGATATTTTCGAGGAAGGTCAAAGCTTCCGGAACGTTCCGCTATTGGGCCATACATTATTCATAACTATGTGGGTGTCTCACGCTGTAATTCGATGGGTTCGACCGGCGCTTAATAGATTCATATTGTGCGTGTACCTAAGTGCATGCACGCGATATATCGCATGTAAATTGAATTTCGTTCGGAACCCCACCTGTGATGCGGCAATATCGTCCGACTGATCGTCTTAACATACCGAGAAATTTAGAGCGTTCGACTCTTTACATTTTTCGTCCGTGGAAATCATAGGCTCCCACTTGCCGAGGTTTCATCTGGGTAAGAAAAGAGAAAAAATGTTAGACGAACGTGAATCGTATGCATAAAACGTACGAGGTTAGTCGTAAACATGTGCAAACATGTACCCAACGGAACACCGAAACTTCCGCGTGCTCGGCTATTGCAGCTTGCTTTCGTATTTACAACGTATTGGCATTAACACGGTAATCATCGACCAAAAACTAAATCGGTTGCCAAAAATCAACACGATTCTCGCGTTTTACGATATTCCTCAAACTTCGCTGCGAAAAGAGACCGAATCGTCTCTTCCGTTATCCCCGTTTCACCGATCGGTGTCACTGTCAGCCGAGTCCTCCTCGGAAGAGAGGTTATATCGCGGAAACATCGACGAGAGAATTAAACACTTGTCCCGATATTCCGTAAACACCGGTAATCGGTTTCCAACGATCGTCCGTGTTTAACGGCAGCATTGAATCGTTATCACAGCAGGTATCGCGACTCATTAAAACGCTCCACGTGCTTTATAGTATTCGGTTGGAGGCTGGTGCACGCGACGACCGTAACCGACCCTGGCGCACCGGCTTGATTCGGTTCGTTCGCCGGTGGCGAAGTTAGCCGAAGTTAGTCGAAGTAAGCCGAACGAAGCCGAGCGTGGACGGAGTGAGCCGAGGCGAGCCGAGCGAAGGCGAATCGAACCGCGGCCGATTCGTTACTCGGAAGACAATAGACCGTTTCATTCGGTCGATCGCGCGCGTCGCCGACATCCGTAACGTGGAATTCCAATAATAACGCGTCGACCGGTCGCCGGGAATGCGATTACTCAATGCTTCGCAGTTCGCCCCGTAACACGTCGATACTGCGACGAATACTAATTTTTCCCGCGTTCCCGGCCAACGTTCCCGATCGTTGTCGGCCCGACGTGAANAATGCGATTACTCAATGCTTCGCAGTTCGCCCCGTAACACGTCGATACTGCGATGAATACTAATTTTTCCCGCGTTCCCGGCCAACGTTCCCGATCGTTGTCGGCCCGACGTGAATATAAATCGACCGTGCGGCCCGATGTTTATTTGCTCGTTTACGAGCGGCGGTTCTTTGGTCGGGACGGAAATTACGCACGAGTACCGGTTGAAAGATGGTCTATTACAACACTTCTCGATCATGCCCGATATATCGGAAGCAACGAAGGAAGGTCAACGGCCCGACGCTGTCTTTCCCGTAATGATCGATACACGGTTGCATCGATTGTTTTAAATGCTGATGATTTTAAAATGGGAAAATTAATTTTTTTCTGCATCGAGCGAGAAGATCGGAGAGGAGCTTCGTTATCCGCGTCGATGTTTAACCCGATCGCTTTCCCTTTCTTCCCTTCGGTATAGACGTTTTGTTTCCCGCCTTTATTCCGTGTTATTATAATCCTCGGATCGACTCAATTGCATTACGGCGCACGCCGGGTTTCGCGTGTTTAGCAAGCAACCAAATAATAACGCCACGGCCGTACAATACGGCTGGATAACGAACGCAGCGTTATATTAAACCAACGTAATATTTAATCAGCAACTGGCGAAATGATTGTGGGCGCGGTACGATAAAACATTATAAATAAATGCATAATCAGCGCGGACACTGTGAAATGTGTATCACAATGAATTTAAATGCACGGTACATTCGAAAAAAAAGCCGTCGCGAAGGCCGATCGGTACAAGCTGGTATAATTAAATGGGTCACCGATAAAGTGAACAAGGTCATGCAAATGATCGATACGAACACCGCATCTTTCGATAATTTAATTCGATAAAATCCCACACGAGCAGCTTTTAATCGCGTAGAGAGAAAGAGAGTGCACGTTCTATCTAGAATTAGATTCGTCCCTTTTCTAAACGGCAGAAAAATTTACGCGCGTTAATTTTACCCAATCGTATAGGGTCTACCGGTTCATTTACTTTCCCATCCACGGATCCCTTATGAATTTTCCAACGGGCCAATAAATAACGAGCCCAAATTACCGCGAGATCGGTATCGTTATTAATATCAGACACTTGGCCCGGGTTCCGCGTTTAAAACAGCCGCTACTTTTACGTCCTTTTTTTAATTTAAAAATTAAATAAACGTCACCGTAATGTCCAAAGCCAGGTAACTACGAGGTGCTTCGATTATATAATTTCAAAATCGAAGCGAAGGGTCGAGTAAAATGTAAAAGTTTTCAAAGTACGTTTTATAAAACGTAAAACTACGATTAAGCTCGGGGCCCAGTGTTTTCTATGGGCTGCTCTGCGTAGTATAACCATGGATACTCTGGCAACGCATAAACGAAACCACGTATTTTCTGTAGAAAATAAACATGCAAATCGTGATATTAACAGACTCGATATAAGTTAATTAAATGTTAATATCGTAGAATTGGGGTAACCCATCCGTGAAATTTACGAGTCCCGTAAACCTAGTGCTGAAGGAATTTCAAAGAATTTAAAGCATTTAATCCTTTGAAGACGAATATCTATAATATAGCGAAAGTTTTTTAATTTTTCAGAATGAAAGCTGCACGGAATATAGCGAAAAATAATTCTAGCTTGGCCCCAGTATCGTAGATATTTTTTAATTCGAAGAATTTCCCTCGATTTGTTATTTTTAACCGTTTAGTATACACCGAGTGTATCGTTAGCTTCGTTCTCGTCCGCAAAGAGTTAACTTTTTTAATAATTTCTATCTGAAACTGTGATAAATCGCGATCCACTAGGAGATCTGTGGTGGTTAAACAGCGAACAGGTTAACACACGGATACCCTCGCGAAGATAAAATTCGATCGTATTCGTAAAACGTTGAATCGCATGAACACGCAGGAATGTTTATCCGTCCGTTGGGAATCTCGGGCGCCCCCGCTAAAAATATCAAGGAAATTCGATTCTTGATGGACGAGCGTGACCAGCTCGATAGAAAATCGAGCGGTGGACCGCCACTAGTTGATTCACCCCGTATATACGTTTGCCGTTAATGCGTCTTGGCAGCAGATGGGGCCAAATATAGGACGGGACTTTCTATTCATTCGAGTGTTCGTCCTCGGGTGACATTCGCCCGAATCGTTCCATCACGCTTCGGTTCCTCACAGTCGCGTTTGAAACCTCGCCTTCTCGCCTAGACGTCGCAGAGTAATATATTGGGTTCTTCGGAAAGTCATTTCGCTTTTTTTTTCTTCTTTTTTTTTTATGCCGCTTAAGCGTGAAATTGGTTGTGAAGAAATACAATTAGGTCCTCTGTTGAGAAAAAAAGAAATGACTTTCCGAACAACCTAATACGTTTAATCGCGCGCGGCGCTTCTTTCGAAGTTAGCGCGATTCGTCGATGATCTGTACGATTACGTTGCTTCGAGAAAATCTGATCTCTAACGCTCTAGTCGTTTGAATGGTAAGGTAGATTCCACCGATGTTAGAATTACCTAGAGAGTCAGAGAAGCTATTAGTTTCGAATATTTCAGTTTTGCAGCGGTGAATTTTTAACGAAGAGTTACGGGGCGATTAACTTTCTAGGTGTGGATAGCACAAAAACCGTTCGTGACGATTTTCATTACGACATTACGCGGGAGAGTAAGAAGTAGAGTTCTAAATGAAATTAATGCGGTTTACGACATTGCGTGGGAATAGAGTTCTAAATGAAGTTAATGTTCAGGTGAAGGTTTAGGCGAAACAAATGAGAAATAAAGAAAAAACTGTATAGTACCGTCAAAATTGGTATTATCCACGGAAGTCGCTATAATCACTCGTCGTTCTGAAGAATAATATCGGCGAAAACCACTGTAGCGACTAAGAAATTAAAGCCCTCATTCCCCTAAATTACCCAAATTACGATATCGACTAGAAGTTCCGAAGAGGTTTCCGGATCAGTCATTGAAACCCGATTTTGACTGTTGCTCAAACAGAAACACAATAACACACGCCTATTTACGTTCGTCGTGCCACTTCGATTATTATTATTATCCGTTTATGGTATATTTAGTCACGGGCTACAGGTCACTGGTTCCAGTTAATCTCGAGTGGCTGGGAGGTAGAGAACTCGGTTTTTGGAGCGAGTCGAATTGATTGGATTACACCGAACACGGGGAAACACGCAAATCGTAAAAGCGCGCCGGTTACAAGGTACAAATTGCTTTCGATTCGATTCGATTCCGTTCGATTCCGCCCCTGCGAATTCAATTTGACCGAGTGTGCGGCTATCTTAAGGCGAACGAACGGCTCGCGACGAAACCGCGAGGAGTCCATTGATTTACAACGGGCAGCGTTCTACTTGCAGACCCGAAAGAGGATGAAAACGGCTAATTCCTCCGGTCGATATCGTGAAAAACTGGAAACAATGGGATCGGGGATTTAACCTTATCGCGAAGGGGACGAAAATTGACCTGGATACCCGCCGCTATCTGCCAGCCGTTTGTATTCCTTTTTATCTCGCCGCTGGGAGCTGAACTTCTTTTTGGGGCCAAGTCGATGAGAGTGTATCGCTGGGTTTCCTCTACTATGCGTTCCTTGCTTGAAATCCGCTGTTTCGTTCCAGGGCAAACCGAGTGTTTCACTCCTAGTCCCCACTCTTCTACGATACTAATCTTCGGTCCCTATACTCGTTATTCGTTCGTCTAATATTCGCTCAGAAGGGTCGAAAGACCTCGCCTCGAACCTCAGATGCAGGACATAACTTTATATCCATTCGGTAATTCTAAAGATTTCGTTACTCTACGCTACACTGTAACACCGAAGTGACTCGCGGCACTTCCAGCAAATTAAGTAGCGTATTTAAGTTCGGAAAAAATAGAAAAATTACAACTACCAGACCCGATGGACTGGACCCACGGGCGACAGACCCACCGAGATGACCAACGGACCACCCATAAATCGCATCGTTTACCGCCGAAAGACAACTTTTCCTCGGCAGTTTCCACTCTTCGACGAAGGTGTCCCTCCGACACCCCCACATCCGATCAAAAACCTCTATTTTCCTCCGCTAACAACCGTTTTGACCAATCAAAACAAAGACGAGACAGGACAGAAGCCAAAAAACAAACACAGTCAACAACAAACAAACGAAAATAAACACTTTGCAATCCTAACTGAACTGGTTTTCGTTCGTAAAGGGACGTAGAATTTCTTATCTGAAGAAGTAAGGGTTCGGACGAAACAGCTATCCAAATCGTTATCTTCAGGATTCTCGATTTTTCGTTCTCTTTCTCTGTTACGCGATGCCATCAGATCAGGTTAATAATATAATTTCTGGCAATAAGGGAAACGGATTCGCTCTACTTCTGCCATCGCTTTTCGTTAGAATGGGTGGTGGGTTGGAAGGGTTGTTGGGAATTCGGTGCTACACTTTTCCTACACATTTCTCGGCGGACTTGGAGCGAGTAAGGCAAAGTAGACGAAAACCCGAAGCCGTTATTATCGCGTGCTCTCTCGCGAGTATCGGCCGAGAAGGAAAGAAGAGCTGACACGTATACGCGTAGCTACACGCATGAGATCATAAATAATTCATGGCCTGCGTTAAAGATCGATCTGTTAACTACCTCGAACGTGCGATTCCTACGAACGGCTAGCAGATCATTTATCAATATTCGATAGCTCGCTGTTCTCTCTTTTCGACCGATCATTTTCTCCGCAGACGCATTATCCCGAGCAACTGTTCAGCCACGACACTTCCGAATGTGCATTCAACGCTCTCCATTGATATTTAAATTCCCTTGGAATAACCTGTTTCCTTTATACGCTAGCTAAGTCACGATCACCATACGAAAACCTCGAGGTCCCTTCCGTTACACTCGTCGCATTCGAGAGACGCATTATCTCGCGATATTGTCTACGTTTCACGAAGCAATTGCGCAATCTCCCGGCCCGTGGATGCCTCGAAATTCAGCGATCCGGCAGGAGGCGGCGTTTTCGAACGAGTGGACCTCGGAGGGCAACGATGAGCGGCATTAACGCGATACCGCGCGTGTCCTTTGCCAGACGGAAAGGTAAGAGACGGCCGGAATGGCGCAGTGACGATCATTAATCGTCGGTGATGGGAGCAGCAGAGAACGGAAGGGAAGGATACGCTTGGCCGAGAGATATTTACAACGGCCAGCAGAGAAAAAGCACCTCGGCGAATGGTACCATACGGATATGAGTTGCCAGTTCGAATTACCGCGGTGTAACTGGTTTCCGTGGAAATCAATACTTGGACGACGATTGATAGCGATTCCAGTGCTCAGCCGGCTCTCTTTCTATATAAGTAAAATAAACGAGAGGAACGACGCTGGTCTCCGCAACTTCTATTAAGGCGCCAGGCAATTTCTTCGGGGAAACGTAATAGTCTAGACGACGAGGAAAGACCGCCACGGTAAAGGATAGAAATCTCCTTCTCTCTCTCTCTCTCTCTCTCTCTCTTCCACATGCCCACGAGATCCCTTCGTGAAAACCGGAACACTCGGACGTTCGGAATAAACCTTCCTCTTAATTGAAATTTATCATCTACCCCATCTCCGCGCCGGCGATTACCATTATTAACCAAATTGAAATATATCGATTTCTCGCGCGGTGAAACGCTAACAGATGCATGCAACACGTGTCGTAAATACGGTTGCACCAGGCTTATCGCTCGAAAGAATACAGTTACGCCTGAAGTCTATCAACCATCTTACCCGAGACGTCCGTGATAAAGATGGATTTCCCGGATCGCAGGCGAACGATTGCTAAAACAAACATCGGCCACGCTTATCGCGGAGCCCTGATCGTTCCTCTCGGGTCGAGACGAATTTTTCCACGGCCAAGCTTTTCCTCCAAAGTTCCACAATCGGGGAAAGAACGCTCGGGAACTTTTTCTTCCGCCGAAAGAATTCGTCCGGCACTCCGGTTCTAAGTTCTCCGTTCAATTACATTAAGCGTTTCACCCCGGAATGTAACGAGAGATTCGAGACGTTGTCTCGTCGTCTTTCGAGAAAATATGGAACAAATAACTCGCGGGAATTGGAACGGAAAAGGAAAAAAAAAGAAGAAAGAGAGAAAAGGGAGAGGCCCTGTCGCGAAACAGCCCTTGTGTGCCTCTGCGAAACGAAAGACGCGTTCGTTCTATGAAAACAGGAAAAGAACTTTTTCTTCCCAAGTAGCAACTCGTATTCCAATATGGTGAAACGTCCACCGTTTTATGACACCGCCGTTCGCGAGACCACGAAAAGCGATACCGCGGAGACAGCGCGAGATTTTTTCACCGACTACAGGCGGCCTCAAGGATCTCGCGTTTTTCTTCCCTGTCTAAAATGTTCCACGAACATTTCCGCGTGGGCGTGTCCTCCAATCGAGATCTTTTAATGAAAAAAAACCACGCGTCGAAAATCTACGCGGCCAATATGTGTCTTCGCAACTTTCAAGTAACAAGAAAGAAAAGCGTGTTCTTCGCTAGGTCGTTCTTAGTCGTCGACGGTTAGCGAGGTATGATTCACCGAGGAAATACTAGGTGAATCCGAAGTGGACCGTGTTCTTTATTTTGTAGTACGTCGAACAACGCGTTTTACTTAAGGGAGCGTGTGGTATGCGTATATCGCAAGAATTGTCCCGATTCTGTCTCGTTTTTACGAGTTCTAGTCCTTTGATAGGGAGTGATAATTGGTTTGTGCGATAACTCTATTGCCCCCCCCCCCTCTTCTTACTCGTAATTCGTCAGTTATAAAAAGAAAAGAATCGTATACGCGAGATTTGAAACGGCCTGTACGTTCGCGCCATTTCTCGCGCGACGTCGCGAACGCTCTTCTTTATACTTTTCGTCTGGAATCGTACGAATTGTCGTTTACGGAGGCAAGGCTGACGATGTTTTTGTACATTAAGCGTTAACAAAGTGGTTAAATACTCTATACCTTCGGAGAGTTAACCTTTGGACCTGTTATAACGCGCGAACTAACGACGAAGGCAAACACCCACCGCGGATATTACCGTAACGCGTGCATCTGTGTCATATTTTCGACTAGGCAAATAAATAATTATTACGTACACAGAGACTTTTAATGGCGTTGAATCGAAGGCTTCCGAGAATACTACGCGTTATTCCGCTGATTACACTCTGAATATCGGCGGGCACGAGGGAATAAACATTCACCGGGCTTAAAATCGATCGCTGGATAAACAAAAACACGTAACCGAATTGCAATGATTTTAGGCACCCGGCGTCTTAATCGCGTCGATTAATCACCTTTAATTACACCGCGCGAGGAGCAATGCACAAAACCACGCAAAGCGGGTGGCATTAGCAGATAAGAGCGATTTTACGTATAATAAAGATTTTTATTAGCCGATAACAAAGAGATATCGTCGAATATCTCGCCGTTATCTGCGTTTCGCGCTTTTTACACAGCGCCGGTTTATTATTCCAAAAATTGTGCGTAGAAAACGCGATTACTATCTGCCCCCCCTCCTTGCCCCCCAGCTTCCGCGGAATAATAAGTCTTTAACGATACGTGCATAGGATTTTCAGAAAAGCCATTAGAGATATATACCGCGTCACACGGCCGGTTATTCCGCAAACACCTCGCCGGTTTGGCGAGTCATCGTTAATTAGTAAAATCAACGTGTCCCACCGGGAACACCCTTTTTCGAAATTTCCTCTCCGAACGCGGTGAAATGCAAACGCGAGAAAGACACGGCCGGCGGCGGCGTCTAAAATAAATAAAATAAACGCGAAGCATCCTCGGGAAAGGACGCGACGATCCTCGAAATAAATTGCCCATTTGCATCCGATTAATTCAACGGGTCGGTCCAAGTTAGTTCAACGCGCAGGCAAAAATGGCGCGCAAATAAAAATGGCGCGCGCGCGCGGTGGAAAAACCGCGGAGAACTTTTTCGAGCGCCTACGCCGCTGCGCGCAATATCGCATTCTATGTATAGTCACATGGCTGTCACGAGCGGCGGATTTTTCTCCGGTTTCCGTTGGCAGGAGAGGCGCGCTGCAAGAGGGGAAAGTGAGGTCCGCGCGAGCTGTCAGGTTAGATCGAACGCGGCTCGATCGGTGAGGATGCTTCCTGCAAACCGCCGCTCTGTCACGCGCCATTCCGATTACCAGAAGGCTCCTCCACCGAAAACTTGCAACTTTCTCCGAAGAAGAAAACCGAAGCGCGAAATATCGTTCAACGAACCGTCCACGCTGCTCGAGATATCGAAACTTCTCGAACGACAACTTTTATTCCGAAGAAAAAGTTTACCTGTTGTAGGTTATGCGTCAATATCTGACTATATATAGGATAGCTGCGTTGACTAAGAGATTGCGATACAGCACGGCGAATGCTACAGGTGGAGGTTTTCACGATGAAATTAATGATACGTTGATAATAGATCGACGGGAATACTTGAAATAAACAGCAGCCTCGTATCTCGCTACCAAGGTCGGGTTGATGCAGAAGACTGACACGACTGCGGTCACGTTCGCTTAACCCAAGTTCTTCGAACATCGTTGCGATTAAAGGAAAGGAAATCGTGTTTGTTGCTGCGAGTGAATGTTCGTTTTGTTAGAAAAGATGTTCTGCAATTGTCGATTTACGATTAACGAGTCGAAAGATTAACGCAAAGATTGCACTGCTCGATAAACGAGCAGAATTTCCCGTTTGCCGATACTCGAAATTCAACCGATGCCGATGCTGGAAATTCAACGTAAGACGTACACGCATCAGGGGGATTGCAATTAAGTCACGTGGCGCATAGTAAACAACGAGTGGAACGCGGAGCACACCGATTCTACGATTTTTCCGAGAGGTTAACAAACCGAAAATAATGCAAAAACCGGATATGTTCCGCTGAACCAGCTGTGAGTCACGCAGCTGCAACAGCATCGTCACCGTGCATTCCACAATTCTCTTCTCCGAAAGACCGCGAAACGCGAGACGAGCTTAAATTAGAATGCAGCCTAATTCGAGGATAGTATTACCCGCGCCAGGGTTATACGCGAACGCGTACTTCGCTTCAACTATGCAATTGCATTTCACCGCGAACGACGGAGTAATTAGAAAGAACTTAAATCCGTCAGCTGGAATCGTGTAATTTCGCGCGCGTGATAAATCCATAAATTCCGTTTGCCCCGAGCTCCGATTTCGAAGAACAAACGCGTAACCTTACCTTTCGCCCTGCGGGCAAGATGCGATATGTTTTGCCTGAGCACTTTCAGCCACATTTTCGCTCCCTTCTGTTTACTCTGGAAATCCGACGTCCTGGCAGGACGGTGATCCTCCGGCCCAAACGAAATGTCGGATGAATCGGAGGCGGAATGAAAACGGTTCACCGTCACCGACTGACGGTGTCTCCTCTTGCGTGCGCCGGTTACTTAACCTCACTTTTCCGGTATTTACAACGTCGCGCGTGCACCGATAAAGTCGCGATTAACCACGATCGATAAACGTTGCGCGTAAACAGGAGAGAACGCTCTGGAACGGATGATATTCAGCTAATATATCGCGAAGAGCGGAAAGGAACGATGCTCGCAGACGAAATTGCCACGAGCGACAGACACCGATGCTAGAGAGGCGCGACCCTTTTATAGGCGGGACAACGATCACGTAGGCAAGTCGTTAGCTGTTCTACTACCGAGACCGATGATATCGGCTTCAGGCCTTGGAACTTGTCTTGTTTACCAAGTAAAGACGTGTCGGGCTGTTGCGTATTTTGACGAAACGCCGGCCAAACACTATGGGAATCGAACTCGGACACGCGACTCGCTGCGAGATACGAACACGTACCGAACGTCTCGATGCACAACAAGCACTTTGACCGTTTGGCGGTATAACGCTCCCGCTTAAACGATGGCAACGCTGTGAACAGAGTGTAAAGTGGCAACCAACTGCGCGCGCAACGTTCAACCGTTGGACGGGGAAAATTGAAAATTATAATACCGCCTTTCATACGCGCAAAATATGATGTTCTAAATTTAAAACGTTGCACACTCCGCTATAATACGATGCTTAACTTAACGACCTTTTTTATTATATCGATATATCGATATGTTTATACGTAACGTACAATGCACGGAACTACGGCAAACGATATTACTAATTCTGGTAGTAGCATGCATATACATATATCCCCGAACGTATTTACGATTCTGTAAATAACAATGACAAAAGTATTTACAAATATTCTTGGCATAACATATTTGTAACAACTACAGATAAGATGCAGTAAATATAGAAGTATTAGCAGCTATCTGCTTACATTTTTGAAAATCTTCCATATGGTCAATAATCGATGAAAAATATAATTTTATCGCCGCGTTGAACGTTAAACAATTTTCAGCGAGACTCGTTTAATTTACTTTCAGCGAAATCGTCGTTTACGATGTAATCTTTCGGTTTTTCTTTCCTCTCCTTTGATTTAGAGTTGCATCGAGCGCGATCGACAATTGCGATTCGACTATTGTTCGAGCCATTGCATAAATGGGCAACTAAAAATACATAATCTTGGTGCATACATGAATTAAACAGCCGAGTTTCAAAGTACCGTAAGCGAAGGCATCGTAATGATATAAATATCAGAATTATCGCATGGTATATTTAGCTCGCAGACGTCGAAGCCGGTAAACA
The DNA here is from genome assembly GCA_002201625.1 of Euglossa dilemma. Taxonomy (NCBI): domain Eukaryota; kingdom Metazoa; phylum Arthropoda; class Insecta; order Hymenoptera; family Apidae; genus Euglossa; species Euglossa dilemma. The sequence continues at coordinate 1,409,605 of NIJG01000161.1, forward strand.
ACAAACCACGATCTGACATGCGATTTCAAGACACACGGTTCACTGATTTGTTTTCTTTGCTTCTCCTTTTTTTCTCTCCCTCTCTCTCTCTCTCTCCCTCTCTCTCTCTCTCTCTCTCTCTCTCTCTCTCTCTCTCTCTCTCTCTCTCTCTCTCTNCTCTCTCTCTCTCTCTCTCTCTCTCTCTCTCTCCTTTCTTAACAAGCCGCTAATGATCGGTGAAATAAAGGAAAAAAAGGAGGGAAAAAAATGTAGATGGGAGTAAACCGATTGAAGAACCGCGGAAAGAAAGGGAAAACACGAGAGTGGTTTAAAGCTCGAGCAATCTGGGTCGCGTGAGTTCACAAATTAGAAAATCTATCTCTACTTAATCGCTGTTGATAATTTATTGCCAGTGAAATTGGGACGGCAAACACGGCTGGAAATAGACTCTGTATTGTTTGCATGTTCGATTATCGCGAGCAGAAAGGCAGAATCGGCCGTAAGAAGCGGGACGGCGATAAAAGGATGAAAGACGGCGATTTTTGGCGAACGGAGGAAAACTGTGTCGGTAACGAAATATATCCGGCGCTTATCGGGCCGGTGGTTTTTTAATGGATAGAACAACAGGCGTGCGAAGAACGATAGAACAGGGTTGTTGAATGTCAATTTACCGTTCAGAAGGTTACGCTCCCCTTTTGCACGACCTAACCCAGAGCCTAATCTACCTCGAGTGATGTACGTTAAGAACGAAATCGATCGTTCCAGCACGCGTGCGTACGTGTGCGTACAACGCGCGTACGTGTGCGTACGTGCGTGTGCACACGCACACCGCGTACTTGTTGCCGCTCTATTGAACTCTTATTATAATTCTAACGTAAAACTTTACGATAACCAGTTCGATCGAACATCTTATCTCCGATCTTTTCCCATCGTAACGTTGCCTCGTAACGCACGTTCGCTCTTCCCCGAAAACCAATGTCAAGAATAATCATGGATTCATCGATGAATCACGACATATTCGTTCAGGCATTTCCGAAAACATTATCGGAAATCGGATGAATAATAATAATTAAAAAGAGAGGAAAGAGGGGAAATTAGAGAAATGAAATACGTATACGGAATAAGTGTGTGGACGTTATCGTTTCCTGCTCGGGAGCATCCACGTTCGGCCTTATCTATTTTATTCAACCGATTACGGGCAAGAAACACAGAATATCTCTGTAACGATAAACTACATTACCGTTTTAATTTGAGAAAACGATCAGATGCACCTTTTCTAGCTCGCGGTATGAGTCAACGACTGTCGCTAAGCCGAATGACGTAAAAGATAGCGGTGCGAACCTGTGGTGTGGGACTGAACGGAAGAGGAATCCGCTGGTTTGAACGGAAACAAGCTTAATATTCCAGCCGAGCGAACCATTCGACGTATACGCAGGCTAGATAGGAATCTCGAAGAAACCTCGGTGCGTTACATTAAAGACAAACAGAAACGAGAAACTACTGGCATAGTAATTATACAACGAGAATTGCGACTTAGCCTCGAGACGGATCCGCGAAATCTAAATATGGACGTGTTACTCTGCAACGATCCGCGGTTACGTTCCACCTGTTCTGGAGCGTAATTTTAAACTGGAGGCAGGCCAATTTATCTCCGATTGTCACGCGCCTCGGTGAAAAGCTTTCCCGTCCACGTCCCCGGCGCGATAAACGCTTATTTTCGATGAAAGTTTATTTCCAAAAGGACCATCGGCCGCTCCGGAATGGCCGTGTTACCACGCGCGTTAACGAACGCGACCGGATCGTTAAAATTTCCCAGAAAGCGATAACTGACAGATGATGGCGACAAGGACGTGTCAAGATCATTTTTATTTCCCAACCATTCTCTCTTCGCGCTAGATAGACTTCGACCCTGATCTTATTGACAACGCTCAACTATGACTTTTTTTACATTGCATCGGTAACCTCCTGTCACATTGCGCGTTGCACCTCGATCCGTAGATAGTCCGAAACGCGATTCACCGGTCCGAGAACGCGAAGAAGACACGCGATTCACGATCGTAGGAGCGTGATTCGATCGATCACGGTCATTTCCGTGGGAAAAACCGATTGTTCCGCGACGAAGGAAAGCGTAATCGAGGCGAGTGTTCAATCACCTTTCATCGGGAAGGAACTCTCTCGCGATGGGTGTCGATGCCCTAGATTGAGACGCATCTGTTTAATTACAGTCATCGGGTCAACAATTACGCGACAGGCCTGGATTGACGAGAAACGACGTTAATTACGCGAACAATGCCGATCTCACCCACGTTTAGCGAGCGGTAAAGGCAACTCGACGAATCGGCTGTTACACGTTTACATCGTCGACTATCCGAGCTTGCGATCAACGGTGTTGGCCCGTTCAGAGCCGAGAAAAGATAGGAAAGAAATTTAAGGAAGGAACAATTCGTTGGAGGAGTATTAAAACGGTTTAACGGGAAACGAGTCAGTCGCAATATCTAGATCGACGCAAAACGCGGATTTCGTCTGCGATTAAAGGTAATTATCAAACAGCTGATAACTCACCGATCGAATCTCCGTTTTTCTTGCCGGCGTTGTTTTTGTTCTTCTTGTTTTTAGGATAGATGTTACCGATCTTGCTCTGCCCACAACCCATCCTGCTCTTTTACGGTCCCGCGTAGCGATCACACTACTACACTTTTCACTTCCGATTCCGATTACGTTTCTTCCTTGGTTTTTCGTTGCACGCCGTTGATGGTATTCCCGGTACGAGTCTGTTTAGGGGAACGAAGAACGAACGAACATTTCTTCTTTCTAACACCCAAGTATCGTCTTGGTAGAAAAAAAGGGGGGATAGATATATCGAAACGGTTTAGCGAAATTGTCCAAAATATCGGACTCTCTTCTCACCGTATCGTACGCGACACTTTATCCACAAATATTTCTATTAGGCAGCGAAAAAGTTCCTTTTACATGTACACGGATATATTACATACAGAACGTGTATATTCCGTTCTTACACCTGTGTATATATATATATGTATATACGTGTATATATATACGCGAAATATTTGCAATATGTATAATAATCGAAAATACGCGCAACGACTCGCGTACGACGCTTTGTATATACGTTTGTCCGAAATTTCTGAAAGCTCGTATAGCTGGAGTGACAAGCCACGCGTGTATGCGTATACGTACGTGTGTATGCGTGACAATCACGTGAGATCCCGAGAGATATGTATGTATGGCGCAAGAAATGAAAGCGAGAATTCTAAAGAACGCGGTGCGAGGACATTTTTCGACAAATGAATCAACGTGTTCAGTCTTTTCGTGAGTCAGAGACGCGCGCGTTCCTTTCGATCGCGAGTAAATTCGTATCGTACTACTTCTTCTTCTTCTTCTTCTTCTTCTTCTTCTTCTTCTTCTTCTTCTTCCTCTTCTTGGAACAAATCCACCGGGATCTGTTACGCGGACTAATCGATTCCTCCTTCTCTGCCGATACGTTTCGTCGGCGATGATTAAGCGCGCGGACTAATTCCTCGGTTGATTATCGATTATCACGTTCAGTCTTTTTTGCACGAGGTCTATCGTCAAACGGCATAAAAGGGGGAAACACAGAGTGTTTGGGAGTAAACCGAGGGCCTTGCGAGAGACTGGCGTTGTACTTGGAGAGAGAAAGGAAGGAGAGGAGGAGAAGAGCTTTGCTCGGGGCTCGTCCGCCCTGGCGCCCGCGACTTTGTCGTCTCTGGCTACCTGAGCCGAGGCACCCAATCCATTTTGCGCTTCCTGCCACCTCTACCACCCCATCATTCCCGATCTATCATCTATCCCATGTCCAAAGCTGCCAGCCGTGCATTCTCCCTGGCCGTTCCTCTACGCATTCGTTCGCTCCTCGGACGCCTCCTTCTCACCTTCCACCACCGACTCGTCGTCCGGAGAACCACACGGAGATCGACCTTTACCGATTCATCCAGTTCGATCCGACCACCATCGATCGACCTCTCCTCTCCATGGTACGATTCGGCTAAGCCAACCAAAACACCCTTATCCACCGGCTAGCTTCTACCACCCCGAGAGGCACGCAGGGATGATACTCGGACGACGGGTGGCTTAAGAGCGCGGCTGGCACATGTTTCGGTTACAAGGACGAGCTGGCAAGGTCTCCAGACCACGCTGCGTATGGGCAACCGCTGTTCCAGTTTCTCCGACGACGAATGCTGCTCGACAGAGGTCAACAGACAGGCGCATCCGAAATAGGATAATAATTCTCGGGGAAAAACGGAAGAAGATTAATGGGAACGGAGAGGCTCGATGCTGTTTCGAGCAAGCTCACTGGATAAGGGACCAGAGTTTTCTTCCTCGGCCTTCTCCCTACGTGTCCTTCCGAGGTGAATGTCTTTCTCGCTTGGAAAATTCGGTCATCGGTCTCGTGACTGCAAAGAAACAAGATAACACCACGGTTAGGACAGTTGCTGCTATTCTAACGAGCCAACGCGGAAAACACGAATAGTTATTGCCTCTTTAACGAGTTTGCCGATAAGTTTAACTAGCGGTTGCGAGGAAAATGGAAAGCTGGTTAACTCGGAAGAAAAACGTCGTCGAGCCATGATTTCTTTCCCCTTTTTTTCCCCCTCTAAGACGAAAACCATGCAGTTTTTCCGCTCGATGTGAAAACGCGATTGAATACCGTTCGATCTGTGATTGGAGTTTTGAAAGAGGGAATTTTTACGTAACACCAAACGCCCTAACGAATTATAAAACTCGAACGATCGATATTAACTTTGGCACGATATCTGTTGTGCTCCAGGTTTCGGCGTGCGCGTACACGCGCGTCTAAGAATGGAACGAGAGACGAAAAAGCCGCCAGCCTGAGATTTCTGCATCGAAGATAAGAATATATATCGCGGTGTCCGCGGCAGGTAAAGCCGAAACGCGCGGAACGCTCGCTTTCTTCCGAAGAATCACGATTTTCCGTGTATCTCGGATAATATCGAATTACTTGTTGCTACCGTGAAGTACGTTCGTTATCATCGAGCGTATAATACATAGTTGTTCGACCACGCGAACCATTCGAGTGGTAGAGTGAAACATGGAAAATTCGAGGTTCGAAGAAGAAAAGGAAAATAAACGACGCGATATCGTAATGGCTGTGCACGTTGTCGATAATTAACGGGAAGAAAGCGTGTTTTTTTTGTGTCGATAATCGAACGGACGCACGACATTTCACACACCGTACTACGATTGCTTTCCTATTTCTCGGTCAATGTCGTTTCGTTCGATTCTTCGCTCCAACGAGATTAATTAATAGCGTATTATGCTACCGTAACGTTCCCTATTTAGCCAACAGCCTCCTAAATAGGACGTGTCGTTTGACTTCGCGATTAATCCAATTCCGTGTTATCGTAATTATGTCGTTAAACGACCGATCGTTATCAATTTCCTTCCGATCGCGTATTTTTCAATTCGTTCCGCGTTACACGGCGTAAAGGTATTTTAACGGAAAAGAATTCGCCGTTTATCGGAAGCACGGTAAATGGAAACAACGCTTGGCCGAACAATCCGTCGATGCATAAATGTTTCGCGTTCATATTCGGTTGGTATTCGGCACAGAAATACACATCACCTTTCCGAAATTTTGCACCGCGAGATCCGTGTCCGAGAGATATTAAAAAAAAAAAAAGGAAAGACTCGCTAGACTGGCGAAGAACTCGAATAAACTTCGATCGGTCGAACGTGCGATACTATTTTTGACCGATACATCGGGTCGAGATATCATATGAGAAAAATGAGAGGTAAACGTAGGTTATCCTGTGGGTTTTTTTTCGGCTATTGTCACACGCGGGCACCGATACGGGACGCGGCGCATAGAAAAACACAGGGGTCGTTCCTTCGAGGCAAATATCCACGCAATGTCGTTCCCCTTTGGAGCGACATTACCCGAAATTCGATTCCAAGTCAACTAACCTCGTTTCACGCAGCAAAGCGATCGACCTCGATGTCCACCTGTTCACGTCGATCGTATATAAATGAGACTCTCCGCCTATTCTGTAACTCGTATATACGTATATGCACGCGAATATAATTTGCGTACCAATGTACGATGACAAAACGTAAAGGACGAAGAAACACAGACACTTGCACTACGAAGTTCCAGCATCGACTATTCAGCCGGTCGAGGCGCCAGCTGGATTTGCGCATGCGCGCTCCCTCCGTAATATCCCACATATGCCCAACACACCGAACCGCCACTCACGCACCAGCATCGCTGATTCTAACCTCTACGTGCATGCGTCCTCCCTGCCAAGTGTTACTCACCAACACACCACAACCTCCCGTTGCAGCACAACGTGCATCTGTACACGTTTACACGCGACCGATCGTGTTCCTTTGTAGAGTGCGCTCACCCACACGAACTCTAGATCATTCTTAGCATAAGAATATCTTTATGAAAAACGAATTTTACCAACCGTTTGTCATCGTGAATTTTAGTTCAAATTCAACACGGTGTAACGTGTGACGCGATAAAAGATAAATACTGCACTGTACGTGTATCGATACTAGACTATCGATACATAATCACGTGTTCGAGCCTATCGATCGATCGAATTATTTTCATTTGATTTTTAATCACTTTATTAAGGGAAATGAATTCCGAACTGTTTTACAGGTACGGTAAATATGGTTGGTGGATTGAATTAACGAGCGAGGGGCGAAGGGAAGAGGATTTACCGGGACCTCGCGATGTCACGACCTTCCAACAGGGATTCTTGCTTTTCGTGATTGCATTTAGAAGCTGCCATTGTCGTTGTGGTACACGTGTACTCGCCGGATTAAATCATATTTAGACATTCCGAGACTGCCGAGCGAAACGTAAAATAGAAATATCGCGAAATCGAGTAATCGTTAATTGTTCCCGTGCGTGATTCAACCTGGTACACGCCTATCTCGTGAAATTACGCAGAGATATTTTATTCTCGGAAATATATAAGCGTATATACTTACATTGTAATATCAACTTAGAATAATGGAACGTAAACGTTGGGAAGAAGACAGCTGGTTCGTACTTACGTAATTTTATTCGAAACGTGTTAACCGAGAAAAGATTCGTTTGCAATGGATTTCGATAAACTCGCAACTCCTCGGGCAAAATATGTACATAGTACCTTTGTTTCCAATGCTAATCCCACAATTGTTTGAACTTAACGCGATATTCGATTCGAGTGCAATTACACGGTACTTACGTATTGCTTTTCAAAGATCACCGTGTACGCTACGCTACATAGAAGAGCATATCTAGGGCAGTGGTACTCATTGTTCTCTTTCAAGTGATCCTTGAATTAAAATTGCATTTTCATCCGATCGATAACATTTAATCCCTACTTACATAATCATCGCTGATCGCAAAATGCAATTTCAATGACGGCAGATTTTTTCCATCGAATTTTTATTAGTCTCGACTAACTTTCCGGGTAACGGAATTAACCGTTCATCGATGAGTACGTCTACTCGGTATATCGGAAAGCGTACAACACCGAACGAAACAAATAACGCGCCCGATCGTCCCTCTAATGCAATTAATACGCGAATTAAAGTAAACTGGACGTTATTTGAAATTCTCGGCCATACAAAATTATCGCTTGTATTGTATTCGATATTCGATTGAGAATACATAGGATAATACTGATACGATGAACCGTCATTATTGGTCGCCTCTCAACTTCCATGCAAGAAACAATGATAAAGATTGCGAATGGTTTTTTTCTATCCATGAACAGCCTGTAAGTTTTATCAATAGTATATTTCTTTCAACGTCAACATCTTAGCGTAATCGATGAAGTATGTTGAAATTCCGTTAGAAGAAGAACGAGACTTATTACACGAAGAGTCAATTTTTTTTTATTTTTGCTTCTTTTCTTTTTTTCATTTTTTTTTTTTTGTTCCTTTTTTTTTGCGCTGAATACAATGATCAATCGATCGTCGCGATTGATTGCATTAAGTATCTCCAATCTCAGCCACGCTATCTCGTTACAAGACACGCATTTCACTCGACAGCAGTTTCAGCGTAATTTGACCAAAACGAAGCTGAAATCCTATTACGATCCATCCGTGCGATGCGACGTCTGTCGATCAAACGAAAAATCTCTCATCCGATCGTTTTTTCCGTGTCAAACCCAGTTGAAGTCCGTGGCAGAATTCGAAGAAAGCAAATTCGGTGTTCGATTGTTCGCTTATACATAACAATGATTAACAATGCCGATGTAATATAAGACTTGTATCTCCCGCAGTGATATTCCGCTTCGTTCGAAAATCATTTCGTTAATTTCTTTTTGGGCCTATCAAAATTACCAGTTTCATCCACGTGTACAAGTTAACTCTAAGAAGAATCGTAGATCAAGAAAGCTATCCCATTGTTTTTTTTTTTTTTTTCTTTTTTCGTAATTTTTCCTTTCTCTATTCTTTGCAAACGCTAGATAAACTAAACTAAATCGTTCGTCTGGAGTCTTCCTGAACCAGCTTCACTCGTCGTTTCCGATTTGATTCTACGCCTCGAAGAGCCAACTCTCTTTAACTCTAAACTGTACACGATGTAATAATATGTTTCCCCGGTGATCAGGTCGACACAAAAAACACGTTCGCGATCGCATACAGACCCTTCTACATATACAATATACATTAGAACAATGTACAGAGGAATGTCTTCCGAGAAAATAATATTCTAAAATTTGACAGCGACATATAGGAAGATTGATTAAGGAGGAGGCACAGCGCGAGGGTCGCAAATTTTATCGCTTCCTTTCTCTTCCCTTTATCGTATATTTCACATCTTTCGCTCGTGTCGTTACTCATATCGAAATAAACTCCTTAGTCGTGTTATCTTCCTATTCTCTGCAATAAATAAAATTATCATCGTTAAAAAAGAAGAAATATCTCGAATCGTTAGCTAAAAGGTTAACATACTCCACCAAAATCCAACGACAGAGAACACGGCCTATAAGATCCGAGCTGTATCATACCGCGCGAACAAAATGGTGTAATATGTTAAACGCAAGTAAAAAATGCAGAAACAAGTTTTTCAATTCTATATTATACAGCGTAATCATTGTACATCATGGAGCATCTAATCGCATCTCGTAAAGGCTTTACCATGTCTAGAAAATTGCACTATAAAAGAATCTCGGAAAGCCATAAAAAAGAGCTATCCCCCCGCACCTTGCACAACATCCTCCTTTCATATTTTTTCCCCTTTTAGTAATATTTTTGTAACATTGTTAATTATGTTTCACGGTTAACTATTTCCCAGTTACGAGAAAGCGTCATTAACAATGACAAGTGCGTTTCTCCGTTCCGGCGAACGTGTCCAACGGTATTTTTCTTTTTCGTTTCCTCTTCGTCGTTTTTACACACGCACACACGCATACGCACGCACGCATACGCACTCTCTCTCTCTCTCTCTCTCTCTCTATCTGCTGCCGCCCCTCTCTCTTTCTCTCTCTCTCTCTCCGTCCTTCCTTCGCGCGCACGTTCCCTCTTTCTCTCTTGCACATTCGAACACGTTTTCCCTTCTACGAATCACATTTTCACTGTTCTTCAGCAATCACGCACTCTCGACAGGATTTTAAAATCCGGCACTTATTTATTAGTTTTTTTTTCCTCTTTTTTCCATTTTTTTGCTTTTTAATTTCAGTTCATCACGCTTGGATTATACATAAATAAATAAATAATAAATCGGGATACCACGTGCTTCAGAAACAACACCACTCGTCCTAGCTAATGAAATTTCAATGATCTGCTCTTAGGCCTTTTATATGCTTCGGAAACGTGTCACGGTTTTACGAGTACGCTGCATCGATGTTGAATTTTAGGATACACCCGCGAATCAATGATGTAAATGTTACATAGTCGGTATGGTTTATCATTGATCGCATTAGGAGCGCTTCGAACGCCCATCGAATAAAGTTTCACTAATTTGTCACTAGCGTGCGCCCCCTAAAATACACGACGCACAAATCAAAAAGTTCGTTCTACCGTCTCTTTCGCTGTATACTCTTTTATACTCGCAGCCCCCATAGATTTCCCCTAGATACATATTTACCGTTCATCGGATCATTATCTGAAACACGTTTAGTCGTAACAAAAGTTTCCATTATCTCGTAGAATTCAAGTCTTCGATACTATGTAATAAATACTTTACGAATTCATCACTTCGAAGTGAAGTTCGCGCCCCTTCCTGCATTATGAGCCTCAAATAGAGTGGAAAAGAACTTATGTAAAAAAAAAAGAAAAGAAAAAAGTAACCATAAAAATTAATAAATATTAAAATGCAAGGAACAACAGTCGACTACAAAGTTAGGAAAAAAATGGAAGTTAGTCGATGACTTTTTTTTTTTTTTGTTTTTTTTTTTTTATTCTAAGTTACAGTACGATATTACTTCCTCTTTTTACCATTGATGAGAGCTTAAATAATTTTTAGGCCTTGATTCGTCAAAATCATCATCCTCGAAATCAAGCCAGAACGACTCGTGAACAGTTTATTATATTATATAATATCGATGAAATCTTAAAGTAAAGGCCAAGTATATGTATCACTTTTTGTTTCACTTTCAATTTGGTTTGTAATTTTTTGATACGGTACAACCTTTCGGTTTCGTTGTACCAAAAGAATTTATCTCGTAAAAGGAAACACATATACATATAACACGCATATACATGAATATATATGTGTATATATACGTATATATACAAATATTTAAAAAAAATCAGTCAAATATGATTATTAGTATCGAAAACAATTACTACAAAAAAGGAGGTAATTGTTGTAAAATATCTATTACTACAGAATATCTAATTAGTCTGAGTTCAAAGTGTCTATATTTCGCTTTTAAAAACAATATACGCAAATTTTAGGTAATTTTAATAAAACTTATATACAGTCTAACATTAAACTATAAATTATAAATTATGAAAAGGAACAATTCTTATATGAGCATATTGAAGACAATACATGGAGGAAGTAGGTACAAAAATCACTTCGGCGTTTGCAAAAATACTTCACAGACAAATGACGGCCCACGCGAATTTAAATGCCGTTACTTCTATTACTTACTTTATTTTTACATCCTTCATAAGGATTCCACAAAAGTAACAGACCTCTACACCAACACGCGTGCACGTGAACTCGTTCGTACGTGTATACACATGTTTATGAATATGCGTCCATGCACGAGCGATAACTCGTTAAATAAAAGTCCCTCTCACAGATAGTAAGTATGTAAAGGTAAAAGCTACATATGCGTTCTTGCCATGAAATACATCGGATACGTCAATTAATAAGATGGCTTTCTGTCCTTATCTTTTTTTTTTTTTTTTTTTTTTTTTTTGTCTTAGTTGCATTAAGTATTGTATAGTCACATACTACATCGAGCGAACAGTTGCAACACAGTCAAAGTGTAGTTGAAAAGAATCGCGTAGATTGTTCATAGCTAAGTTTATTACGATTTCTTTTTAAATTTTTTAAATATTTAATTTTATGTAAATTGCATCAGACTCGTTACTTTGGGTGATACTTCTTATATGTTTCCACCAGAAGGATAAAAGGAAAATGCTCCAAACTGGAAGTTCACTGGAGTTTTTGGCGAAGCACAAGTGTATACAAAATCATCCGATTGTAGCTGCGTCCTGTTTAAGTTTGGTTCAGATGCCGATCTCGTTATTTTAGGTAATCCTCGCGAAAGACCTTCTAAATTAGCTAAAATCTGACGAAATATCGGTCTTTCCTCTCTGGAAAATTTAATGCAATCCTCTGTCAGTCTCTTCAATGCCTTCGGAGTATCTGAACGCAATTTATTTAAATCCGGGCGTAAATTTCCCCGTCCAACCATAAACAATATCTGATCCTTGTTATTAATATGCGAATATGGTAACTGACCAGACAATAATTCAAATAAAACCACGCCGAATGCGTAAACGTCGGACTGAAAGCTGTACGGATTTTCTTCTTGCATTCTTATGACTTCTGGTGCCATCCAGAGGATAGATCCGGTCGGTTGATGGAATTGTTGAGAACCAGACCACCTAGTTTTTGCCGTAGCCAAGCCAAAGTCTCCAATTTTTACCGTGAGGTCATCGTGTAAAAATATATTGTTACTCTTCAAATCCCGATGGATGATATTTTTTGCGTGCAAATAATCCATTCCCTGCGCAGTTTGTCTTCCGATTTCTATCAATGTGAATAGATCAAACTTTGTCTCGAATATATGTAAATGTTTATACAGCGAAGAACCTTCACACCATTGAGTAACAATTGCCAATTTTGGTTTGCTGACACATCCCATAAATAAAAGAATATTTACGTGTCGTGTTTTACGTAAAACTGCAACTTCATTTTTAAATGCTTGTAACTGAGCAGCAGTGGGTATTTTAACGTTGAGTGTCTTTATAGCTACAGGGCCATGCCAATGCGCTTTGTACACTGTTCCAAAGGAACCTGATCCAATTCGAGCACCGATTAAGATTTCATCCGCTGGTATTTCCCAATCTTCTATGGATTCTCTAGGTGCTAAGAGATTTTTAGACGATTCATCGGCTGATCTAGCTCTTGGTCTTTTCGGCCTTAAAGTACTAGTAGGACTAGCCTGCGTTGATTGACTATGTTTTGTTGGGCTACTACCAGGTGATACTGCACTCTGTGCGGTACCAATAGGGCGACCTAAACTTTGAGATCTACTATATTCGTCTAAATTAGCAGATTCTCCGCTTGGTTTTACCATATTAAAACAAACATTAGGTGCAGAACTTGAACGATCTTGTTGTCCCAAAGAGCGTGGATGCCTTTGATTTCTCGATGGAGCTAAAGATGGGGACATACTTCTGCTTACTCCATAGCCAGAGGGCAGTTGCAATATCCCAGCAGTACTTTCAAGGTTATGCGCTAGCAACGCTTGGTAATAAGCATCTTGCATGCGTACTTGATGGCACAAAGCAGGTACACCACCAGTACATCTTTGATGAAACCGATAATTGCATGTTCTACAATAAAATCCCTGAAAAAGGAGTTTTCTACAACATTCACAAAATGCTAGAGTGAGGAAAGTCTTGCGCACAAAGTTATGAGAAATGGAAGTAGTTATTGGAAACTTATCCGAAATTTCCACAGATATTTCATCGCAATCAAGCAACGAGATGTCTGTGTCCCAAGAAGTAAGATACTTGGTGTTGTCCGCACCCAAAATATATACCACGCACATTTCTGTAGTCAAATTCCTTAATTTCATTGCTTTGGCAAGTGCATCTCTTAACGAAAGTCCTTCACGAACCTGTACACTCGTACGCTGTTGATTAGGTAAATATGCCCTGAGCAGAGATTTCATTGGCGTTCTTTGACCTCTAGCAGATGCATTAGCATCACGAGATTCGCTCTCTGACGTGGAAGTACTACCGGATACTCGACCAGCGTTCAACAATTCATTGAGCTTCTGTTCCTTAGATTCTAAATCATGCAACTTACTAGTTAATTCTTGATATTCGTTCAAATATATTGAAGGTGGATGTTGAAATCCAGCAAAGCGGTTATTCAGAGTGTCAATATTTTGTCGAGTAACGTGTATCACATTTTGTATATTTCTCAGCTCATACCTCAATGGATCTGTGTCTAAATAACCGTCCTCGGAATCGCTAAGTTCTCCCGATTCCGGGCCGCTGCCTCGTGAAGAGGACATAGCTAAATGTACAGAGTGTAACTTTTTTCTCTGCCGACGATGACGGTAAGATAACGTCGGGGACGAGAAGGACAGCGACGTAGTTGTCGCTGTCTCGAGCCTACGACACGAAAACTCCGTGTACGCGTTTGCACGGACCGCCGTGTAATACCTCTGCTTGCCGATCACGGCCATCTTCTTGCTCCGTCGGGCAGCATCCTGGGCCGCTGCTGCTGCACTTCGGAACACCTTGGTAGCTTTGGTGCTACCGGTTACCGCCGAATTTTTCTCTAGTTCAAGCTTTCACCACGCCGCCGTCGCCTCACCTCTCACTACACGGCGACCAAACACGACGCGTCCTCACGCACCTCTTTTCTTCTTTTTTCCTCTATACACCTCTCTCCTACCTCCTTCTTTCTTCTTATGTCCGCCAAATCGAACCAATTTCCCGATCCGCGTCTTCACACCATGCTGTGCTTTCTCATTTTTCACCCATTCGATTCCCACGATTACGTCGCGCAACAGTTTCTCTTCTTCCTTTCGAACACAATTGGCCCCGAAATCGGGTACAAAATTCTTTCCTTTCGTCCTCCTGCGTACTCCCCCCTCTGCTTCTTCTCTGGAGCCCTTGCGAAAGAAAACTGGCACAAGCGTTGCAGGACCGCGAGCAGAGGTGCGGGGCTATGTTTCTTGAAGCGCCGGTGCTGCCAGCTTCTGCGTACAACCTTCCGCCCCGTCCCACTGATTTTCTTCCTCTTCCTCTGTTTAAATTCTACCTGTTTACTTCTATAATTTCTTTACCATCTTTTCGCCCTAATATCACTCACTTTTTCTTCTTTCCTATATTTTACAACTTTTATTCCATACTATTCTCTATTTAAAATAGGTTATAACGTTTTTTTATCTTACACGTTGAATTAACCAAATTGATTGCCCAAACGTTGAAATAGCACTTTACGATAGAGCAAATCAAATTTTTCAATTATTTTTTAATAATATTACCGTATTACACAGCATTTAACACGTGTTTCAATCGTAAATATGTTTATCATCTTTTAATGAAATCTACGTCGTTTCTGTTACAACGTTTTCGTTAATATATTATAATCGACTTAAATAATTTAATAGGTTTCTTTTTTATCGTTTAAAGTAAAACAGCAAAAGCAGTCTTTGTTTCCTCATTGACGAACAAACGTATCGAGTAGGACTATAATTCAAGTTCAATTTTTCTGTAAACATAGCTACTCGTGTTGCGTTTCTGACGTCACTGCAGACGTGCTTTGACGTCAGCAGCATATGGTACGGTTACCTAGGCAACAGAAGTCCGTCCTAATTGGTTCAATGCTTGCGTACGTACTTGCTGTGCGCATATCTCGTCGCAAATAAAAAAAAAAATATTCGAAATCTTCAAGGATGACTTGTGACTCAACACAATTGATGCATTCACTATCACTCGATTGCTTATACCGATGGAGCCATTAATTTTTCATAATTTATGTTAATAATGTATCTATTCGTCTTTGTACCACTTTTTTTCGAATAAGAAATAAAAATGATAGCGAACAAAATAGCATTTGTAACAGGTGCGTATTAAAAGAGAAAAAGGAAGAATGAAAAGCAAGAGATCATTACAACAATGGTACTTACAATAAATAATTTCCATAAGAATAGCATTTATATTAATTATAGGTGCTGGAAGTGGTATAGGTAGAGAAGTATGTCGTCTTTTAGCGAGACAGGGAGTCAAGGTTATAGCTGCGGATCAGAACTTAGAAACTGCCGAAGAAACCATTGCATTATTAAATGGTACGAATATAACAAATTATTATCTTTTTTATTATTAACGTACATATAATTATTAAAAATATATATAATAATTCGTAGGTTCCAAACATACAGCATTAAATGTGGATGTCTCAGATGAGCAGAGTATCAAAGAAGCATTTAAAAATGTAATAAATAAATATTCAACTCCTCCCACTATTATAGTTAATAATGCAGGGATCACGCGTGATCAGTTCATTTTAAAACTTACTAAGGAAGATTTTAATAAAGTACTTGATATAAATCTAAAAGGGACATTTTATGTGATGCAAACAGCATTAAAAGAAATGATTAACGCCGATGTAAGTGTAGGCAGTTCAATTGTTAATGTGAGTTCTATCATTGGAAAAGTAGGAAACATAGGTCAAGCTAATTATGCTGCATCAAAAGCTGGAGTCATAGCTCTTACGAAAACTGCAGCTTTAGAATTTGGACAGTGAGTACAAAAATAATAAATATACAAAATTTGTTCGACGAATATAATTTTATAATACTATTACCTATGTATATTTATTTAAGATTTGGAGTACGTGTAAATGCAATACTACCAGGTTTTATAGAAACTACTATGACAGAAACTGTTCCTGATAATGTAAAGCAGATGCTTATAAAAAAGATACCACTTCGTAGAATGGGAAAAGCAGAAGAAGTGGCAGAAATTATCACATTTTTAGCATCCTGCAAGAGTTCTTATGTTAATGGTGCATCTATCGAAGTTACAGGAGGAATGCATTAAATTTATATAAACTTTTTTAGATATATATATATATATGTGGGTGTGTGCATATGTGTGTATATACATTTGTTTATATATTTTTGTAACTATATTTAATATGCATTTACGACTTGATGTAATTACAAATGTTACAAGAATAATTTAAAATGATGGTTCAAAATATATATTTACACGTTACATATATTATTTTCTTTTTCCTTTAAGTTTTCTTGCATGTTTATGAGCTTTATAATGCAATTTTTTCTTCTCCTCGATGATCTCCTTGTATTTACGTTTATTATACTTAGCAAATTGAGCATCAGCCATGAGCTCATCCACAATTGTTTTCTTTCGTTCCTTTTTGGTAAGACGACTGGAATAATAATCTACAGGTGAATCCATAATTTTTCCCATTTGAAAGTACTTTGGTAACACTTTAAGATCGTTCTTTTTATAGAAATGTTTTGGATCTAGTACTGATCTCATTTTTAAAATTTGAAGATCACGTTTAATTTCTGGCGTTAATTCAGGAGCACGCATATTAAACCAATCCTTGCCCTTAGTTTTAGCACGTTCTTTACGTTTTAAATCTTGTAATTTTTTAGTGAGTTCATAAGGAGGTACGGTTTCTAACTGTTCAAAACCAGGTTTTACGATACTTTTTTCAAGTATCTTTTCTGCTGGTGTCAATTCTTGTGTAAGACAACTTATGTTTGGAGCAGGCACTATATCATCATCTCTTTTGTGATTTGACCAACCTAAATCTTTCTCAAATTCCTCAAGATCGATATCTTTTGTTACATTACGGATTGTTCTTTTGGTCGAGGTTTCATTTTCAATTAAATTTTCCTCTATATCGAAAAATATAGATGACCGCGTACCTGTTAAATTAACGCATTCACATTGCTGTTATACTTTTCTAACCTCTATAAATATTACGGTAAAATGTAAACTTAATTACCACTTTTTTCGAAACTTATGTCGTCTTCGTCGCTATCAACCAAACGATCTTTCGTCACCAAATCTGCTTCACCTTTCGTATCAATTATCATATCCATTATTAAAATCAACCGTAATAATTTATCGCACGTCTCTCACATGCGTCCGCTACGACAATGCTTTGCGCCATATTTCAAATTAAAGAAATGGTCGTTTCAATCATTTTTTTTTTTTTTTTAAGTAAAAAATTAAGAGAAATAAGGTATTTAACGAATTAATGCGTCAGAAGACATTTAGGATCTTTAACGAGTGTTCGTATCGATATATTTACCTTGTAATATTTATTACTTCTCGTTAAGTATAAAATGTAAAACAAGTTTCCGTTCATGACGATATTGAATAAGATTCCCATATAAGCTACATTTTCTTTCTATGTATCGACAACTAAAGTAGCGGAAATAAAATAGCGATACATTACCAAACGAAATTCACTATAAAGTGAGTCCAAAGACGTGAAATCACGGTAGGACATTCTATGAGTATGTACTAAAGGTAGCAAGGTGGGAGGAGGGAAATGGAGTATATCTGACCATGCACTTAATCAGTAGTTACAGTAACTATGAGAACATCGGCTTTGGTCGGGTCCATAAAGTTTTTTCAAAGTGCTTTACAAATTAACGAATTAATTACGTAAACATCGAATGAGCAAAATTGGACAATCTTTAAATTTAAATTTTGCACTGCATTTTAAATTTAAAAGACTTCTATAATTTTGAAATTGACCATAATTTTACGTTCGAGTAATAAATACAAAAGTATCAGTAATTATTAAACACAGACGATTAAGAAGAACGTAAATTCAAAAAAATATTAATTATGTTCGGTGATCGTTTTTTGGTTTTGTTTCTTGTGCTTTTCTCAGTGAACGGCTTGAAGTTGATCGAAAAGACCGCGCATTTCGATAACGACGAATTGAAAGTGATTAATGATGCTTCAAAAAAGAATCATAGTACTTCTTGGAAGAAACATATGAAAATGAAGGAAGTGATTCATTCGAGTATAACTGAAGATATCGTTAATCGATCGATATTACAATTAAACGATTTAAATATTTGGGATCCATATATGGTAGCGAATTTTTGGAATCATGATACGCGGAAATCGTTAAACGTTTCGTTGGACTGCGAAGAAGATATTGCGAATTATATGACAGCTTTGTTAAAAGGAGACAAATGGGCATTAGAAAGCAAGTAAAATTAACGAAACGTACTTGTAGCTTAATTATTTTTATATTGTATGCTAATCCAGGTATACATTGCGTGCGATTAAAATTAAACTAAAAATCAAACTAAAGTCAACAATTAATTATTACGTAAATTTGAAGAAATGAATCACCATTTGATTAAGAACGGAATGGAATTGGAAAAAGAAAAAATGTTCACGATTGTCGAAGAGTTATTAAGTACAGATCTCGCGGTATGAGGAAATAGTTGTATAACGTATACATGCAGGAAGTAATGAAAGCATCTTGTTACCGGTTTAGCTTTGGTAAATTATACTTTCTTCTCAAACACAATTATTCAACGTTAACAAGAGTTTAGTAATACAAAGGATAGGAAAAAGTAGCGGAAAAACTAAAGCTCTCTCAAAGGCGGTATCCTGTAACCGATCATTGCAGGAAGTACATCTAACGCTAGATTTTGGCTAAGTGAAAAATGAAAGGCTGGACGACTGCCCTTCCTAGAAAGCGAGAAAGTGAATTTTTCTGCTCTAGCAGTATCAGTTTAACTACAATAAATTTACATCTTTACGTTTTAAATAACAATACGAGAAAGGAATATTGTACGAACTTTAATTTCTATTCGACAGGATATCTTTCTAAACGCGAAAAAATATAGATTATTTTAAATAATTCGAATAATTAAAAATGTATCGAGTTTTGTAGAAATTTCAAATAAAATTAATTTTATATTCATCGTTATTTACATGCAATTAATTAGCAATTTCTAATTCGTTTTAGTGGTAGATGCTACTGGTAGATACACTTCCGGTCTGTTCTCGGGTAATGTCTTCTGGCTAGGTGATGTGGATCAATGTCGTGAAATGAGAATAAAATTTATCCACCGACTCAACGATGATAAATCCGAGAATCGAGAGGATATACCACCTTTTCTAGTCAGCATATCGTCCATTACACTTAATTTGACTATTTACCAAACTAACTTGAACGAGGTATCTCCGATTATTACGCTCATTCTCTTTCTTTTAAACTCGTATATTTGAACTTCTTAGCTATCGTTAATCTTTATCGTTTAGACTTACAGAATTATTTTTGGATTTTGCTTACCTGACTCGTGTAACTTGAGAGACACCGAGAAGCTTTTGTACTTTGTTCAGGATCAACGCGGGAACGATTCATTTATGGAAATAGCCATCGAAACCATAAGAAATCTTTCGAAAGGATACTCGTTATGGGAGGATCCGATATTTCACGTTTTATTGTACGTTTCGTTATATTTCGTTCCTTTTCGCTGAACCATCTGTAAAGTTTGAACGATAAGAAATAGTAGATTAGATATTTTAGATAGTATAAATCCATCGCGTTATTTTAACAATAGGATATCCGATTTACAGAGTTGCATCGGTGGTAGTGATTGTAATCGTGATGCTGGGTACTTTCTACGACATTTCTCTCCGGTATCAAGTATTGCACATGGAGCAAAATGCTCATAGCTCGAGTAACATGATGACGGAAATGAAAATTCTAAGCCCGAATGAAAACGCCGAAGGCGAGGTGACAATCACTAAATTGTGGTCGGTAAAAAAACATAATGGCACTCTAGGTATTCATTCTAACATTCTTCTCAATTTTCTAATATAACTCGATAGTTGATCAATTTCGAGTTGATTAATTTTATTTAACAATTTTAGACATATACAATTCTGACAGTGTCCCGAGACCTTTGTCGGAAGCACTGCTTTCCTTCAGTCTATTATTGAATCTTTCAAAGCTTTTCAGTCTCGATGTCGGCGCTGATACTTTAGCTCCCATTCACGGTTTGCGATTTCTATCAATGATATGGATCATTCTTGTCCACACGTGTTTGACAGTGAATGTAATTTCCGGTATATACGCTTTTTTATCATTTTTCATTAAGATATTATCTACGCTCTCTCTCTATCGTGTAACATACTTTTTCCCTTGTTGTTACAGAGGGTAAAACATTCAAGTCGAATGCAGAGAATGATTTTTTCTATCAAACTATCAGTAACGGCAATTATGCTGTAGACACGTTCTTTTTCATGAGGTATCGTCAACAAAATTTCCCTTCTCTTTTCGTGTTATTTATCGCGTATTATTTCAGCGGATGTTTGGTATCGTTTTTATATTTTCGCACGATCACGAAAGATAATATGAAGAAGAAGAAAATAATAAGGGGATGTTGCGGTCAGATAATGCAGTTTTTAGGTATGGTATGGTACCGATACTTCCGGTTAACACCTGTTTACCTTCTGGTAATCGGTTTAATCGAGGTATCTATGTCTTGGTACTACAATCACACGGTGTTTGATTTATACATGCTCGATTATCATAACTGTCGAAAATTCTGGTGGCGCAACGCGCTCTACATTAATACGTATTTCTCGATGGACGAACGAGTGAGTACAATTGGAGTAAAAGTTTTTTCTTGCATCGAGAACATTGCCCTTAATAATCACGTGTATTAACAGTGTATCGTGTGGAGCTGGTATTTAGCGAATGACACGCTGTTTTATATCATCGGAGCAATTATTCTCATAATTAGCGCAAGGTACACACGACGAATATTCTTTCAGTTAGGAAATGTGATAATTTATTGAACGTGTATTTTTCAGATTCCTTTTTGTTGCTGGAATCATAACGATTACCATCTTGGTTTTATCTTGGATTACTACGGCTATTATTACCTTGAATGTAGGACACGTACCGAGGTAAAACTTAATTTTTATATGTATGTGTAACGTTTAATAATTATAATTCTGATATCTTTTATGTATAAACATGAATACAGCATTCAGGACCCATTCGCTCATTATGAGAGTCTGTACGACAAACCCTGGTCTAGAATAGGACCATACCTTTTCGGAATGATAGCAGGATGGTACCTTTACAAATGTAATTGCCAAATAAAAATAAGGAAAGTAAGTATTATCACTGGTTCGGATAATTACTAATCACAAGCATAACGAAAGTAGTTGGATAATTCTAAGGCTCGTGTATTATACAAATATCATTAACATTTTTTAAAACACGAGGATAATTATCTTGCAAATGAATGGACGGTAATTCATGGCAAACGATTCGTTAAAAATAAACTCACCTGAATATCGCAAACTACTTTCACCATCAAGACAATTAACCAGTGAATATCGCGTTCTTAGGAATTTCTGATACTAAATAATTAGCACCTATTCTTATTGTAATTACAGACGATCGCAATGGTATTTTGGATTCTCTCGTTTGTTACGATACTAAGTATAGTATATGGATTATACGGAAATAAACTGAGTCCATTTTTGTCTGCCATATACACCGCATTATCGCATTCCGGATGGGCAATTTCGATAGCATGGATTTTAATTGCTTGCGTTACAGGGCATGGAGGTTTGTAACAAAAGGAATGTAAATTTAGAAATATTTCTCTTAATTTCTCCAACTCTTTCTAGGTGTAATAAATAGAGTATTATCCTGGAAAGGTTTGTACCCCCTTTCCAGGCTTACTTATTGCGCATATCTAGTGCATCCTGCGATCATACGAGCAGTGGTCTTATATGGAGAATCTTCGCTGCATCTCACACAAGGACTTATGGTATTATAATCCCTTCCTTCTTTAATTTCTTTCTTTAGAATCTTAGTTGTAATTCGATAAAAGATTTGAATTTCGAACAAATTGCGCGGTTACCGACGGAGCAGTCATTTAATTTCTAGTCACACCGTTAGATCTCGACTCTTTCGACTATAACGGAACCTCCGTTTCTATCTACCGTTCACTCTGCCCCCACCTATGGTCGTTAATCCTACTTCTTTCTCAGTTTTCATTTCTTTCTTCCCCTTTCACTTCTTTCTGCCGGTGAAAGTGTTCTTAACTTCGACAGAGACAAAATTTACCAACGTAATTTTAACTATAATTATTTATGCGTAGAAATCGTGTTTTATGGAGATTTCGAAATGTTTTACAGGCGATATTATTCTTTGGATTTACGATAGCGACTTACGCTGTTTCGTTGTTCATCAGTTTACTCTTCGAGGCTCCGGTGGTGTCCCTACTGAGAATTGTTCACCCATTAAGACAATGGAAGAAAGCGAAATAACTCAGCACGTAAATAATATGAAAACAATATAAATAACTCTAATTATTAATTACTGGTAATTATGAATTTAGAAAACATTTTATTGTTTTTTTTTTTTAACACACAATAAAAATAAGACATTTTTATTTTATTACTCCAGTTTTTTATTAATATCAAGTATACTCTTCGTAGTTACGAAACGGCAANTAAAAAGAAAAAGGTAAAAAAAAAAAAAAAGTGACACATACGCTTTGTTGAACATGGTTATCTCGAAACGCAGAAAAACGGCCTTGAGTACTTCCTGGGTAGCGAATAAATTTCTACAGTTTTGTCTTTGGTAGTTTATGCGACACTTTAAATTCGCGGAGTAACGATACCGTTTTTTTCATTGTTATTGTGTTTATATTTTCAGTCTAAGACGTCGTTATCTCGATAAAGATTTATCGATCTTTCCGCCTATTGCTCTGAACTATTCTCATCGGAGAATATAGACGATGCACGAGGTACAACAGGTATAAAATATCGTTGCTTTTGCGGTTACGGATTTTTCGTTAGATGCTAGAGGAATTATACGTGACGAAAGAACGATGACCGATGAAAGAGAGATTAGTTACGAATTGAAGGTTAACCACTCGTAGACCAACACGGGTCCTTCGATCGACGAATTTAAATTTCATTTTCACATTTGAAAGATTTTCAAATCTACATAAAACAATCTCCGATAGAAACCTGTCTTCGTCTGATAAAAGGACGAGACGAAATTTGGTTTCCTCCGACCAATTTCACTTTCCAACATTTACATCACAGAGCAAATATATGAGGAGGAAGAAAGAGAAATCCGGAATTAGAATGTCTGTATTATGATCAATGTTAGGGAACAAAATTGTTTGGAATTATCGTGCTATACAGGGCTAACCTTATTTATGAAAGGAAGCGTAATTATCATAATACGAAGGTGTATTAATATCGATATTTGCTTTGTTACTCAATTATTAATAGGATAAAGATCAAAGTACAAGAATCAAGCTTGAAATTCGTAGCTCTTTCTTCTTATATAAACTACGAGAAAATTGTCACGGTCAAAGTCGGAATTAATATTTTATAAAGACCGAACCAAAAGGCAAGCTACGTGCATGGTATTGTAACAACGCAAGTGCGAGTAAACATAAAATTATTGCACTTCGTAACTGCAGCATGTCTGCTTTTCACGCGATTCACGCTTTAATAGCGCGTGCTACGAATACAGTTTGTCAATGTTCGTGTTAATCGCTTTCTCGGCGAAATCCAAAAATGTAGCGTTCACTTTCGATCAGGTAAGGATTACGAATAATCGCAATCGATTGATTACAGACGTAAGAAATTCGTATTTTCCCGGTTATTATAGTTTTTGGAACCGCATGGTATTAGCAACGGAAATTACAGAGGAGGATGGTAAAAGCCTGTAATGACGAAAAAAAAGGAAAACGAATTTCAGCACGACTGAGCAGCCAATGACATCGTTTGACGAAAGTTCTGCGCCGGAGAAAGAGAAACACTTCTCTAATAGTATGAAATTTCTTAGTGAAACTTCTGAAATAGACTTTGTCATCAGTTTCAGGTGAACTCATGCAAAACCTTAGTCATCGCCCGTAGATAATACCGTTAAATTAATCAATCCATTTAATCCCGCCTTATAATCGTATTCATCATCGGTTCGTTAAACTTTCTCACGCGTCTTCGTAAAATCCATTGTCCGAATCGATTAAGCGTTCGTGATTAAGTGCTCGCGAAACGAGAGAAAGAGAATATCTATTTTTTATAGAGCATCGGAATGATCTACGCGGGAAAGAACTAAGAACCGATACAAGAGTCAGTGGCAGTCTAAACATCCTCATCCGCTTAGACTGATAAATCTGGTTTCGTGTAAGCTCGCATCCCTGGTTACATCTGGTTTTCTTCCATTTTTCTATGCCAAACTCGAGGAAAGAAATGTTGAACTTTGTTTAATGGTATAGGAGACTCCTCGGCTTCTGTCAGATGTTTACTGTTCCCATTTTTTGTAGACACACCGAGGTTCCGAACGGGCGTTTATCATTCAAGAAGCATCTCTTTTTTCATATAAGCGTACTCCTCTCGCAAGAAGCAAAATGGAAGGCTGAAAAATGCTTAGTAATTTCTATAAAAGAACAGCTTCGTATCTCCAAGGAAACGGTCGTTCCCCGCCTCCCACGTTTCGTCAACGGACGCGAAATTATGTTAACTACGCGTACTTAAACACGTGTGTCAAGCTAAGGTACCTACCACTGGCGCTCACTTTTCAATACGGGGAGGTTTCTCCCCACTATTTCCTCGCACTTTCATTACTACCAAGATATTCATCCGGCGAAGCCATTTTTCTACCATTGCCAGCCTCGTCGTTCTAGGTGATCCTTGGTCATCAAATAAGGAGGAACCACATAGAGGAGAAGGTGCTCGTTTTGGAGTCTGCGGTCAGTTTAACATCGTTCAAGCGGTCGTGTCTGTGGAATCCACTCTCGTTCTCTCTTTCCGTATACTCCCGTTGCTTTCTCAGAAATATGATAACAAGAGCGAGAAAGCTTGAAGAAGAAATCCCGTGGAAGAATTCGAAAATGCGACTGCAGAGATTCACGTGACTCTGAAGGGAGCCAAGGATCATCGAGAACTTTTCTCTTCGTCAGTAGCAGAGGTTGTACCTCCGAACCAGTGTGTAAAATCCTACCCGAAGAGAACAGAACCATCGACTGTGATCCGATTTATATTTTTCTGTGATATCCAACGATTTCAAAGACGTTTAAGGACGTTCACGAGAAGGAACGGAAAATAATTAATGCGCGTACAAGAGACTCGGAGGATCCGAAAGTTGTCTACACTTTGAAAATCCCGAACATGGCTAGTTGAGATTAAACGATCTCTGGAGAATTTCATTTTCATAGTGTTTGGTGCAAACGTAACGTAATTAACGATGAACTACGCGTGGTATCTGGTTCTCTTCGCATGCTTCGCAATTTATCGGGTGACATCCTCCTCGAATGACTCAGAGGTTTCGCCTCAGGATTCCTTAGCGAACCAACAAGTAAGAACATTAACGAATACCGACAAAATTCCGGACAGAGATTGGACTACGTTGCCGGAAGAGCTAGATATATTCAATGTGCGTTACCTTGCCAGTAATTGGACGGAAGGGAAATTTCCTATTCAAGAACAGTGTGCCAAAGACATTACGAGGTACATCGAAGGATTAAAGAGGCAAGAAGGATGGGCTCTGAAAGGTACGTGAAACCGGTGAAATTTATGCCAAAAGAATTTCTGCCTCCGGTAGCTCGTCTTTGTCCAAATGTTTAACAACCAATTATTCGTTTCGAACCAACCGCCAGCAAACATTTCTCTCTTTTCTCGCGTACACAACGGTACATCCCGTGATGCGAGGGGAAAAATTTATTGCACGAATAGAAAGTGTACGAGTTACAACGAGTACAGGTATAATTGTCAGGTCTACACGGAGTTAATACGGCTCGTGATTTCGTTGCCTTTTAACACAGATTTTCTACGTATCCCGAAAGAAATAAGGAAAAGAGAGGAAACGCGCTCGAATGTAAAAAAAAAATTGTTTACACGAGTTTTCGTCGATCGATCGAGAGATTAACGAGATTGGAAAAAAAAATCGCGCTTCGTTTCGCGTTCCACGCTTTTTGCGAGAATAACCCGATCGATCGGGTTCGGTTTGGGTTCGTTCACTTTCATCGGGGAAAAAAATCGAAAGTGGATAGGGCGTTATACGTCGGCGGGAGTTGACCAGGAGCGTCCTTGCTAAAACGCATCTGTCTTCCTCCCGGCAATTCGACTTTGCCTACTTTCATCGCAAAATTTCACTTTTCGCGACACAAAGAGCAACGCAGTGACGACTGCCATGACCGACACCGCGCGGCTTGACAACGAATCGCTTTCAATGTTTTACCACTTCCCTCGGTCAATGCCACTTTTCGCAAGAGGTTCAAAGTATTCCATCTTTATGAAACTCCCGTCTCTGTCTTTGCCGATTTTCGAAAATCAGCCTAGCATTCGTGATTATTTTTCATCGCATCTCGCTGAATCGCTTAACGAAGGGTCCGAGAATGAACTTTAACGGTCTTCCGTTTACGTTTCTTATAATAATTTATAATTAGAACGTTGATCCGGTAAACGAGATCCGTGTAAATTTTTGTTCGAGATTTCCAAGAGTTATGAGACATTGCATCGATTGCAACACGTCGACGAAGAATGTCACTCGACACACTATCCTCTACGTAATGACTAAGAATAGAATATGCTTTCTTTCATCGCCCATTCTACCTTTAAGATCCCTTTTTCGAATACTAGGCTCGATCGAGAGTCGGGTCCAGTGGGCCCGACGCAAAGGGCTAAGTGTGTCAGGGTTCTCCCTTCGCTTTTCGAAGCCAACAGAGGAGAAGAAATAGGAGATACCTCGAGGAACGATAACTTTCGTCATAAAACGAATAACAGGTTAGAGGCGGTTTTCACGTTCGCTGAGGATTTTTTTTTTTATAATTAATTATGTAATAACACGTGTAGCATATAGGTAAGTTGTAAAATCGCTGAATAAAGCAAGGAGTTGATTAAATAGCGGAAAGATCGTAAAAGAAACTGAAATATACCGATTAACATGTTTTCCCTGACATGAGTTTCAATTTTATTAATGAAATTCAAAAACCGACAGCAACGTGTAGCAACACGTTGCACCATCCGATTTTTCCCCACAAAGTTCATGAAAATTAGATCACGGAGAACGGTCGTTCGCATAATTCATTAAATACATAGCTGCAAAACGAGTTTTCAACACCTACTTCTTCCTACTATTTCAATACCGACTTTTAGGTGACGATAATCGATGATCTTATAATTATTTCAAGCTGTACCAGTTCTGTTCTCTGTTTCCGAAAGTATCGAAAGTATCGACAATAGCTGGTCGACGATCACGAATAGTCGAGTCGATAAACCGTAGAATTTGCCTAAAGAGGAACAAACTGGTTTTTATCCGACTTTCGACATATCCCGTCGCGGGGAAAAAGTTCGCGGGTGTTCGGGAAAGGAATAGCGCAGAATAACTCTGAAAAGCAATTCCACCTTTGAAACAGTTTCCATACGAGAGACCCGTGTTTGCCGTGAAATTTTCGCTTTTCACGAGAAACGACGCGAAGGAGAAATAGAATGTTAAAGAAGGGTAGGCCCGTTCGCGAGTTTCGTTTTCCATTGAACCGTCTCGTAAAGCTAGAAAAAGTTATCGTTTCTCTTTTTTTCTTTTTTTCTTTCGTTACCTTAGCCTTGGCTGCCTCGGCTGACCGAGTGTAAAATTTGTTTTACGGCCCTATTATCTCGTAACGTTTATTATTTCCGGTGAGAACTCTGCCTGTTGAACTCTCCCCAATTCCCGACCGAGGGAAAAGTAACCAGAACGAATTTCATGACTTTCTCTTCCCGTGCAGCCGCGTACTCCATTATCATTGTAGGAAGTTCAAATTTATACAATTGCGCCGGGGAAAAGGTGAAAGGGGTACTGCGAGGCTTGTCACGAGGGAGACCAGGTTAGAAACGTTACCGTTATGACATTTGAAATGCCGTTCGGAACGGCCACGCACACCCATTGTCGTCGTGCAAGCATCCATCGTGCAGCTTTTTCGCTCGCGTTTAACCCGAACCCACGTTTCCGGGTGCTTTCCTACAAGTTACTCGACCGACTCTGCGTTTAATTTACAGCTAGCTTAACATCTAAAGGCTGCCACTCGAAAGGCTGTCATTCGAAAGAGTGAAATTTCGAATTTCGTTTAATCGGACTAAAAAGAAAAGTAAGTTTAATTTCACGGGTAGCGGTGGTTGTCGTAAACGGCGACGATATTATCGCAGACCAGACGCGTTAAATAGGAGAAAACCAGTTAGCTCGAACGAGACACGCGCAATAGGTTCTAAGGGTTAAAAACTGACCGTGGAAAAATCACAATGAAACTCCGTGGAAAAATTAACGATTCTCATCGGTGATAACGATCACGCTGGCTAAATTCGCGACAAGCGTATATGGGCGAGCGTTCCCTCGACTTCCGCGAGCATCCTTCGTGATTCGCGAAAAGGTAACGTTAGAAAGTTTCAAGGAAGACTCGTGCACGAGCACAACCGAAGTAGAAACCGCGGCAATTATCGAAATTACGTCATACTGGATACAAAAACCTCCTGGAGAAAGGATTACGTGGAAGCCAGGCTTGCAAACGCAACTTTCACGTAACGCCGGACTTTTCTTCTCTTTCCCGTTCCCGATCCTTTATCAGCCCGCTTCTCGTTTTGCATAAACAACGTGATATAACCGTGCACGAGCGGCGTGATTAGGAAAGGCCTGTCACCGTCGCTTCCTAGTTCTTTCACGCCATTCACGATCCGTAGATATCTTCCAGAGAGTCACTGTACGAAATCACTTTCGATACCAGCTAAAATCTTGTCTCGTATCTATGTGTAGCCCGAGTATCGCGGTTTAGATCACGGTTACACACGATGTAAATACACGCATTCGATCTTTCCTCGCGTCTGATTAATGTCTCGACTCCGGGATTATGTAAGCCCCTATTTCCTTATGTACTTTCTACGTGTTTCACCTCTAAACAGGTTTCCTGCCCACGTTAAACTCGCACAGGCAAGTAGAACGCGTTCTGGATGCGTGTCTGCCTCGTTCTGAACGAAATTTCCCCGAATATCGATGAAAATCCATCGTAATCCGGTTATCCCGAGCCGGGAGAATTCGAGGAAAATTAATTTCGCCTTCTTCCTGCTCCACGCGTGAGCATTCGCGTATAAAAGAGGGTACGAGAAGTAGAAAGTAATAGAGCTCCGTTTGTGGCTTATGTAATAATATAAATAAATTTCTAGGTGTCCCTAATATGAACTTCCTGTATGCCCTGGTCTTTCAGACCTGACGCACCTTCCAATCGCTCGTGCGGAGGGAAAAAATCACGCGTTTAATTGAATATTCCTCGTCTGACACAATCTCGCGTGGAATTCTTCGCGTGTGCGATCAAGCATTAAATTCCCATGTTTACCAGCCACCTGTAAAAAAATCTCCGCGGCGTTCACGTTGAACGATTCGAAACGGATGACATAGCGATAGTTATTTATTCTAATAAATACTGGCGAAAAATCGAATTAATCTCGTTTGGAAAAGAAATCGACCGGCAACGTAACTCGAGGACACTTTCGTCTGCCGATTATGGAATACGTTGGAAACGCAGAAATTGCAACAGCTAATGCAACGCGATACGACAATCTATTAGACGCGATGCTCGTTTCACTTTCTACTCACGGAGAAATAAGTTGGTCGCGTTATAATTTTTTTTCTCCAACAGCAGAACGTATCGTGATGCAACCGGTCAATAAATGCATCCTCCAGTCACGATTCTATCTTTTCCGTTCGAATCGCATTTTCCAGCGGATCCAGTCGCGTAACGTAATTATAGGAACAATCTGATCTAATCGGATTTCTTCAATGGTATTCCGATTAGGATCGATCGATCTGCATTTATATCTTCGGATGGAATCTCGGAAGACACGTGGTTAGAACGCGTTCGGTGTGAGCAATGCTTAAAAATCACGCACGTCCGGCCATTAATATTGCAACACGATCAACTATGTATGTAAAAGAGAACCTTTCTCTTTCCGAATTACTTTCCCTGGCTGGCTGGTCTGAAACGTGCTATTTAGCACGTTTGATCGATCGGAAGTGAACGATAAATCACATCGTCATAGTTCATTGCCGATAATTCTAATTATTCCTAACTGCAAACCCCGAATTACCTCGGTTTCTACCACTACGTTTACGTGTCGATACTTGGTCCGATATTACACGATTCCCCGGGTGTGTAACGATTTCGAAATATCGTCAGAATTTTAACGATGGATAAGAGATAAATGGATCGCGTACGATCCGTTGGTTGAACTTGAGACGAGCATCGGGAAAATTTCATTGCGTTCGCCGAACAAGGAGCACATGTAACGGAGTGAAGCAGAGTTTTTTTCACCAACTCTTATTGCGATAGCTCTTGAACTTTGTCAAGGGAACGCCGACCATGATCGCGTTACTGTAACCGAAAGACCTTCCAAACCGGTCGTTCTCCTTCCGCTAAACTTATCCGATTTACTTCTCGCTTCCTCCTTCTCTTCTCTCGCGCAAATATTACTCGGCCATAAAAATCGATCGTTTTCAACGCGGTTCTTCGCGTGAACGTCTTTCGTAACACGGTTCTCTGTTGTTTTAATTAGAAAAGATAATCGATTTCGACGAAATGCCTCGATTAAACGTAGACCACTTGTACGCGGAATAGCAATGGAAATAAAAGCATCCCATTCATGGCTCTTGCTCCTTCGTAAGTATGGAAAGCGTGATCGGTATTAGACACGTTCGTGGATGACATGCGACAGGAATGAACAAAATTGTTTCACGTTTTGCTCTTTCACGAGTCGACGTGAAAACGATACAGGTCACGTGTAAAGATTGAACTTGACTTTGCTCGTTCAACGGCGTATTGTGTCAGAGATCATTGCACGCGCACAAAATCCATTGTTATTCTAATTTCCTCGCGATTACGCGCGCATGATTCTACTTCTGTGCGAACAGAATGGGTAATCAAATTCCTCGTTAGTTTGTTGGAATGACGGATTACGGCTATCCCCATAGGACGGCTCGTGGATCGAACCAAACGAATCGCGAGATCGAGAGCTACCCTTCGAATCTATTACGACGAAGTCAACCGTGTCAGAAGGGAAAGGAGTTGAAATCTGTCTGTTCGAACGAGATAAAACGCGACGATAAGGTTGCACTTTATAACGAGTCAACCACGGAATATCTTGCTGATGGACTAACGGACTAACGGACTAACGGATAGTAACGGACGTAACGAACAATGATTATGCTAGTTGATTGTACTATCGTGCGACACGCATAAATTGATCCGCGGAGTCGGTGTGAACGCTGCCGCGATGATAATTACGATGATTAGATAATATCGCTTTCTTCTCGAATAGAAAGTCTTATTGGAGAACCGTCGAGTTCCTGGCTTCCGATACGTGTGGTAATCTTTGATAATGAAAATTATGTATCAGCGTTAACGTCTAGATCCAAGCATAACGCACGCGTGTTACGAAAGTGCAATCGAACACCGGGTACTAATTTCAGCTCGCGTTCAGTATCGAAGGGAAACGAAATCCGGTATCCCGTCCGTTCTATCGGCTAGGTAAATTTTGAAACGGTTCTGAACGGTTAACTTCCACTGGAATTTCGTTCAAAGTGATCCGGAAATGGTCACTGGCCGAGCAAGGAGAAAGTGTTGGCTGATGAAGTGGGTCATCGGTTACAGCTCGCAAGTCATCCTGTAGACAAAAAAGCGACAAGCACGCAGCCTGGCATAAAGCCTTTCGTGAGCTCTTTCAGGGGACTCGATTTGCTAATCGGGAAATTATACCAGAACCTTCTCTTTCTTTTCAGCCGACGACGCTTCGGGCAGATACACCAACAGCTTCTTCTGGGGAAACTCTTATTACGTCGGATCAGCCACCCAATGCGCCTACATCAACGAAGATTACGGAAGAAAGGTTGCAAAGATGCAGAATGACGCGTCGATAGACGAGGTAGAGGAGTTCAATACCGAGCCGAGGAAAAAGAACACCGGCTTCAGTGGGAACAGTCTCTGGATTGAAACGAAATTGGATAAGCCACCTTACAAATTGGGATTTTACATGATCACCATTTCGATGAACACCACGTTATCTCCTCTGGTAAACCATCGAAATAATCGAGATTTGATCAATCCAAGATTCTCCGTTCTGATGATTATCGTAACGTTGATTGCAGACTAGAATGATTTATTTAGGAGTTTGTCTACCTTTCTCCTGCAATGCTACCGACGTTTTTGTGATAACAAAACTCGCCGGAAGCGAACAGACGGTGAAACATTCGTCGATCGAAAAAGTTCGAGATCAGCACGATGCGTATAACATGTACGAGGATCCGGTGTTTTGGATTCTTTTGTACGTTGCCTGGTATTAAAATCGCGCCGAACGTTAAACTGATCGGTATTGTAAACATTGAAAAACGTTTCAGCGGTGTAAGCGGTACGATTTTCTTTCTGATGGTCATTGGTACTGGATACGATATCTATATAACGAGGAAATATACTCACGGGAGGAATGTGATCTACGATTTGGAAAGGCACGTGAAACTTGAACAGTTAGCAGTTAAAAATCAAAAGTCCTTAAGTGGTAAGATATTCAATCTGTAATCCGTGTTATCTTCTTCCTTCGAATTTCCTTCCCGTAACGTTTCCTCCTTTCGACGTGGTTCAAGAGCAACGTTGTACTTTTCACGTTCATCCCCTTTACCGAGAACGAAAGGGTGACTAACACTTACAGACAAGCACTGGACAAGGACAGTAGCAAAGACAGTGACACATTTTTATTATTATATTCCGTAGCTTTTCAAGGTAAGGTCTACCTTCCTGTTCCAGTGACAGAAGCTATCATCAACGGACCACAGTCATTAGCGGTTAATAACAACAACAATCATGAAGGTAGCCTACGTTCAGCTAGTCCAGAAGTATATAAATTCAGTGAGTGATCTTTCTTTTTTATATAAACTATCGTCGAGTAACCGCGAATCAAAGCTAATTAAAGGTGAATTCATCTTATTCTTAGGTGTCTTGGAGGAATTGTTGCTTTCTTTCTCGATTCGAACTAACGTGAAAATCATATGCGATGATAAAGTCGGAGGTGATACTATTAGTACGATTCATGGCCTCAGAGCGATATCGATGGCTTGGGTTATCCTGGGTCACACCTGCATTACCGCCTTCAAGTACTCCGACAATATGGAATACAGAAAAGTCGTGGAAAAGAAATTTCTCTTTCAAACAATCACAAACGGAGCTTTCAGCGTTGATACATTTTTCTTTATGGGAGGCTTACTCGTCAGCTTCTTGTATTTCAGAACGAACGCAAAAGGAGACTTGAACAAACTCACGCAGGGTACAAGGGGTATCATTGCAGGCGGTTTGAAATTCATCGGTCTTCTTATGTACCGATTTTGTAGGCTAACAGCGCCGTATATGTTTGTACTTGGAGTAGTACAAATAGCAATGAAATGGTTCCATTCGAATTCCGTGTTTGAACCACCAACAGCGGATCATTATAATTGTGCCAATTACTGGTGGAGAAATTTGCTTTATATCAACACTTTGTTTCCAGTGGATCAAATGGTGAGTTGTTTAGTCATTTTTTCTTTTTTTCCAAATTTTCGTTAAACAATGAAAATTACCGTTCGATGTCGCGTGTATTGGTTTTCAGTGTATGATTTGGAGTTGGTATGTCGCGGATGACACTCAGTTCTACATTGTTGGCGCCGTGATCTTGATCTTAGCAACGAACCACTTCAAAATTGCAACCTTCGCAATGACTACTTTACTAATGAGTTCCTGGTTAACAACGGGTTACATTGCTCTGGTAAATAATCATATGCCGAGCTCGGACGACCCGTTAGCGCTTTTCGATAAAATTTATGATAAACCATGGACCAGATTAGGTCCTTATCTCATAGGCATGTCGATGGGATATTTCCTTTTTAAGACTGATTGCAAAATAAAAATGTCCAAGGTACACGAATGTAAACTTTTTGAAACACGTTAAAACGATCATTTTCCCGCGAATTATAAGTTGAACATTTTCAGACGACGGTTTGCGTAGGATGGCTCCTCTCTTCAGCATGTCTATTAAGTTTATTATACGGTCTCTACGAAACAGAACTTAGTCCTATAATGGCAGCTACTTATTCCTCGTTAAGTCATAGTGTATGGGCGCTTGGTTTATCGTGGATTGTTATTGCATGCAGTACAGGTTACGGAGGTAATTATTTATTGGCAATAATAATTATAAAATTACAAACAGTATAGGAACACAATTCATCTTCTTTGATTATGATAGGATACGTGAATAGTATTCTGTCGGCACCGATTTTATACCCAATCAGTAGAACAACGTATTGCGCTTATTTGGTACATCCACTTGTAATTCGATTGACAGCTATGAATCTGGATTCACCGTTTCATTTAGGAAAATATACCATGGTATGTTAGTATAAAAGTACAAAATTTCATTTTTATCGTCATTTATCACTAAATTTAATAAGGCGATACACTTTCTAGATGATCACTTTCTTTGGACAACTGGTTTTATCGTACATATTATCATTCATCATATCAGTATCCTTTGAAGCTCCTATTGTGAGTATGTTAAAGATACTTTCTCCCAAAAAACGAAAACGCATACAATAAGGCAGTAACATAGCTGTTACGCGTAATATTTTTATAAAATTGTTTATGTCTTTATTGTATGAAACTAATGTAAAAAAAAAAAAAAGAAAAAAAAAANGAGAAGTATTGGAGTATTATAATGCGAAAATACGTAAAAACCACACGTGCTTTTGCATTATTGCACGTAGTTTTAACTTTACTATGTATTGTGATTCACAAAATAAATTATTTGCCTTTGTATACTTGCATTTCTCATTACATAAAAGAATAGATCCTTGTTTATGTACCATTGCATTTTATTTGTACATATAACATATAGAAAATAAATAGTAGCATATTTTTTGTCAAAATTTCACTTAAAAAAATTATTTGACATCTTATACAATATTCCAATAGATGTTAATAACTTTTAACACTCTTAACATACAATAACAAAAATAAAAATAACATAACTCATAGTCCTCCTTCTATTGCAACTTCTGTATCAATTTCAGTATAATGTGGTCCTTGATTTACAAAGTCTCTGAACCTTTGCATTATATTTGCATCAAATATGTCTTGTTCAGCTTCGACTAACTGCTTTATAACTTCATATTTAGCTTCTTTACATTCTTTAAAAGATTCGATATTCCTGTCTAATAAAAATTCTACAAGACCTGGATAAGAAGATATGTATTCTTGACCCCATACTTGAGATGCCAGAACTGCCATCACCTCTAAACCTGCTTGCCTAATATCTGCAAATGGTTGCCTACATAATGCTACAATCATACCCAATGGATCATCACACATGGAATCAAACCATGATTTTGTCAAAGACAAGATTCTGTTGTCCTGTTCTGCCTTTTGTACATCAAGTATGAGAGCCAAATTATTAAGCGCCCGAATTCTTAATGCCGTTGGCATTCCTTGTATTACTTCAGCAATTTTTTTTAATGCACATGGCATGGCATCTCTTAAGTCTTGTAAAGCATATTTACCTTCAACTCGCATAGAAACATGTCCCAATGTATCTAATGCAACACCGAGAATAGTTTGATCTCCACTTTCTATTACTTCGAATAATGCAGAAACCACAACTGGATATTTTGAAAATATTTCATTAGGCCAATAACGAGCAACATTTCCAAAAAATTTCATTAATCCAGGTATCAATAAATTTGACAAGGGATTCTCATTGGCCTGTGCTATTTTTTGAACCAATTTTCTTACAACTTCTTGCTGCTCTAAGTAACTTAATCCTTCTTCCGTTAATGCTAATTGCGTTAAAATTTCTAATGCATTTACCTGTAGTAATATATCTTCGCTTTCAAGAGTATCAAATAAACTGTTTAAAAATCCTGATTGAGCAGATGCTTCTAAACCTTCTTTTGAAGATTTTGCTATATCCACGATAACTTCATATATACGAAAACTAATAGTATCATTCTTTACTAATAATCTAGCAAAACTTCTTAATGGTTCACCTGTATATAAAATTTGTAATCCATTTGAATTTTTACCAATTTCTTTCATTATACACATTGCACATTTAGCTACCATTAAATTATCATCCCCAATTTTATTTATGATAGCCACCATTAAACTGACATCTCTAAGTATTAGAGGTATTTTTGGAGGATCAGAAACAATACATAAAATTTCGTGTAACACAAGTGACCTAACTACAGCAGCTGGATGAATTATCAATCGAGATATTTCTGTTGAATATCTTTCATATACATCTTCAGGTTCTAAAATGCCAAACAATGTCTTCAAAATGTCACATACTTGATCTACAAATTCTCTGTAAGAGGAAAAGTAATAAATATTTTTATAAACATTTAAGTTTTTAATGATCTTCCACTACTGCATTAATTAATATTATAATTCGTTATATAGTTTGTTATTTATAACATATTTATAATCCTTAATCAATAAATATATAAAAATTAAAAAGAAATATTAAGAGTCATTGAAAATTGTATTGATTGTATATCAAAAAATCAGTATTGTTATGATACCTGTCAATCGAGGTTAAATGAATAAACAATTGACTAAAATCCACATTACGAGCGATTTGTTCACTTTCTCTATTGTTTAAATTTCCCAATTTAATTTTTATTTCAGATAAAATATCCTTTCTTTCTTCTATGCTACTTAATTCGCCAAAACGAACAATTTTTAACTGCAACCACTCCGCCATGGCCGGCGTACTGACATTACTTTTTCGAAATCATTACAATGTTATACATACGTGATTAAATTACTTTTTCATTTTCTTGAATATTTCTGTTTACTAACAAAATTCTTATCAAATAAATAATATAGAGCAGACTGCAAAATCTATATTACGTTAAAACAAAGAATAATAAATCATTCCGCATTTAAAAAAAATATTTAAAAATAATATGAAAATGTTCAAAACCGGTAAATGAAAAATGAAATTATTTTTAATTTACTTTCATGTTGCGCTATTTTAAATTTATAATTTTGAAAACTAGTAGCCGAATAAATATTATTTGTACGTACATACAGTGAATATTCATCATTGTTTTGTGCAAATGTACAAACTATAGTAAAAAAAGTTATCTGAGAAATATTTAATAATATAAAAATAAATTAACGCAATCGACAAAGAAATTGTTCAGGCAAGAAATCTCATTTTGTATTGTACAAAAAATTGTATTTTATTAAAATATCTACAATTTTCTAAAGGTCAATGAGCTTTCGTATTTTATACTTGACCCAAGATATACACGGACCGCATAACTTCTTCCGTCAGTACGTTTTTGTACGTCATAGAACTTCGTCCTGTATGGTTGTGTTTCGAATTGTTGCTCTTTCGATTAACACCAGGTAATAAAATTTAAATGTACATATTGATATTTCAATTTTTTTTTTATTTTTTACAATCGTATAAATATTATATTTGTAAAATTTGTTAAAGTAAAGTATGCTGTACTGTAATAACACATATATTTTCATGTTACCTTATCAGGTCATTCGATGATACCTGTTACTATGTTCCATTATTCATTGTACATGAATAAAATTTAGTTTTTAATAGTCTTTTATAAAAGTTTATAAGTACTTGATTTAGATTTAAAAAAGATTATATTGTCAATGTATGAAATCTTATAGACATATATAAATCAAATAAATTATCTAAATAACATTCCAATCATATTTGGTGCTGATTTTAAAATTGATCATACATCATTTTTTTAAACATGAAATTATTAATAGTCACTTAGTGCATATATTTTTTGGTATTTTGTTAATAGATAACTATTATGTAACTAAGTGTGTAAGTCATTAATTATTAATAATAGAACTTCAAAGTTTTGTGATAATAATATAAAATTCATGTTTTACATTCCAGTTAAAAATTTATGTATTATATTTTTTAGTATTGTGTATTAATAAAAAATGGCAGTGGATTTGGATTCAAATGATCCTGCAGTAAGATTGGCACAATTTCTTTATGTTGGGAAAGAATATCCTGATTATCAACCTGGAAATTGGTTTGTTCATAATTATTTTTTGGCTAAAAATGTTCCATCTATCGAAGAATTGGCTGAAGATGCAGAGAAACAATTATTACCAATTGAGATTATTATAAAGGTAAAATCTTATATACATTAGAACTAATTATACATAAATGGTATATGTTGATAATTTAAAATAGTTTATTTTTTATAGGCATTTGAAAGCAATTTGGTTCCAAATCCAGAAACATTGATATTTGCTGTTGCTGTTTGCTGTAGACAAATGAAAAGTGAAAGCTTGAGGCATGCAGCATATGCAGTATTGAATAAAATTTGTGTATCGCCACAACATTTTATTTTATTTATCAAATTTGCTTCTCAAATAAGTAAGCAAAGAGAACTTGATGCTACTGGTAGTTCAAAACATGGTTGGGGTCATGGTTTAAGAAAAGCTGTAAATAATTGGTATTTTTCAAAAACACCAATGGAATTAGCAAAGTGTGTTACAAGATATAAAGGCAGATATGGTTGGAAGCATAAAGATATTATAAAATTATCTCATCCTATACCTAATAATCCTGGTATTTATTCTATTAAAATATCTTACTATTATTTATTTATTATATAAGCAGCCATTATTAATTGAATAGACTATTGTTAAATAGGGGGAGAAATGGTCCTTAAATATATAATACATGGTCTAAAGGGAATGAAAAAATCATGTACAGAAGATTCTACGCTTACAGAAATTCTAGAATATATTGAACGTGTAGAAGACTTTAAACACTGTACAGATGAAGTTCAAGCTGCACGTCTTTTAGAGATGTACAAATTAACATTAGATCATGTGCCTGGACACTTACTAAAATCAAAAGAGGTACATATCCCAAAAGATAATAAAAATTCTTTAAGATATTTAGTACACATTGTTTATAATTATGAATAATTTATAGGTTTGGGATGCATTAATACCATCAATGAACTTAATTATGCTTTTGACCAATTTACAAAGAATACATAATCTTAAATTGCTAAAACCATTTTCACCGACAGTTTCCAAAATAATAGATAAAATTACGAATGAAGAAGATATTGCCCAAGATAAGGTTCATCCAGCTTTGGTATTAGTTACAATAAGAGATTATGAAAATTCTGGAAAGTAAGTAATAATATTGAGTAATTTCTCCTATATATTTTCAATATTACTGAATATCCAATTTTTTAAGACCATTAACATATGAAAAAAGGAAAATCAAAGAACAGCTTGACAAACCATTACTAACACCATCCAAACCAAATTCTAAAATTATTGATGCCCTCTATGAAATGTTGAATATATCATTTCTTGTGAGTATAAATATGATTGTAAAGTATTTATCTACATTCATCTACTGTACTAGTATTTTTTATTTAGCATATTCAACCGACTGGTTTACGTTACATGGTAACAATTAATATGAATAAAACAATGGTAGAAACTCATACTTGGCGTAGCGGTAATGTGACTGGTGCCGAAGCAGGATGCATAATTGCACTTGCACTTCTTCATAGTGAGAAGAATGTCACCATTGCTACATTTAAGAACGGTGGAATTCATATTGTAAACTTCGAAAAAACTTCTTTTGGTCAAGCTATGAGAGAATTGAAACAAATGCCTACTGGACATGTAAACTTGAGTAAACCAATGTCATGGGCTGCTCAAGAAAACAATAAATATGACGTATTTATTAATGTGGTAGACCAAATATTTGAAAAATTTGATACATCTGAAGAAGCTCTTCAGACATATAAAGCAAAACTTCAACTTGCAAATACAAAGTGAGTTTCATTAAATTATACCTTTTTTAAATTATCGTCTAACCATTAAATATTATCTACTTATTTTCAGATTAATAAATTGTGCTGTATGTTCTTCATCGACTTATCGTAGACAGAAGAGTAACAAAAGTATTTTGACAATTAATGGTTTTGACGCTAGTGTTCCTGTAGTTATACAAGCTTTTGCAAAATCCCTGTTTTAGTTACTACAAACACAGCAGTTATTTCTTTGGCAAGCAGTACTAGTTAATCAATTATTACGCTTTTAAAATGACATTAATTTAATTTATAAGCAGATAAATCTAAAATAATTTTCACGAGACCGTCAATTAAGAAATTCACAGAATATTTAAATTACTACAATCAGATTTATAAAAGAGTTTCTAACAATCTGTAAATGTTACTAGTTTGATACTCATCGTAGTCAGATCATTCATTAATTCAATCAAATCTATGAAATAATTGAAATTAGATCTGAAATCACTATCAATACACGATTTTTGCGTATTTGTAGGTAATACAAAATCTGATACATGAAGATTAAGTTGTTTCGTTTTGCTGTTAAAATGAATATTATTACTAAACAATAATATTAGAACTAAGAATAGAATTTAAAAAAAAAATTATTTAATTTAAAGGGTTTTCTTCTATGCTGACGTCATATTAACTTTTAACTACTGACTAAAAAAGGTACTACT
Source organism: Euglossa dilemma (assembly GCA_002201625.1). Taxonomy (NCBI): domain Eukaryota; kingdom Metazoa; phylum Arthropoda; class Insecta; order Hymenoptera; family Apidae; genus Euglossa; species Euglossa dilemma. The sequence goes on from NIJG01000161.1 coordinate 1,450,402, forward strand.
ATTAAATATTTAGAAAATAAATATTATATTAATTGTTAAATAGGAATGAAGGGATATCAATTAGATGAGAAAATGTATCATGCAGAGTCAGTTAGACACTGTGTCAGTAGTTGAGAGTTAATGTTTCCAATTAACATTGATCAGTTTAGTACAACATATAGTCATAAGAAATTTATGTTTCTCCTTTATCTGTTTGAATTTGATATAACGTGAAAACGAATGATTCGGTACTAAATTATTGTTCATTACTAACTCTTAACCCTATATTTATCTTATATTAATACTAACACATCAACATTATTAAATATTTGCTGCATGTTTTTACTGTTTAAGATAAGCTGTACAATCTTTGATAGTAACTTTATTTGTTTTTAGAGAGTGGTCCAATAAATTTTGTAAATATTCGTCTCAAAGAATAACACATTCATAAATGAATCAACAATTGACAAATATATAAATGAATGTGATACACTTGTAATCAACCAATTGGTTAGATAAACGAAAATGTTTCAGAGGACATGGACCACCTTATATCATTTAGAAGCAGGTACATGTTTAATTTATCACTTTTTATTTGATAAAATTAATTGTGCAGCTTAAAACAATTAGAATAAGACTGTATATTAGATACAAAATACGTGTGTTAAATAACCTAAGGTGCATTTTTAACTAATGGTAAAAATATTTTCACTTTAGTATTGCCTGCTTATTTCCACTGGTTGGCGGTAAAACTTTCTATAATATGTTTAATAAGACTGGTGTGCTTCTGGAAATTCCAATAAGAATTTAAAAAAAAAATAAAATGTTGAAAAATTTCTCACTGTGATATGCATTTAGCCCCAAAGAATATAGATTTATATTAGTATAATTTTACTGTTATATTTCATATTTGCCATATCCAAAGTAAATACGACAAATACTAAATACACTACTAATATATTACTGTGATACAGATACATTATTATTGTTCAAACTAGGTGAAAAAGTAAGTAAATATAACCAGAGGCACACCATGTATCTATTTCATTTGTTGATTAGTATCTATACTTATTACTATATCAATTTTTATTTAAAAAATATGGTATTTAGAGATATGTTTGATTCTATTTCGATTCTTGAATTACTTTTGCATGGTCTCATTGGTTTTGAAGAGAGAAGTAAATTCTTCTTAAGAAATGTTGCTAAAAAGTACAGTGTAGATGGATTCTCAGGTTTGACAAACGTTTAAATTAAGTGCTTAAATGTCCATGATATTAATTATACATTATTAATTTTAATACATATAAATGTGTGAACTATAGCAACATTCTAGTTTCTTGTACAAACAAAAACAAAAGTTGAACAAAATCATGTTTCGTAATATAAAAAGACTTCATAGTATAAAAAATAATTATATAGAAAATCAGATTTTTTCGAAACAAATTCATCATGTCATTTTCAACTATAAACACGTGATACTTTATAGAAAATTTTATAAATTA
>NIJG01000161.1:1452228-1473758 GCA_002201625.1 Euglossa dilemma
AAAAAAAAAAGAAGTGGAAACAAGTGTGTACTTGTGTGTTATGAGCACGTGAATGTGTTCATGCTAGTTAAAAACAAAAGAAAGATATCTACCATAAAATAAAAAAAAGAAAATAAAGAAGTCTTTGATATTATAGTAAATAATATAATGGCAATCAAGAAAAATCAAGTATACACAATGTTATGATATCTTGATTGTATTACATATTTCTTATTTAAATGAAAAAATTACGTAGCTTCCTTATAAAAAGGTGGTGTTTCGATTTGAAACGTTTAACTTTTACCAGGAAACACAAATTACTCCAAAATTTTTAAAAACCTTTTTTGAATGTATATTCATATAAATGTTTTACACATAATTGGTATATATTAATTATCAGAGTCTCCAAATGCTCATAAAATGTAACATGTTCCTTAGTATTATGAGATTCAAGAAAAAAAGATTGTAACTGCATTTTTAGTGCATTTTCAAACCTTCAATGATACGCAAAAAAATGCTCAATATTTACAACTTATAAATTTTTTTAAGCAATGTTAAAGAACTTAAATCTCATAATTTTACAAAAAAAGAAGAAAAAAACAAAATATCTTGTTCATATTTCAAATATATTAATGGATTCATAATAGAATTGCACTAATCATGCTTGCAAAAATGGAATATTTAATTCGTGAGCTATACAGAATGTCTACTTTTTGGTCATACTTTTTTTTTTATAAAATGAAAAAGATACTCTAAACTTGTAAGATAGGCAGACATTCAATATTTTTTAATATGTATAAATGTCAGTTATTTATTATTCACTTCGTTAATAATATCTATTGCATTCATACATAGGTATTGATTTCGATATATGTCCGTAAATAGAAGAAATGAAATCGTTAATGTACAATAGTATGTTATGACATCTCTTATTTTATGCGATTGCGTTTGTTAATCGAGAATAGTATTATTACTTTTTAATCCTGTATCTAACTATGTAATAGTTACTTTTCTAAATTATAAAACCAAAATCTATGCTGTAAAAAATGGGTTATAGCAAGTTTACCGCAAGTTTCTACTACAGAAAATAATTGTTACGGGATTTCAACGTTATTTTTATACCTAATAATATATAGGACGTGAAAAAAGTATTAATGACTGAATTGCTTCAATAAGCAAAAATATTAGAAAATTATACAAAAAAGTATGTTAATTATTATTACGTCTGTTAATATTATATTTCGATAAAATAGACACAATAAGCATTTAAATCTATAGAAAATCTGTATGAGTTTTTAACTATTTTTGTTATAAAATTAAATCATATCTTTGAATAAAATTTATTCCAAATCCATTCCTAGGATATTTTTTTCATTTTTAGTACCTAGTACATTATAATTAAAAAGAAAATTTCGGCTATGATTTACTGAAAAAATGTTTATTTTCGTGATACTGATACATATGACAACCATTCACACAGAATAGCTATATTGTACACAGTACGATATAGTTTTCCTACAGACAGTAATATATGCAAGTCATACATGCACATTCACTCTAATTCGCACACACATTACAATGTTTGTAACGTAACGCAACTACTTATTCGATTATATGTAACGAAACATACAAAACAATTAATTAAAATAAATTAACGCGCTGAGTCTTCGCGCTATTCAGTCTAAATTAGGACGAATATAAGTACTGATCATTTTGTAGTTAAAGTTCGTCTTTTAGATCTTCATCATCTCCACCAGTTTGTGGGACTCCACCACCTGCACCCTGATATAATTTGGCAATAATGGGCTGAACGATATCTGTAAGCTCTTTCTTTTGTTTCATATATTCTTCTGGATCAGTGTCTGCATTTTCTTCTAACCATTTAATTTTTTCTTCAATAGCTTCCTCCATCTTGGTCTTATCGGAATCGCTGACTTTTGAGCCAAGTTTCTCCTTATCAGCCAATTGATTTTTCAAAGAATATGCGTATGATTCGAGTTCATTACGTGCTTCTACTCGTTCTTTTAATTTTTTGTCATCATCCGCAAATTTCTCTGCATCTTTTATCATCCTTTCTATATCATCAGGAGTAAGACGATTCTGATCATTGGTAATAACAATTTTCTCCCGATTTCCAGTTCCTTTATCCTCGGCAGATACTTGAAGAATACCATTCGCATCAATTTCGAAGGTAACTTCAATTTGTGGTATTCCTCGCGGTGCTGGTGGAATGCCGGTAAGATCAAATTTGCCAAGAAGATGATTGTCTTTTGTCATAGGACGTTCACCTTCATATACTTGAATGGTTACTGTATGTTGGTTATCCGACGCAGTAGAGAAAATTTGCGACTTTTTGGTTGGAATCACGGTATTTCTGCAAACAAATGCAAATGCATTTATTTACTTACATAAATAATATCATCGTAAGTAATCAGCAAAATAAGTAAAAAGAATTTTCTTACCTTGGAATAAGTTTAGTCATCACACCTCCAACAGTTTCAATACCCATAGTAAGTGGATTGACATCCAAAAGTACAATAGCATCTGTATCTTGTTCTCCAGAAAGGACACCTGCTTGTACAGCCGCACCATACGCGACAGCCTCATCAGGATTAATACCTCGCGACAATTCTTTACCACCAAAGAATTCCTTGACTAACTGTTGAACTTTAGGAATTCTAGTAGAACCTCCAACAAGTACGATTTCATCTACATCTTTCTTATTCATATCAGAATCATCTAAAACTTTCTGTACAGGTTTCAAGGTACTACGGAAAAGATCCATGTTCAACTCTTCAAATTTGGCACGTGTCAAAGTTTCAGAAAAATCTTCACCTTCGAAGAATGATTCAATTTCAATTCTCACCTATAATGAAATAAAGATACATAAATTATACATATATTATACGTATTTATAAATTATATATATTGTTACTAAATTATTTTTACATAAAGCAAATATAAAAAGAATGGTGAAACATACTTGATGGCTAACACTGAGTGCCCTCTTAGCTTTCTCAACTTCGCGACGTAATTTTTGTAAAGCTCTATTATCCTTACGAATATCCTTGCCTTTCTTCTTCTTGTATAATTTGGTAAAATGATCCATCACACGTTGATCAAAGTCTTCACCACCCAAATGAGTATCACCATTTGTTGCTACCACTTCAAACACCCCATTATCAATTGTGAGTAAACTGACATCAAAAGTACCACCACCCAGATCAAAAACTAACACATTTTTTTCTCCATCCTTTTTATCCAAACCATATGCAATTGCAGCAGCTGTAGGTTCATTAATAATTCTCATGACAACGAGTCCAGAAATAGTGCCTGCATCTTTAGTAGCCTAAATAAAAATGATCAGTTACTCAGTGAATATTCTAAAAATGAAATCTTAGTTTTTAAAATACATGTTTCATATTTACTTGTCTTTGTGCATCATTGAAATAGGCAGGTACAGTGACAACAGCATGAGTAACTTTTTTACCCAAATATGCTTCTGCTGTTTCCTTCATTTTACCAAGCACCATAGCAGAAATTTCTTCAGGTGCAAATACTTTCTCTTCGCCATTGATAACCATTTTTATATGTGGTTTATTATTTTTTTCAATTACATTAAATGGGAAGAACTTGATATCACGTTGCACAGTAGGATCTGACCATTCTCTACCAATTAATCGTTTAGCATCAAAAACTGTATTCTCAGGATTTGTAGTCAATTGATTCTTTGCAGCATCTCCAATTAAACGTTCACCATCCACAGTAAATGCTACATAGGAAGGTGTAATTCTATTTCCTTGATCATTGGCTATAATTTCTGTTCTTCCATTTTTATAAACTCCAACACTGAAATAATTGTTTTANTTATAATATAAATAAAATAATATAAATTAAATTTATTATTAACATATGTGTGTTAAAAATCATTTAAATTTATTTACCAAGAATACGTTGTGCCTAAATCAATTCCAATGACAGTCCCAATATCTTCTTTCTGTGTTTCTTCTTTTGCAAAAGCAAAAGTTACTAAACCTAATAAAAATAGAGCTTTAGCTCCTATCATTTTTCTTCATATAAATATTGTTCTGTAAAAAAAATATATAAAATTTTACAAATTTGTAATTTAAATATCTGATCTATGTAATGAAAAATATTATTAACAACGTTAGTTTTTGACACATGAAAAATTCTAGTATTAACGTACAAGGCTAACGAGAATCGCCGTATAAAATTAATAAATTAAAGAATTGAACACACATTACAAATAAAACCATTCGTCTATAGAACGTTTAATTCTTATAAATGCAAACCGACATCTGTGTACATAAAACATCTCAATCGCATGAAACATTTAAAATAAATAATAAATTCAACGAATTTTAGGAAAATTTAAAATGAGATTCTTCTAGTTTTAATGAAATACAGAAAATAAACTGCAGTTTTATAACAAGACGTGGCAGATAACGAAGTAATCTTAACACCATACAAAGTTTCACACGTAACACGTTTTCTTTATTAATATTACTTTAATTAAATAATATTCTACTATATTTGTTACTTACCAGATTAAATAAATATGCACGACGTTTTTTTATTTATAAGTAAAAAATTTGGTTACACTTGAGTACAACCTCAACAACCAACACGAATAACCAGAAATGACTGACTACAGAGCAATCTCAGTACCAGAATATTTAACAAGCTGAATACGTCGTGGCCTATGTTGATTGGTCACAAACTATCCACACCAAAGGAAAGGCGCATGCTAGTTGGCTGAACTACATACAGTTGGCTGTTATCGATAGGCCCACGTCACAACGACACTGTACTTCTGGAAATTACGAGTACTCTTGCGATTGGAGGAATCAATGTTAACACATTGCGTACGGCGCTCTGCTAGCGCAACGCGTTTCCAGGGCCCGCACATTTTTAGGTCCTCCAAAAACACTTTACACAATGCATATATGTGTGAACTTTTTTAATTCGCATTTGAAATTATGTTCAAATAAGATATTCAAATGATGTACAACAATAGTACACGACCAACACAGAGTTACCGATGAAACGGACTATATTTACGGACTGATTTTTACGCTCTCGGAATGTCGACATTCATATTTTTTCGCTAACCATTTGTTAGCAGAATACGCGAGACCTCGTTACTCTGGTAACGTAACAAGAAAATCTACATTTAAATCATCGATTGAGTCGAAGAAACCTGAAAACGAGATATCTCGTCGCCGGGTCACAACGTTCGGCTGGCTAAAGACGAGATATTTCGTCACCCGTACGCAGTGTTAAGACAGTATCATGTAACATACGAAAACAACATCATTTGCTTATTGTCATTATCACATATTGAAAAAGTATGTTTTCTTATAATTACAAAATATAGCATACATTCTTTATTGGTTTATTAATATACATTTTGCTAGACTTCTTTATGTACAATTTATCAAATTGTTTTAGGAAGTATGCAATTTGTCACCACTCATGATCACAATAGGATGTTCTCGATATAGAGTAAATCCTATTTCAAATATTTTGTTAACTAACGAATAGTTTAGGAAACATATAATTATGTAGAAAGATTATAATGAAATTTGTTGTGCATTAAACACGTCGTTTTGATAATTTTCTTATCTGAATTTAAAAATATAAAGGTCAAATTTTTTTTATAGATAATGGTTCCAACTGTATGTATATAGTATAACATAATAAACTATAATAAAATTTTTTCCAATTTCATTAATTACATAAATTATATTCATTTTCTATTCTATTTTTGTTCAAATTTTTACTTATGAAATTTTTGTATTTTTTCATTTGGGGATTTTAAAAATTATAAATAAAGAAATTTGCAAATATATATATTTTATTTACCACACCAAATGATTTTAATCATGTAAATAATAGTATTAATATTTACTTTTCGGTTGCAATATATCTAAAATTAATGGTGCAAAATATGTTATAATACAATCAGCTCCTGCTCTTCTCATTGATAAAAGTACTTCCATTAAAACATTTTCTAAATCTATTGCACCATTTTGTGCACCATGATAAAGCATAGCATATTCTCCTGAAACTTGATATATGATCACTGGATACTCTGGATGAGCATCTTTTGTACGTCTAACAATATCCAAGTAAGGCAGACCTGGTTTTACTATAAGCATATCAGCTCCTTCAGAAACATCTCTAGCCTAAAGAAAAAGATATATCTTTCATATCCAAAAAGCTAATAGAAAACATAAAATTGTAAAAATTAGAAGATAGGAAAGAAATATAATGCTAACAGCTGCTCTAGCAGCTAATCCATTACTTCCTGGAGGTAACTGATAACATTTTCTATCTCCAAACTTAGGTGCAGATTGTGAAGCATCTCTAAAAGGTCCATAAAGCCCTGATGCAAATTTTACGGCATAAGATAAAACTGCAACTTTATTCATTAATCCAGCTGCTGCCAATTTTTCTTTTATTGCACCTATTCTTCCATCCATCATATCAGATGGTGCCACAATGTGTGCTCCTTTATAAATAAAGTAATAACATATAATATTACTTCATATATTATTTTATATATACTTGATTGGATCTTACCAGCTTTCGCATATGCTAGAGCAATTTCAGAAATTCGTACAATACTAGCTTTATTATTAATACTTCCATCTTCGTTTAAAATTCCACAATGTCCATGATTAGTATAAGGACATAAACACACATCACATGCAATTAATAAATTTGGGAACCATTCCCTTAGTAGTGGTATAGCTTTTATAATAGGATTCTGTATGCTATCTGCATTACTTCCAATATGATCCTATTAAAAATATAATTTATTAACTAATTTATTACTACAATTTTGTTATAAGAAATTTACCTTTTTCAAGTGTTTTGATACTCCAAATAATAATATAGATTGTAATCCTTTAGAAACCAATGGTTGTAACATTTTTCGTAAATGATTAATGCCATACCGATAAATACCTGGCATGCTAGCAATTGATTCTTTAGCATCTTGTTCATCGCTGTGAAAATATACCTTGTTTTTGTATAAATGTTAGAAAATCATGACTTGTATATTTATACCTGTTTTATATGCTTATGTAATAGGTGATAAAATTACTTTCAAAGAATAGCAAATTAACCTAACCGTTCTTTTCACTTTATCTATTACTTTAAAATAAAAAACATTTATTTCATAAAAAATATATAGACATTACTAAATATATTTATACATACATACCTAAGTAATAAAAGCGGTAGATTATGAATTTCACTTACGAGATGAAGATTGGATACATAAGATTATTAACCGTAATCAATATATTTGGTGATTGCCATTGTCGTAAAACAGGATGGAAAATGCCGCTATGAAGAGCATGTTTAGCTTCTACTCTTTCCATTTTATTCTTGTAATATAATTTGTTAATTTAAATCGACTTTTATTTTAGAGATGACAACTTGGCCTATTTCTTTCATGTATCCTGATTTACCCTCCCTCTGTGCATAAATTATTTTGTTACTATTATGTTTCTCTATCTTAAATATTATACAATTCGTGTTTTATTAGTTCTTAACTATTAGCTTGAATTCATTGTTCTTATGTTATCATAATTTAATTACAGTTAAAAAAACGAAAACAAAATTAATAACATTATTTTTATAGTTCTAAATTTTATTTGTTTATATTTATAATAAATAAAACATATTAAACAACTCACGTTTTATTTATTGCTATTGACCGTACATATATTTTGAAAAACTCAATTGTAGTTTGAATTACAAATTGATTGTCAGCATGATAAGCTAAAAAACAACAGTCATTGTTAACTGGTTCAAAGAGTTGCCATGTTTGGTGCTACATTTTGATTCAGCTTTTTGTACAGTAACTAAATATTTGAATCGCTAGACATTACATCACTCCGGAATACAATGCGACGCTATAAGACTGATTGTCCATATTTTTTATAATTATATTATATTAAATTATTTTGTTACACTCTACGCGTATTTATTTTATTACTCATTGACTGTTTCCAATATTTAATATGGATATGATTAAATTTTGGCTATGATTATAGTTATGATTTCGCGATTAACGTTATACTGTATTAAATCTTTGTATTATGTTATCAAGTAACGCGATTCAAATCTGAAGAACTTACTCTCTATTCGATAACGCTAGAAATGTTCCAGCCAATCGTTTCACTGTAGCATCAAACTTGGCATGATAACTTCAGCCTATCACTAAAATATAATATTAAATTTAATAACCAATGAATTTCGTAGGATTGCACTTCAACTTAAAACATGTCAAAAAAGAAATACAAATTTACTTGTCTTTTTTCTCGATTTGGGTTTAATCAGCCCTGCCTTATAGTGCAATACATTAGTCATCTGTATCAAATGTGATTATTGTTTTTATAGTTTACGCCATAAAGTATAATTTTGTTATAATTTTATAATTTGAAAAATATAATTGGATTGCATAAATTGATTGTATCTTCATTGTATTTATAAATTATTTGTTTCATACATCTGAACTATGTGACATGATCTACAATGATAAGCTGAACCTTATTAAAGAATATGAAAGTAGTAATAAACATCAACAGAAATTATTAGAGGAAAGATATGAAAGAAACCAAATTGAAATAATTGTAAAAATAATTTTAAAATATGTATTAAAGTAACATATAAACAATTATAAAAATAATAATATTTGCAGAAATATACTGTATCATAAATATAATGAAATGTAATGTATTCATTGTAAAGCTGAATTTTGTAGAATTTGTGGAATACATATTACAACAAAAAATGCATATATGCATTTTTTAAATCCTGTTAATAATTACTATAGATGTTTATGTGATTACAAAGAAGATATTCAACTACAATATGGTACATACATATGGTAACTATATATGCTGTATACATTGTAACTATTGTTATAATTTTTCAAACTTCTGGTAATTTGATTAAAAAATATTTCAAAGAGGTTTATCAGTACTTAATTGACAATAAATTGCACTAACAAAAATTACCAAAAAATTTTTTATTGTATACTATATATGACATAGAATACTTTATTTGTTAGTAAGTAAAAAAGTGAATAATTTTTTTTTATTAAAATTACTTGATTCAAGCATCTCTTGGCATATGAACCTCGACAGTAGCCTCTGTTACTAATTGTTCTGTAATAGCAGAAGTTGTTGATCCATGTCTTTGGCAATGTATTATATTATCTAAAAAATTGTAAGTATAAGGTACGTAATACATGCCTGACGCAACATTTTTAAATATCTTATAAAATCTTACCTGCACATTCTTTATCACAGTCCAATAATGTTTGTCTTTCATAAAGTTGTTTCACATTAAATTCCGTAAGTTTTGGGCTAAATATCCAATAACCGAGACCTCTTCCAAATACAATAGCAATATTGATATATACATTAAATGTCATAACAGCTAACATTAAAACATAACCAAGAAATGTATGTACAAACCAATGAAAAACTTGAAAACTCCATGTAGAACATTGTATGCTAATAAAATAATATATAATATCAATTTGTAATAAAAATCATTTACTTTGCAGTTGAATAATTTATGAAATAAAATACCATTGTAAAGAAATTTGTCTTCCAATTGGTTTTGAAGAAATTTTTGATAGTAAACAAGAATTCTCAGATATTCTTGAGTTTTGTTTTTGTATAAACATTATAGTATTTTGCTGTAATTTATTTTGTAAGACTTTCATACCTTCATACAATATTGCAAGTGCAAATAAACCTAAGCAAGTACAAAGAAAACTAGGAATTGTAGCAACATTGTATCCTGGTAAAACAAAATCATTTAAATTGTTTCCAAACCAAAACCACATATGCATCTATAATCAAACAAATTAATATGTAATAGAATAGTTATAAAATATGGTTAGATTATACGTACCACAATCTTGTTCTTTTTTCTACATATAGTAAATTATTAAAATAATTACTCAAAGTGATAAGAATTGTATGTACAATTATCTGCTACATTCTACACAGCACCTAGCCTTACCTACTTATTCATTAATGACTTAACTGTACATTATTTACAGCTAATTTAACCTTAACTTCATAAACAATTAAATTTTTTACGAGCAATTACAGTTCGTTAGTTTGATTGTATCTTATAATAACATTAAATGAAATCTGACATTATGTTGTTGAAAATGTATGTAAATGAAATATACAACGTTCAAATCTTATATACGCATGTATGCACATATGCGCATGTGTGCAAATTGCACGTTTGCATGGATATATGTTCTCTCTGCGCGCGTATAATATGTGAATAATTATTCTATAATTGAATTTAAAACATAATTACAAGATAAAAAATGAAAAATCTAGTAAGTTTATGAACTTCGTGTTTAATGTTGCTAGGAAACAGGTCACGTGATATTAATATAATATGTGTGTAGGTTTTAACGCATTTTGATTGTAAAAAGGTTTTTATCAAAGTTAAAAGAGAAGCAGAAAAGTGGTGTGATTTAACACCTAGGTTGTTTGTAACTAAATATAATAATAAAAGAGGAAATTTCCGATTAAAATAATGTATTAAAAATACATTGTTTGTTCATTGGCCAAGGAAGTCGATAAAAAATAATTTCTGAAAATGAAAAAATTTGTCTAAAATCATTATTAGAAATGTTAATACTGGTTTAATAGGAAATATAATTTGCTAAAGTGTATGTAAAAAAAGTTTCTAATTAGAGGGGCTTAAATAAAAGAAAGATTTATAAAAAGAAGCCGGAAGGTGGCGGATAGAATAAGTACGGCAGCGCTATCTACATCGTTGGGACGAGCAACCGTGGCTAATCAAAGCACCAAAAGGTAAGCCGTAAAGATTGTTTATTTTTGGGTTTTCATTCGTTCTACAAGGTTTTTTCTTAAGTAATGTGCTTCCTGGCCGTGTCATACTGTACATCGTATTTGAAAATCAATTAACGAAGCAGCAATGACCACGAAAAAGTAGGTGAACTACCGGACAGGCCGTAACGTCGATCATCTTGCCTAGTAAAGTGAAAACTCCATTTGCTCCCCTCACTCTGTACTCCCCATACCTAGCCTTTCGTTGGCGCCTTTCTAACCATTTGCCAGGCGTGCACTAAGCACTGACGTCGTATGTACGTATGCATAATATACGGAGATTCGAGAACTTTTTTGCGCACGTACCTTTACGCATTATATACGAATCCTGCGCTGTTTAACGCGGCGATCACTTTTTCTCCGCAGGCTGGCTCGAAAATTTAACTTCCTTTATTTTTTCGATAAGAAAATGAGCAGTTCTGAGGAGGTATCCTGGATTTCGTGGTTTTGCAATCTTAGAGGCAATGAATTTTTTTGCGAAGTAAGTACTCTTATTACTATAATATTTTATTTTAATCGTAAATATTTTAACCTGTATTACTTTTTTGAGGTTAACGATTTCGACGTTGTTGATTTTATAAAGCAAGTTTCATATCTAATTTATAATCTTATATAAAGTATTGCTTCTCTACAATATTAAACAGTTTAATTTTCAGAATTGAATAATTTTATAACTATATTTCCCATATTCCATATTTCACACAATATTTATTATGTACAATTCTTAATACAGTGTTCTTACAGGTTGATGAAGATTACATTCAAGACAAGTTTAATTTAACTGGACTAAATGAGCAAGTACCAAATTATAGGCAAGCATTAGATATGATTCTTGATCTTGAACCCGGTAAATATATTATTTACACCTTGTCAGAAAGTATCAAAGTATTTTTAAGATTGTTTGTATCTTATAGAAGATGAATTGGGTGGCCATCCAAATCCGTCTGAATTAACTGAACAAGCAGCAGAACTACTTTATGGGCTAATTCATGCACGTTACATTCTTACTAATCGTGGTATTGCTCAAATGATCGAAAAATATCAAGCTGGAGACTTTGGTCACTGTCCACGTGTATATTGTGAATCCCAACCTATGTTGCCTCTGGGTCTTAGTGATGTTCCTGGAGAGGCAATGGTTAAAAGTTATTGTCCTAAATGTATGGATGTTTATACACCGAAAAGCTCACGACATCATCATACTGATGGAGCATATTTTGGAACAGGATTTCCTCATATGCTTTTTATGGTTCATCCAGAATATAGACCCAAACGTGCAACAAATCAATTTGTACCTAGGTAAGTCAAAGTAAAAGAATAATTAACCTTTTGAAAAATTATTTCAAAATTTGTATAAAAAATTGTTTCAATTTCAATGCAATAGCAAATTTACATTTCTAATAAAATTATGTAAAATAAAAGGTAACGTTTTTGCAGGTTATATGGCTTTAAAATTCATCCTCTAGCATATCAGTTTCAACAACAGTCTGCATCAACATTTAAAGCACCAATACGAGCTGCTAATTACAATAATGGAAAACGTTAAGAACATTGCAAATAGTCTAGAACATTTTTTCATTACTCAAAATACAATTCCTAATTTCGTCCCTAAGGATTAAATAAAATATTATTTTTTATATTGATCTTTACACATCTTAGCAAGGCGCTGAAATACCAATTGTTTTGTTTTGTCATTGTATAATTAAGAGTTTAAATATGCCACTCAAAACTTTTCGGATTTTTCCACGGTATTTATAGCATACCGAAAAGATTAAGGAGTGAAAAACTAAACTATTAATGTTTACCGGGCGCCATGCTTATTTTTATTTCAGCTTTAGTAACAAAAGTTTAGTTTTCTTTCGTTGAAAATCGTACTTCTATAGTTATATCAAGTCTGGTCGTTTAAAACGTGAAAAAATGAAATCCATACTTAAGATGATTACTATGGAGTAAAGATGCAAATCGGAATTACGATAAAATATATCTGTTCAAATATTTGCATCTCTGTGATTGCTACCTAATAGTTCCTAGAACATAAATGAAGATCGATCTCGAAATAGAGGAACTGGTAGTAGCGAATATCGACTGTTTTTTCAGACAAAAAAAAACATGAATTGATAATCTGTTAAATATAATTTAATTTAAATATTAATTAAGCTGCGAAAAAGCAATTTATTTATACGTGATTTATCGTAATAAATACTAAGCTCAGATTAACATGGTATAAAACAAATTTAAAAGTAAAGACTGCATATTATTCTATAAAAATCTTGTTTTTTATCGCAATTCTTTGAAAACGTATATGCTTTGTTTAGTGACCAGAAACAAAATTTTAGAAATTTTCTGTATGTAATATATATTTAACATAAACAGTACATATTTTAATATAGTAAAATAAAATGACTAATACAATTTTTTTTTATTACGATTATTACGAGTGTTCAAAATTGTTATTTGCATTAAACCAAATAAGTTATATACTTTTAAATTTAGTAATTTTTTTTAGCAANCATAAAAGATAAGAAAGAACAACATTTTCCATTTTATTATGTAATTTGAATATTTTATATAAATATGTTATTACATATTTTCAATATCGATTTTCAACAATGTATATCAATCAACTTTAATGATAAATTATAAATTGAAAATTTTATTGTAAAATATAAAATCTCCGAAATAATTGATTTTTACAATTTCGATAAGGTAAAATTTATTCACAAAGTTTAAGCATTTATAATGTTCAAAGAATATATATATTAGTAAACGAATTGTATTTTATGTTACAGTCAATAATTTTTTTTTCAACTATTTAGTACAAGCCTGGGGAACATCCCTACCGTTACTTTTATTCAGCAGTTGTTTCCCCTACCATTAAACTACTCTCTCCTACTACGCCACGGTTACTCTCGCCGCTGCGCGTTAACTGCTGAATTACATGCAAACTTATATTTTATACCCCTACCATACTTACTTGATGTGATGCATATATGTAGGTGAGGTGGTAGGTGTGGTAAGAATAAATTACAAGAGGTGATTAGAGACCACGGGAACCACCGATTCCCCAGGTCTGATTAGTATATAGTCTATACTGAATTTATTACTACCTATGAATATAAATCATTGTAATATAACATAACATACTGTAATATATCATTGTATAAAATATTAAAAAACGTTATTTTTACGTTAATTTTATTACATTAATTTAATAAGAAAAACCTTTTAATATGTAGTTTCAGTAATATGTTTGCAATCGATTTAAGCGAATGTGCCAATGCAATTTTAAGAAATATCCCTAGATCTACAGAGTTGCGTGTTAAGCATTGTTACTATTAACCAATCAAAATTCGGATTTAAGGTTTGAATTTTATGACGTAAACGGAAAACCGGTATGTTATGAACCAAACAGTCTAGAATCACAAAAGTCAATTATGTGTTTTGAGAGATGCATGTTTCGAATTTAAGTATTTCTATTAACATTTAATGACATGTGTTTTACATTTTTATTAATGCATCTAAGAAGTGTTCATTGATTATTACGATACAAGTGATTTTTATAATTATAAGTACGATAATGCTTTTAGATCAACAATGTGGAAATAATTGGAATTATTTTGTTTTGTTTAGTTCACAAGATAATTTTTAATATTGCGATTATTTTCATATATATCAAAGGTTTTTTTGTTATTCTGAAATAATATTACATTTTACATGTATACGTTTCTGTCACTAATTTTTTTATTAGTGCGAATTAATTAAAATTCTTAAAGAATGTCAGATATATCTACAAATAGTAGGTCCGTGTTAAATAGCATGGATTTTCAAAATCATACTAATTCACGTCCAAAATTTCAACCAATACGGGTGAAAGAGTTATTACACTTTTGTGAAAGTGATGATGATGAAAGTGAAGAAAAGCCACAAGACTCTGATATCGAATCAGATTTTGATGACCCTCAGCCCCTACTACAAGATAATTATATCGAAGATGACTTGAATAAGTCATTACCCTTGCATACAATAATATACAATGATACAAAAGGAACTTGTAATGTTTCACAAACAATCGTTTCTTCGAAACCTGAAGGATTTGTGTTAATCAATGATGTTACAGAATATAAACCTGTCATAAATTCAGAATTACATGTACATGAACACAATGTGCCAAGTGAAGAAAATGTCATGTGTAAACAATTAAATATTGAAACTCATACACCAGAAATGTTCTCACAAAATGAACACAAAAATAAAGATATTATTAACACAGACATTAAAGGCGAATTAAATCATGATCAATTTGTAGAACAGCAGAGCAGAATAAATAATAATAACAGTGAATCTACTGTTTCTACGTTTCAACATTTTGAGCAAGCATCTCACTCTGGAGTGCATAATGTGCATAATGTAAATATTAAAAGAGAAACATCTGAATTAATATCTCTAGCAAATGAAGAAAAAGCTCATTATGAAAATGTATCTTCAACAAGTAAATCATTAATATCAGATAGCGGGATATCTATAAATTCTACTGATCAATGGATATTACAAACTCCTTTAAAACATGCACCAGTTAATTCTACACATCCAGATCCATCTTTTTCTCGTAGAAATATTATTCAAACACCACAAAGTAAATTATCTGATGTATCTAATAATCATGGGTTGACTCCAGCCACAATTTCATCTCATTGGTCTCAAAGTAATATAAAGCAAACTCCATTACAAAATACGAGTATTAATTATAAAGATTCTATGCAAACTCCAAAAAATTCTGTTTATTTTACACCAAGTGTAGGAAAACATGAAACCCTAAGGTATATATGTAATGCACTGTAAATTATTTATATATTTAAGACTAATTTCTCTTACTTAAATACATATTTAATTATAGATATTTGAATACAGAGAATAAAGTAAGAAAGCCTTTAGCAGATACAGGAAGTTTTACACAAAGTGATGCTTTTAATAAACATGTAATACATGGCTCTCAGCTTCCTAAAGTAAATAAAGTATCACCTAAAATTCAAAATAAATTACTATGTAAAAATTTGAATAAAACAGATGTGCCGAAACAAGTATTTGAAATATCAGAAAATGCTGTACATCTTGAATCAGATATCAATGACGAATTGAAAGAAAATAAATATTCAAATATAAAAAATTCATTGCTGGATAAAGAAAAACTAAATAAAATACCAAATAACAGACATGATCCACATTGTATTAAAGACAACAAAGAAACCTTAAAATCAATGTGCAATCATTCTCAGAATCAATATACAGAAGCTAATAATAAAAATCAGCAGCAAGAATTAAAAAACATTGTAGATAATCCATCAAATGTACAATTTTCAGTGCCAATTAATGTTCCTAAATCTAGACAATCCAGAACTCTTTTTGTTAAAGAAAAGGAGTATTTAATTTTGGGTACACTTGGTCAAGGTATGAGCGGGGAGGTTTTGAGAGTACAAGACTTGGCATCTCTTGAATTATGTGCTATTAAATGTGTTTATCTTAATCGTATGGACAAAGACTCTGCACAGGGTTGTTTAGAAGAAATTTCTATGTTACATAAGTTACAAGCACCATGTGTTGTTAAAATGTTTGATTAGTAAGAAATTATTTTACAAAAATATGTATTATATATACACATATATATTGACATTTACATTTAAGTTTCTCATTTTAGTGAAATTAAATATCCCATGGTCTATGTAGTAATGGAAATGGGGGATACTGATCTAAGTCGTCTTTTAAAAACAATGTCACAGGAAAAACAAATCTCTCTTACAATGATTTTATATTATTGGACAGAAATGTTGACAGCTGTTAAGCATATACATGATAACGGTAAATATATTAACGTAAAAAATTATTTATTTATTAAATACTTTTGTATAATTGATTATATTTTACATATGTACATTTTTAGGAGTAATTCATTCAGATTTAAAACCAGCAAATTTTTTGTTAGTACGAGGACGGTTAAAACTTATAGATTTTGGGATTGCTTCTAGTATGAATGCTGATATGACATCTGTTGTAAAAAATTGCCCAATTGGAACCTTAAATTATATTAGTCCAGAAGCTCTAATGGATATTGGTGGAAATTCAGATTCTCCTACACGAGATGTTAAATATAAAGTATGAAGATAGATTTCTTACATGTAATAGAAATTGAAATCTAAAAAAATAATAATACAAATATGTTTATTTTGTAGATAAGTTTTAAGTCAGATGTGTGGTCTTTAGGATGTATTTTGTATAGTTTAGTATATGGTCATACACCATTTCATCATATTCGTTCACAATGGGCTAAGGTGAATGCAATAACTAATCCAAAACTAAATATTCCTTTTCCTACAAATTTACTGTCAGAAGATGGTAATAAAATACCGTCGCCATCAATTTTAATTGATGTTATGCGTAAATGTCTTCAACATGACCCAAAAGCACGACCAACAGTAGCCGAGCTTTTGCAAATACAGTATATCCCAACTAAACAAGAACATTTATCGACATGTCCTGATATCCCAGCAAATATTTTGGTGAAAATAAAGCATGCGTTGAATGAAGATGAATGGCGACAATTAATATGGGTTTGTAGTAGTTTTTCAGTGACATATATTATCTATATTATATATACTTATTCTAACAGAAAAAAAATTAATTTTTTATATAAATTTTGTTTGTATTACAGAGTCTGGAAAATAGACGATATATATGAAAATATTCAGATCAAATATTTCTACTTATGTACATAGACTTTTTATATATAACAATCGGCAATTACACGTAGGACGCTTATTAAAATGTATTATAGCAAAGTATGGAATTATTTCAATACTGGTTGGAAATATAAAATTGTACCATGATACGATTTTATTATGAAGTCCACTTATGTTTACCTATTAAGTAAACACTGCATTATAAATGAAACACGGGTGATCTATTAAATTAAAATATCTTTCATTTTATTATCACACATTCATGCATACAAATGACTTCATTTAACAGAATTGGTAGCATTCATGAGTACCTATTGTGCTAGATAGCTGCATGATTAGAAATCTAAAAATACATATCTACATGTTGCTCGTGAAATAATGTACTCTGAATCAATTCCGTTGCAATTATTTTTAGACTTTAAATAATACAAAAGTATGCAATATTTTCGTACTACCTTTTTTAACGTATAAAAAAACGCATGAAATTCAGCATCATTTTCTTTGCGTTTTCATTAAAAAAACAGTTCCTTTTGTAATAACGATGCATATTGCACAATATGCATATATAATGCATAATTTTAATATTGCCAGTCAGTGCATTGTTCTTAATTGCCAATATTGCAGTAATCTTTCACCTTTTGGTAATGCCATCGAATTCGGTCTCTCAAACGTCAACATAATATCTTTAACCTTATTTTTTAATTCACTATCGAATAAATGTCCTCCAGTACGTTCTAAAGCCGATGCCATATCATATTCTACAGAAGGGAGGGGTTCACGAATAAAACGCGCAGTACTAGCGATACTTGGCACTATGTGCCACTGTAAAGCTTTGATTTCCCAAAGACTACTAAGGAGAGCGTTACTTAATAAAGGATCTCGTTCTTCCATTAAAAACGGATCTCCAGCACCGTTATTTTCTCCTGACGAAACTTCTCCTCCTTGTGGATGATCAATTAGGCGCTTCAAGCCAGGGTGCCTGAGTAAAAGATTCCCAACAAAAAGTAAAATAATAAGAATATCTTCTGGTGGTGCTACAAGTGTTAAACGTGCGAGTCTTTTTGCGAAGGCGGCGACTAATGCTTCCGGTAAGTGTCTAAAAAGAAAAAAAAGGAGAAAAGAAAAGAAAATAAGAATGGACAATAAATTTTATGTAATTAATAAGAATAATTTTTAATTATTTTGAGTACTTACGTTGAACTGAGGAAAAGATCGGATAAATAAAACAAACGTGCTTTGTATTTAGTGTGAAAAATTTCTGGTTCAAACATAGAATAAAGTTTGGTAAAAATATTAGGATATTCCAAATTATGTTTAG
Organism: Euglossa dilemma; assembly: GCA_002201625.1. Lineage (NCBI taxonomy): Eukaryota > Metazoa > Arthropoda > Insecta > Hymenoptera > Apidae > Euglossa > Euglossa dilemma. Next base: position 1,471,182 of record NIJG01000161.1, read on the forward strand.
TAACTAATAAAAATACACCTTGTAATGCAAGTAAGCCAATAGGCCCATCTGCATCCAAGGAATCCATAAGAAAATCTGTTAATAAAACAGGCTTTTCTAAATGTGGCATAACTCTTTCTAAAAGAACTATTAATAATTGTTTATGTAATTGTGGTGTCAATTCCCAATGCATGATACAAGCCCAGACTTTATTCAATGCACGTCTTGNATAGAATATATATTTTTATTACCTTGCTGTGGTTTGCACAATAAATTCTTATTTTCAGACATCTCATTTTCTAAAACACGAATAGAATTTAATGTTAGTTATCAATTTAAAAAAGAAAAAGCAAAATTATATTTAGTCTATTTAATCTATACCTTCAATTTCCTTTGGCAGTGATAATTTATGTATAAGTTCGAGCAAATTTTTAATATAAATTTCATGTGGTTGTCTTTTTGAAGTAAGAGATGGAAGACATTTCCATGTGTAATAAAGAGCATCAGGATACTCTATAATTTCTTGAAATCTAGATATTAAACTGGTATTGTCCTTCTCCGGTGAAAGTAACTTCATCAAAATGGGTTTTAACCGATGAAATGGAAAATAATATCCCGAGTTACTAATTGGTTCCAATGGATTTTTACCTTCCTCAGCCATAAGTTTTATAGCAGTAGTGAGAGCTTGTAATTGAATAGCAGGTCGACATTTTTCCATTGATGCAAGTATCTTCTCCCATATTTCTTCATAACAATTTCTCAACCAGTTGATGTATCTTGCTTCAGGACTTGGCTCTGTTTCATAAATCTTATGGAAAAGCTATTTCATGTTTTTAAGCATATATAAAACGAAAATAAAATGTATATATGTTTTACTGGAAAATATTTTCTTTTTTTACAGCTAATTTCTATATATTTTTTATTATATTTGGCTATATTCTGGTCTAGAAATTAAAAAAAAAGTTAATTTATTTTTTCATTTTATTGAAAATATGTGAGTGCTGGTATGATTCACTTGTTCACAACCAATGAGTAGGTGAAGAAAATATTTACAACTTTATACATTTTCGTAAAACACTAAATTTTGTTTGCATATTCGTCATAAACAATTTAACGAAAAACAGAAGCAAAATTGAAAATTTTAATTTATAATTATGAAAAAATACACCTTTTTTATTTCATGATTGATTATTACATATATATAATATAAACGAAAAGAAAAATATTAATATTTAAGGGATGTATGGTATTTTTCAAAACATTTTCCAATGTGGTTGCATCGCACTTATTGTTGATTTGGATGTAATTATAGAGACCCCTAAGCTTGTTTTTTATCCTGTTGGTCGACCGTTTCAACAACAATAATTTTGTCGTAGTACGGGAGTACGTTTTGTCTATTGAGTTAGAACATAGCATTATAGTTTCCTTTGCTTGTAAAAAAGTTGTATGGTTTTTTGTTAATTTTTACGCAGGAAAAAGCTTAAAAATTAGTCTTCTAGACCAGAATATTACTTTAAACTTTGTGTCTAAAAATATATTTTCACAAAGTACTAATATGTAAAAATTTACGATTTTCATAAAAAAGTTTAAAGCTATATGATGTCAAATATCGTCAAACAACAGAAAATATTAAGACATTTAAACATACCTGAAATTGTAAGGGATATGGTACGTTCCAAATACATGTCACCTCTTTTTAGAACTTCGACAAATATTGTTTCTATTGTAAGTAGACAGGACGAAGTGGATTCCTGATAGAGTGATCAGAAATTTTAATAAATGACATAACCTTAAAAAGTTGATACATTTATCAAATTGAAATGATTTTAAAATTCGTACTTACATCCCATTGAGAAATAATGTCTACTAAATTATTTGCATATCTTCTTGAAGTTAAAAATTCCTGTGCCTTTTGCCTTAAAAGTTTTGACGACATTTTTTGATTGGAAGAAGCGCCGGGAAGATCTGCTGCATCCGCCATCGTTGAATATGAATTCGGTAATGGGAGAAGATACTAAGAACACGTAAATGCAGTTTTTTCATTTTTATTTTGTTTTATTCTTCTACTTCTTTTTTGTTTTTGTTTTATCACTTCACACCGTGAATTTATAATGTCTTACTATAGAGAAAATATTAGTTGTTATGAATATTAATAAGGTACGCTGTCAATAACACTATACCATTTCACGATTTTAGTTAACATTTTGAATTTTGTAACACTGATCGTCGATATACACTAATATATATAATAATTTAGAACATCATTTACGAGTAAGCTGGATAGAAGTTTTTACTCTAATAGAATTACACGTCAATATAAATTTACTTGTTGGTAAAGTTGATATAATAACACGCCGTAAGTAGATATATTAACATTTATATGCAGATAACAAATATTGTACTTAGATGTTAAAGATATTTAATGTGAACTCTTATGTGACATATAAATGAACGTAAAAAGACTTAGGACAAATTTTTGTAGACATTCCTTGTTATTGATATTTCATAACCTTTCAAAAAAAATTATTAGTATTTTATGTGGATACTAAAATTTTATAATAAAAATACGAAATCAAATTATTGCCCTCGAACTAGGGT